>JBBDGP010001657.1:1740000-2132500 GCA_037952835.1 Lithobates septentrionalis
AATGACTGATGGTGATAAATAGAATCCACCTGTGTGTAATCAAGTCTCTGTATAAATGCACCTGCTCTGTGATAGTCTCAGGGTTCTGTTGAAAGCGCAGAGAGCATCATGAAGACCAAGGAACACACCAGGCAGGTCCGTAATACTGTTGTGGAGAAGTTTAAAGCCGGATTTGGATACAAAAAGATTTCCCAAGCTTTAAACATCCCAAGGAGCACTGTGCAAGTGATCATTTTGAAATGGAAGGAGTATCAGACCACTGCAAATCTACCAAGACCTGGCTGTCCCTCTAAACTTTCAGCTCAGACAAGGAGAAGACTGATCAGAGATGCAGCCAAGAGGCCCATGATCACTCTGGATGAACTGCAGAGAACTACAGCTGAGGTGGGAGAGTCTGTCCATAGGACAACAATCAGTCGTACACTGCACAAATCTGGCCTTTATGGAAGAGTGGCAAGAAGAAAGCCATTTCTCAAAGATATCCATAAAAAGTCTCGTCTAAAGTTTGCCACAAGCCACCTGGGAGACACACCAAACATGTGGAAGAAGGTGCTCTGGTCCGATGAAACCAAAATCGAACTTTTTGGCCACAATGCAAAACGATATGTTTGGCGTAAAAGCAACACAGCTCATCACACTCAACACACCATCCCCACTGTGAAACATGGTGGTGGCAGCATCATGGTTTGGGCCTGCTTTTCTTCAGCAGGGACAGGGAAGACGGTTAAAATTGAGGGGAAGATGGATGCCGCCAAATACAGGGCCATTCTGGATGAAAACCTGTTGGAGTCTGCAAAAGACCTGAAACTGGGACGGAGATTTATCTTCCAACAAGACAATGATCCCAAACATACAGCAAAATCTACAAGGGAATGGTTCACAAATAAACGTATCCAGGTGTTAGAATGGCCAAGTCAAAGTCCAGACCTGAATCCAATCGAGAATCTGTGGAAGGAGCTGAAAACTGCTGTTCACAAACGCTCTCCATCCAACCTCACTGAGCTCGAGCTGTTTTGCAAGGAAGAATGGGCAAGAATTTCAGTCTCTCGATGTGCAAAACTGATAGAGACATACCCCAAGCGACTTGCAGCTCTAATCGCAGCAAAAGGTGGCTCTACAAAGTATTAACGCAAGGGGGCCGAATAATTTTGCACGCCCCACTTTTCATTTTTTTATTAGTTAAAAAAGTTTCAACAATCCAATAGATTTCGTTCCACTTCACAATTGTGTCCCACTTGTTGGTGATTCTTCACAAAAAAAAATTTGATATCTTTATGTTTGAAGCCTGAAATGTGGCAAAAGGTTGAAAAGTTCAAGGGGGCCGAATACTTTTGCAAGGCACTGTATATGTATCTATATATATATATTTAAAAATGTAATTTCTTGAGGCCCTAAAATGACAGGACAGTACAAATACCCCCAATGACCCCTTTTTGGAAATAAGACAGCCCAAGGTATTTAGCAAAAGGCATGGCAAATTTTTTGAAGTTGTAATTTTTTGTCACAGTTTTTTGAAAAGTAAAGAAATTCAATAAGAAGTGTTTTTTTTTTTTTTCCAATTTCTTTTTTACATACTGTCCTGCAGTACAGGGTCATCATATGACTGGTGTGGCGGTGATCAGGGATACTGACAAAAAAAAAATGAAATCATTTTTTTTTTAAATGTTTTGCCTGTTGCCGACCACTCTACGTATATGTACTGTGGGGCGGCGGCTCCTACCCGTAAAATCACGTACCTGTACGTGATCTTTATTTCCGGGTTTGCGGCATGCACGGGCACCGCCGGTGGCCAGCTCCCACTGTGATTGGACACAGCGGGAGCCAATCAGAGATTATGTCCGCCGGGACCCACCGATTGTTCCCGACAGGCAGAAAACAAGGCATGTGACAAGGGAAGACATAGATCCTGTTTTTCTGCTAAGCAGGAACACGGATCTTTGTCTTCCCACAGTACAAGCACCACCCCCACAGTTAGAAAGCACTCCCTAGGGACACATTTAACCCTTTGATCGCTCATTAACCCTTAACCCCTCTCCCTGCCAGTGTCATTAGTACAGTGACAGTGCATATGTTTTAGTACTGATCACTGTATTGGTGTCACTGGTCCCCAAAAAGTGTCACTTAGTGTCTGATTTGTCCGCCGCAAAGTCACAGTCCCGCTGATCGCCGCCAATACTAGTAAAAAAAATAAAAAGTCCATAAATCTATCCCATATTTTGTAGACGTTATAACTTTTACACAAACCAAATAAATATACGCTTATTGGGATTTTTTTTACCAAAAATATGTAGCAGAATACACATTGGCCTAAACTGATAAATACATTAGATTTCTTCCGTTTTTATAGGGTGTGTTTCATAGCAGAAAGTAAAAATTTTTATTTTTTTTTCAAAACTGTCTGTCTTTTTTTGTTTATAGCGCATCAAATAAAAACTGCAGAAGTGATCAAATACCAACGAAAGAAAACTCTATTTGTGGGGAAAAAAAGGACATCAATTTTATTTGGGTACAGTGTCGCATGACCACGCAATTGTCAGTTAAACTGATGCAGTGCCATATTGCAAAAAATGGCCTGGTCATGAAGGGGGGAGTAAATCTTCCAGAGCGGAAGTGGGTAAACATTTTTTTAACCTTTTTGTTTCTTTTTTTAAACATTTTTTTATATAATGGTAGTTCACCATCACTATAGTGACACTATACTACTCTGAGGGGGAGTGACCAGGGATCTCTTTTTTTCACTATTATTGCTTATAACAGTGGTGATCACTGTTATAAGCAAAAGTTTTAGCTGTAATGACTGGCTTTTATTTATGACAGCTTGCTTATTATTGTGATCTATGACTGGCTTTTATTTATGACAGCTTGCTTATTATTGTGATCTATGGCTACAGCTAATCACATGGTACAGGGTGCTGTGATTGACCCAAGCATCATGTGATAGCTGTGGGCCAATCACAGCATCACAATAGTAAGCAAAACAGTCATGCATGGAATCCATGCATGACTGTTTTTGTTACATTGCCATCATGTGATCGCTATGACCAATCATAATGATCATGCGATATCCCAGCCAGTCACATTGGCTGGGTACCGATCACTGTGGTGACACAGCTGTCACAGGTTTATTCCTTTCACAAGGGATGAACAACATCCCTTCTGATAGCATGGGCTGTGAAAGGTCCTCTTTTTGGAGAGATTTGGGGTCTATTCAATTTCTCCTCTGGCCTCCAAGATCAGTTCGATCATATGCTTTCACTAGTAGGTGAAAAGCGGAAGTTCCATTTTTGTGTGGAACTCCACTTTAAAGAGGACCTTCAAAACTACTCAGAAAAGGAAAACTTTTGAAATAAGAATGATTATTCTATTTGACATAAAGCATAATAGACTAAATGTGGACAGCAGTTTTCCAAATCACTATCCAACAGTTTTGTTTTTAAAGAGATAATAAGCAAACGAAGCATGTACAACCACACCTCATATCAGCGATAAGATTCCAAGTAAGTCAAGCACAATACAAGGTGCGATGCGATAAGCTCCCCCCCAAGCACCTAGCCATACAGTAGGCACATCCACATAACATGCAAATAAATACATTGAGACATTGGGGTTGATTTACTAAAGGCAAATCCACTTTGCACTACAAGTGCACTTGGAAGTGCAGTCACTTTAGATCTGACGGAAAGATCTGAATGAAGGGGAAGCTCTGCTGATTTTTAAATTTTCCTTGCATGTCCCCCTCAGATCTACAGTGACTGCACTTCCAAGTGCACTTGCAGTGCAAAGTGGATTTGCCTTTAGTAAATAAACCCCATTGCTGCAAAGGGAGAGAGATCCCTCCCAGGGAAGAGAAAGGAAGAGAAAATATAAAAAGAAAGAAAGAGGAAAAAAAATGTATATATATATATATATATATATATATATATATATATATATATATATATATATATATATATACATTTTTTTCCTCCCTCTTTCCCCTTCCTCCTTCCCTAGCCCAGGATCCTATCCAGCACAAACTACACAGGAGCAAGGCCAGGCACTTCCATAACCTGTCAAATTTACTCAAGCTCCCTCAGTGCTGGAAATTTTTATTTCCAGTCTGAGGGTATTCCCTCACATCAAGTATCCATTCTTTGTGGGTGGGAGTCGTTGGAGATTTCCACAGTTGCAAAGTTAATTTACGAGCCTGGAATAAGGCACTATTCATCATTACCGTCTAGAGTTCTGTCAACTGAAGGTCATCTAGGATACCTAAAACACACCTGGTGGGTCCAAGTAGAACTGTATTGTAAAATGCAGAATTTATAGTGTTAACCACATCTGTCCAGTAGCGGTGCAGTTTGGGGCACCTCCACAGCAGATGAATAAGGTCCCCAGCCCCAGTGGTAAACCTGGCACAGAGTGGAGTTTGCAGGATACCCATGCGATGCAACCGTAAAGAAGTATAATGAGCTTGAAGCACAATATTAAGTTGTGAGAGATTCTGGGCTGAATTAAGAGAGCTATGCAGGACATTAGGGCATTATCCCAGAGCTCATCCTCCAGGAGGCCCACATCTTGCACCCATTTATCTTTGGCATTGCATGGGTAACCTTCCAGGTAGGACGGTAGTAACATACCGTAACAGTTTGAGATAAAACCCTTTGTGTCCACCATGTAATGAATATACCTAAACCCAGGTGTAGGGGATAAAGTTCAATCAGTGGCCAATCCCTGAGCAAGAACAGCGTGTCTGAGCTGTCAGTAGTAAAATTGCATCCAGGAGGGGAGGTGGAAGGTGGTTTGTAGATCTTCAAATGAGCAAAAATTGACATTCCGAAAGACCTGCCATAAATCAGTGATACCCCATCTCTTCCACATCCCTGCGCATGGCAGTTTCATCAACTCTCTATAAATAGAATTACCCCATATTGGACTGTATTCCGTGAAACCTGTGACACCCTGCAAGGAGCGCACTTATTTTTTGGATCAGAGAATAAGTAGGATCGATCCTATTCGAGGTGGCAAAGCAGGAGGCTTCCAAGCTCCTGTGTATGTGTCAGAGATGTGCTGCCCGCATTAGAATGTGTGTGCCAACGCGCATGCGCGAATCACAGACACCGCGCGCGTTAGACACGCTTTGGAGCCTAGTGGCCTATAAAGATGCTCCAGGGGCGCTAGGTCCTTGCAGCTTGATCTGCAGCTGTTCCCTGAAACCTGACTCTGTGCTTGTATCATGTTCCAGTATTTGATCCGGCTTCCTGACCACGCTACTATCTCCAGTCCTGACCTTTGGCTTGTTTGACCCTGCTTTCTCCTGTCTGCCGGCCTGATTACCTGTTGCCAAAACCCAGCCTGGACTCTGACTACTCTCTGCCTGCTGTTTATGCTGATTGCTCATCTGTGTATGACCTGGCTTGTCTGATCCTGCTCCAGCCTGCTGTCCTGTATCCTCTGCTCTGCATCCGCAGCATACCTGCACCTGCTGACCTGCATCTGCTGCCCTGCATCCGCAGCACTCCTGCATCAGCTGTTCATCTGGCACCACCACTTCCAGCTAAGAGAATCCTGCAGGCACTCTTACCCTACCGTTCTCTTACCACCACTGTCTCAACTCCAGTGGTATCCGAGCTGGAGTTGTACGAGAGGTCCACCCTCTGCACGTCAGTCTCACACCTAAGGTACGTGACAGTATGTCTTGAACCATCATATGATGTCTCATGATGGAGTGTGCGGGGGGACAATGAGCTAGTGGAGTTTGGTCTGATCATAAAGGCCCCAATCAGGACTATCCAACAGTTTTATTACCACTCTCATCTCTTTGACTCTTCCCCTTTACCAGTCCATAGCCCAATCCTTTCCTTATCTCACCAACTATTAACGTTTAATTACCATTGCTTCCTATGTTTGTTTAAGTTCTTAGTTTTTCCCTCAAAGATTGTCTTATTTAACATTCTACTAAAACCTTGTGTACAAGTCCTGGTTCACACTGCACACCGCATGTGAATCACACCACATTCCTGTGCATCTGATTTTGTGCGATGTGATTGGAGCCTTTCATTTTCATCCGAATTAAAAAGGTGCTTTTTTTGTTTGTACTGGAACCAGATTGCTTGGGTGTTTACACCCATGGGATCCAGTTCAGGCAAACCCACTGTGTTTTGCGGGAACAGGTGCATCCAAGCTACTACCTTCTGTGCAATGTCTGGTGAGCCTCAAGAACACAACACTCAGCCTGTGAAGTCTCTGTAAACCTCCATGTAATCCATGCAAAAAAGGGAGAAAGGTTGATGCCATGGAAGTCGGCTAAAACATAATTTTATTATGCTGTTCACATGCCATAATAAAATTATGTTTTAGCTGACTTCCATGGCACAAGCCTTTCTCCCTTTTTCACTATGTTTTGCAACCTGCTTTTGGAGTGTTGTCAGGGTCGGTGCTACCACTAGGCAAACTAGGCAGCCGCCTAGGGCGCACTGCTGCCTTGGGAGCCCGGCCACTAGTGTTCCTACTCTCTTCTGTCTGCAGCAAGCAACGAAGTCTCAGCATCAGCAGGCATCGCCTGGCGCTCCGTTCGCACATAGTGTCAGAGGTGCAGCGGCGGCGAAGGAATGTGTCTGTGTCCCGACTCCCGAATAAACGGATGCATGCAAACATTCATCGATGGGCACTGGTAGGCTGCATATATGGGCGCTGGTAGGCTGCATTTGATGGGCGCTGGTGAAGCTGCATTGATGGGAGCTGGTAGGCTGCATTGATGGGCACTGGGGAGGCTGCATTTGATGGGTGCTGGTGAGGCTGCATTCTATGGGTGCTTCATTAAAAAGGTGGGGTATACATGGGCTGTGCAAAGGGGGTGGAGTCAGGGGGGCGGCATAATGAGGTTTCGGCAGCAGATCGCATGATTGCTATGCGGTGCACCCCATCAGTGTGAACCAGGGCTTAGTATCGCTTGGACCTTTAAGAAGAGAGCACACCCTAAAAGCTTGCCCTGAAAATGTGGATGTTAGTGCAAATAAAAAAGCAACATGGACAATACTCAATTGTGTTTGTTGCTCCCCAAAAGATTGTTGAAGGTATATGCTCAGTAAAGGGCCATTTGTCCAACACCATTATAAAGATTTATGTCCAACAACTAGGGATGAGCCGAACACCCCCCGGTTCGGTTCGCACCAGAACCCGCGAACGGACCGCAAGTTCGCACGAACGTTAGAACCCCATTGACGTCTATGGGACTCGAACGTTCGAAATCAAAAGTGCTCATTTTAAAGGCTAATTTGCATGGTATTGTCCTAAAAAGGGTTTGGGGACCCGGGTCCTACCCCAGGGGACATGTATCAATGCAAAAAAAACTTTTAAAAACGGCCGTTTTTTCGGGAGCAGTGATTTTAATGATGCTTAAAGTAAAAAAAAAAAAGTGAAATATTCCTTTAAATATCGTACCTGGGGGGTGTCTATAGTATGCCTGTAAAGTGACGCGTGTTTCCCATGTTTAGAACAGTCCCTGCACCAAATGTCATTTTTAAAGGAAAAAATCTCATTTAAAACTGCTTGCGGGTTTAATGTCATGTCGGGTCCTGGCAATATGGATGAAAATCAGTGAGACAAACGGCATGGGTACCCCCCAGTCCATTACCAGGCCCTTTGGGTCTTGTATGGATATTAAGGGGAACCCCGCACCCAAATTAAAATAAGGAAAGGTCCCTATATACTCTGAACAGCAGTATACAGGCGGTGCAAACAAGACAGGGACTGTAGGTTTGTTGTTAAGTAGAATCTCTTTGTAATTTTGAACATTTTTAATGTGTTTAGCTCCAGCCAAAAAATCTTTTCTAAGCTTTTTGGAAAACATAGGGAAGGGTTATCACCCCTGTGACATTTGTTTTGCGTCTTTCCTCCTCTTCAGAAGATTTCACCTCACTTTTTTGTCCCAATGAAAAATGTTTTTTGAAAATTTGGGTTTTTTTGTGGAACAAGGATTGGAAAGCATCAGTGGAAAGGAGAAATTGTTTTCCCATATTAACTCTTACATGAGAGAATTTCCCTTCCTATGGGTAGATTTCATCTCACTTCCTGTTGTCTCCTTCCGTTTGCAAGTAGGAGTCGTTTGTAAGTTAGATGTTTGAAAGTAGGGTCCTGCCCTATATACTCAGCAGAAATTTGGGCCTTAGGTGTTGCTGTGGCCAAAACACTGTAAGCCCTCACAGGGCCCTGCTGTGAAATATTAGATCAAGAATTGTAATTACATGCCCCTGTTGAACAGGAGCTGAAAAATTAGGCCTTAGGCACTGGTGCTGGTGCCACAACACTGCAACCCCTCACAGACACTCTAGTTGGAACGCAGGAACGAGCACTGCTGCAAAGTATTGCATCAAAAATTGTAATTACACGCCCCTGTTAGACAGGGGCAGAAAAATTGGGCCTTAGGCACTGGTGCTGGTGCCACAACACTGCAACCCCTCACAGACACTCTAGTTGGAACGCAGGAACGAGCACTGCTGCAAAGTATTGCATCAAAAATTGTAATTACACGCCCCTGTTAGACAGGGGCAGAAAAATTGGGCCTTAGGCACTGGTGCTGGTGCCACAACACTGCAACCCCTCACAGACACTCTAGTTGGAACGCAGGAACGAGCACTGCTGCAAAGTATTGCATCAAAAATTGTAATTACACGCCCCTGTTAGACAGGGGCAGAAAAATTGGGCCTTAGGCACTGGTGCTGGTGCCACAACACTGCAACCCCTCACAGACACTCTAGTTGGAACGCAGGAACGAGCACTGCTGCAAAGTATTGCATCAAAAATTGTAATTACACGCCCCTGTTAGACAGGGGCAGAAAAATTGGGCCTTAGGCACTGGTGCTGGTGCCACAACACTGCAACCCCTCACAGACACTCTAGTTGGAATGCAGGAACGAGCCGTGCTGCAAAGTATTACATCAAAAATTGTAATTACACGCCCCTGTTATACAGGGGCTGAAAAATTGTGCCTTAGGCACTGGTGGTGGCGCCCAGAACCAAAAATGTTCTTACAAGCTATCAGCGTGATGATTGAGGAGGAAGAGGATAATTACTCAGGGATAATCACTCAGCATCAACATAGGCAGTCTTTGAAGGGATCTGAAAAAAATTATTCAGTTACATCAGCATCAGGTGCTTGGTAGCTGGTGGTGATCCAAGACTGATTCATTTTTATGAAGGTCAGCCGATCGACCGAGTCAGTGGACAGACGCACCCTGTGATCGGTTACCACGCCTCCAGCAGCACTGAATGTACGTTCCGAAAGAACGCTGGATGCAGGACAGGCCAGTAGCTCAATTGCATACTGTGCAAGCTCTGGCCAGTGATCCATCCTCAAGACCCAGTAACCCAGAGGATTTTCGGTGGGAAAGGTGTCCAAGTCTGATCTTGCCCCTAGGTATTCCTGCACCATGTAAAACAGACGCTGGCGATGGTTGCTGGAACCGATCATACCTTGGGGCTGCGGACCAAAAAATTGTCTGAACGCATCGGTCAGACGGCCACCTTCTCCACCGCTCCTTCTTTGACTGACCGAAGCCTCAGCAACACGTTGTCCAGAAACAGGAGTTTGTAACCTCCCAGTCTCTGGGAACGCGTTGCACAGACCTTTCTGCAAGGCCTCCCGAAGATGTTTCATCCTCTGCTCCCTCTGCGATGGCAAGATAAGGTCCGCAACCTTACCCTTGTAACGTGGATCAAGGAGGGTTGCCAGCCAGTATTGGTCCTCCTTGATACCACGAATACGAGGATCCTTACGCAGGCTTTGCAGGATCAGGGAGGCCATGCAGCGTAGGTTTGCTGAGGCATTCGGTCCGGAGTCCTCTGGGTCACTAAGGACAACAACGTCCGCAGCCACCTCCTCCCAGCCACGTACAAGTCCATGTGTTCCTTGGGACTGATCCCTTAAAGACTGCTGATGCTGAGTGCCAGGCTCCACCTCCATACTGACACAATCTTCCTCCTCCTCCTCCTCCTCCTCCTCGTCCTCTTCCTGTGTGATCGGCGGGCACGCAGGAACACTGTCTGGATAAAGGGGGCCTTGAGAGCTAAGGAAGTCCTCCTCTTCCTGCCTCTGTTCTGCCTCAAGTGCCCTGTCCATTATTCCACGCAGCGTGTGCTCCAACAGGTGGACAAGGGGGACAGTGTCACTGATGCATGCACTGTCAGTGCTCACCATCCTCGTGGCCTCCTCGAATGGTGACAGGACAGTGCATGCATCCCTGATCATGGCCCACTGGCGTGGGGAAAAAAAACCAAGGTCCCCTGACCCTGTCCTGGTGCCATAGTCGCACAGGTACTCATTGATGGCCCTCTGCTGCGTGTGCAGCCGCTGCAGCATGGCCAACGTCGAGTTCCACCTGGTGGGCATGTCACAGATTAGGCGGTTCTTGGGCAGGTTAAACTCCTTTTGGAGGTCCGTCAGCCGAGCACTGGCATTATATGACCGGCGGAAATGCACACAGACTTTCCTGGCCTGCCTCAGGACATCCTGTAAGCCCGGGTACCTGCCCAAGAACCGCTGCACCACCAAGTTAAGGACGTGAGCCAAACAGGGAACATGGGTCAGTTGTCCCTGTCGGAGGGCAGAGAGGAGGTTGGTGCCATTGTCGCAAACCACCATTCCTGCCTTAAGTTGGCGTGGCGTCAACCACCTCTGAACCTGCCCCTGCAGAGCTGACAGAACCTCTGCCCCGGTGTGGCTCCTGTCCCCCAAGCACACCAGCTCAAGCACCGCATGGCATCTTTTGGCCTGCGTACTTGCGTAGCCCCTTGAACGCCTACGGAGCACCGCTGGTTCCGAGGAAGAGGCCATGGAGGAAGAAGAAGAGGAGGGGGTGGAGGAGAGAGGTGTGTCACAATCAGCATTTTGGAGGCGTGGTGGCGGAACAACCTCCAACACTACTGCACCTTGTCCTGCATCCTTCCCAGCTGCCAGCAGAGTCACCCAATGCGCCGTGAAACTTAAGTAACGTCCCTGTCCATGCCTGCTGGACCATGAGTCAGCGGTAATATGCACCTTACCGCTGACCGCCCTGTCCAGTGAGGCATGGACATTGCCTTCCACATGCCGGTAGAGAGCCGGAATCGCCTTCCGTGAGAAAAAGTGGCGTTTGGGTACCTGCCACTGAGGAACCGCACATTCCACAAACTCACGGAAGGGGGCAGAGTCTACCAACTGAAAAGGCAGCAGTTGAAGTGCTAGCAATTTTGCCAAGCTAGCATTCAACCGCTGGGCATGTGGATGGCTGGGAGCAAACTTCTTTCGGCGGTGCAGCAGCTGGGGCAGGGAAATTTGCCTGGTACAATCTGACGTCGGTGTACCAAAAGCAGATTGCCCACAAGTACTTGGCTGTGACACACCTAATTCTACACCTTCATTCCTCTCACTGCAGGTCTCAGAGAGGACTGAAGGTCTAGTGGGGTTGGAAATCTCAGCTGATGAGGAGCAAGGAGAGATCCTCTTTGTTCTTTGGTGTGGGTCTTTCAGATACGCTTGCCAACGAACTGCATGGCAGGTCAACATATGTCTGGTCAAGCATGTGGTACCCAAGCGGGAGATGTTTTGGCCACGCGAGATACGCTTGAGACATATGTTGCAAATAGCAGCGGTGCGATCTGATGCACTCGTCTCAAAAAAGGCCCACACCAAAGAACTTTTTGAATAACGCGCAGAGACTGCAGCGCCCTGCACATGTGGAGCTTTGGGGTGTGATGCAGTCAATGTGCTGCCCTTAGGCTGGCCCCTGGAGGGCATCCTGCCTCGTTGGTGATGTGCCGCCTCCTCCTCCTCCTCCTCTCTCCTATCAGGCACCCACGTTGAGTCAGTGACCTCATCATCCCCTCCCTCCTCATCACTGGAGCAAACCTGGCAGTATGCTGCAGCAGGGGGAGCATGACTGCCAGATTGCTGTCCTTCTTGGGCACCCCCTCTGTCCGTGCTCATGTTACTGCCTTCATCGAGCTCAGTATCATCATCAGAGCCTTCCAAACGCTGGGCATCCTCCTGGAGCATGTACCCAACACTGTGGTCAAACAGTTCGAGGGAATCCTCATGAGGACATGGTGGAGCTAGGGAAGGAGTCACTGATGACATTGAGCTGAGGGAAGAGGCCGCTGCTTTGCCAGACAAAGCACCCTGGGCATGGGTGAGAGAGGATGAGGAGGATGAGGACGGCTTGGTCATCCACTCGACCAAGTCTTCCGCATGTTGCGGCTCAACACGGCCAGCTGCCGAAAAAAAGGCCAAGCGTGTCCCATGGCCACGTGCTGATGAGGATGCACCGTCTCCACGACCAGCACTAGACACAGAGCCTGCTTGCCCTCTCTTATTGGCTTGTGACTGTCTGCCTCTCCTTCTTGGCCTTCCAGACATACTAATGGCCTGTAGCTGCACTAAGCTGGGATAGAACACCTGTAATTTTCTTCAGGTAGCTTTATATACTGTAACCAGACAAGCCTGCCTGTCAGTAGGAAGATAACAGGAACGGATCTAGCTGAACACTGTGAGCAGGACACACTGTACTAAATGTAAATAGTCTAGCTGCCTGACCGTGGTACTAATAGGATCAAAAAGAACACCTGTAATTTTCTTCAGGTAGCTTTATATACTGTAACCAGACAAGCCTGCCTGTCAGTAGGAAGATAACAGGAACGGATCTAGCTGAACACTGTGAGCAGGACGCACTGCACTGAATGTAAATAGCAGGAACGGATCTAGCTGAACACTGTGAGCAGGACGCACTGCACTGAATGTAAATAGCAGGAACGGATCTAGCTGAACACTGTGAGCAGGACGCACTGCACTGAATGTAAATAGCAGGAACGGATCTAGCTGAACACTGTGAGCAGGACGCACTGCACTGAATGTAAATAGCAGGAACGGATCTAGCTGAACACTGTGAGCAGGACGCACTGCACTGAATGTAAATAGCAGGAACGGATCTAGCTGAACACTGTGAGCAGGACGCACTGCACTGAATGTAAATAGCAGGAACGGATCTAGCTGAACACTGTGAGCAGGACGCACTGCACTGAATGTAAATAGCAGGAACGGATCTAGCTGAACACTGTGAGCAGGACGCACTGCACTGAATGTAAATAGCAGGAACGGATCTAGCTGAACACTGTGAGCAGGACGCACTGCACTGAATGTAAATAGCAGGAACGGATCTAGCTGAACACTGTGAGCAGGACGCACTGCACTGAATGTAAATAGCAGGAACGGATCTAGCTGAACACTGTGAGCAGGACGCACTGCACTGAATGTAAATAGCAGGAACGGATCTAGCTGAACACTGTGAGCAGGACGCACTGCACTGAATGTAAATAGCAGGAACGGATCTAGCTGAACACTGTGAGCAGGACGCACTGCACTGAATGTAAATAGCAGGAACGGATCTAGCTGAACACTGTGAGCAGGACGCACTGCACTGAATGTAAATAGCAGGAACGGATCTAGCTGAACACTGTGAGCAGGACGCACTGCACTGAATGTAAATAGCAGGAACGGATCTAGCTGAACACTGTGAGCAGGACGCACTGCACTGAATGTAAATAGCAGGAACGGATCTAGCTGAACACTGTGAGCAGGACGCACTGCACTGAATGTAAATAGCAGGAACGGATCTAGCTGAACACTGTGAGCAGGACGCACTGCACTGAATGTAAATAGCAGGAACGGATCTAGCTGAACACTGTGAGCAGGACGCACTGCACTGAATGTAAATAGCAGGAACGGATCTAGCTGAACACTGTGAGCAGGACACACTGCACTAAATAGTCTAGATAGAAGATAACAGGAACGGATCTAGCTAAACTGAATACAGTGTATATATATATATGCAACACCTGGGATGCATATATATACACAATACACTGTAAGTGCAGCTAACTGACTGACTGTTCTGCCTAATCTATCTAACTCAAATCAAATGACACTGTCTCTCTCTCTCTCTATCTCTCAGCACACCGGAACACACACTACACAGGGCCGCCGTGCAGGCGGCCTTATATAGTGTGGGGTGTGTACTAAATCCCCTGAGCCATAATTGGCCAAAGCCACCCTGGCTTTGGCCAATTACAGCTCTCTCTACTGACGGCGCTGTGATTGGCCAAGCATGCGGGTCATAGTGCATGCTTGGCCAATCATCAGCCAGCAATGCACTGCGATGCCGCAGTGAATTATGGGCCGTGACGCGCCACACGAATTTGGCGCGAACGGCCCATATCGTTCGCAATTCGACGGACGGTCGAACAGCCGATGTTCGAGTCGAACATGGGTTCGACTCGAACACGAAGCTCATCCCTACCAACAACTTGCAAAATTAAGTGATTTCCATACAACTATAGGTTAACCATCATAGACATATTATATTGTGTAAAGCTAAGTACTGCGGGTGGTGATGATTTGTGGGAGCCTAACTCAATAGGCTACCTACAGAGTTAATTGGAGCTACTTCATTCTACAACGTAGTAGAAGTAAACTAACAATGCTTTAAATGCTCGAAACACCTGCTCTGCATAAGAATGTCAAGCCAATGAGCCATCATCACACAAGCATCCATTTACATTTACCTGGAACTCCACAGAGTAGGACCCTACTTGCCATCATGCTAAGTTTTGTAGTTTATTGGAAGGCACTTACTGAAACCTTCGCAGGCTGAAAAGGGCTAAAATTTAAATTGTGCATATTTTTTTTGAAAGTGTATTTTTTTTCTGGAGTGTGTCCGATTCAACACACAGAGAAGTCAATTATTTTATATATATATATATATATATATATATATATATATATATATATATATATATATATATATATATATATATATATATACATACATATATATATATATACATATACATATATATATATATATATATATATATATACATATATATATATATACACATACATATATATATATATATATATATATATATATATATATATATATATATATATATATTTATATATATTTTTCTTGAAAGTGTATTTTTTTCTGGAGTGTGTCGATTCAACACACAGAGAAGTCAATTATTTTATATATATATATTTATATATATTTTTCTTTAAAGTGTATTTTTTTTCTGGAGTGTGTCGATTCAACACACAGAGAAGTCAATTATTATATATATATATATATATATATATATATATATATATATATATATATATATATATATATACATACATATATATATATATATACATACATATATATATATATACATATACATATATATATATATATATATATATATACATATATATATATATACACATACATATATATATATATATATATATATATATATATATATATATATATATATATATATATATATATATTTTTTTTTTTTTTTTTTTTTTTTTTTCTTGAAAGTGTATTTTTTTCTGGAGTGTGTCGATTCAACACACAGAGAAGTCAATTATTTTATATATATATATTTATATATATTTTTCTTGAAAGTGTATTTTTTTTCTGGAGTGTGTCGATTCAACACACAGAGAAGTCAATTATTATATATATATATATATATATATATATATATATATATATATATATATACACTACCGTTCAAAAGTTTGGGGTCACCCAAACAATTTTGTGTTTTCCATGAAAAGTCACACTTATTCACCACCATACGTTGTGAAATGAATAGAAAATAGAGTCAAGACATTGACAAGGTTAGAAATAATGATTTGTATTTGAAATAACATTGTTTTTACATCAAACTTTGCTTTCATCAAAGAATCCTCCTTTTGCAGCAATTACAGCATTGCACACCTTTGGCATTCTAGCTGTTAATTTATTGAGGTAAGCTGGAGAAATTGCACCCCACGCTTCTAGAAGCAGCTCCCACAAGTTGGATCGGTTGGATGGGCACTTCTGGCGTACCATACGGTCAAGCTGCTCCCACAACAGCTCAATGGGGTTCAGATCTGGTGACTGTGCTGGCCACTCCATTACCGATAGAATACCAGCTGCCTGCTTCTGCTGTAAATAGTTCTTGCACAATTTGGAGGTGTTTAGGGTCATTGTCCTGTTGTAGGATGAAATTGGCTCCAATCAAGCGCTGTCCACTGGGTATGGCATGGCGTTGCAAAATGGAGTGATAGCCTTCCTTATTCAGAATCCCTTTTACCCTGTACAAAGCTCCCACCTTACCAGCACCAAAGCAACCCCAGACCATCACATTACCTCCACCATGCTTAACAGATGGCGTCAGGCATTCTTCCAGCATCTTTTCATTTGTTCTGCGTCTCACAAACGTTCTTCTTTGTGATCCAAACACCTCAAACTTGGATTCATCCGTCCACAACACTTTTTTCCAGTCTTCCTCTGTCCAATGTCTGTGTTATTTTGCCCATCTTAATCTTTTTCTTTTATTGGCCAGTCTCAGATATGGCTTTTTCTTTGCCACTCTGCCCTGAAGCCCAAAATCCCGCAGCCGCCTCTTCACTGTAGATGTTGACACTGGTGTTTTGCGGGTACTATTTAATGAAGATGCCAGTTGGGGACCTGTGAGGCGTCTGTTTCTCAAACTAGAGACTCTAATGTGCTTATCTTCTTGCTTAGTTGTGCAACGCGGCCTCCCACTTCTTTTTCTACTCTGGTTAGAGCCTGTTTGTGCTGTCCTCTGAAGGGAGTAGTACACACCGTTGTAGGAAATCTTCAATTTCTTTGCAATTTCTCGCATGGAATAGCCTTCATTTCTAAGAACAAGAATAGACTGTCGAGTTTCAGATGAAAGTTCTCTTTTTCTGGCCATTTTGAGCGTTTAATTGACCCCACAAATGTGATGCTCCAGAAACTCAATCTGCTCACAGGAAGGTCAGTTTTGTAGCTTCTGGAAGGAGCTAGACTGTTTTTAGATGTGTGAACATGATTGCACAAGGGTTTGCTAATCATCAATTAGCCTTCTGAGCCAATGAGCAAACACATTGTACCATTAGAACACTGGAGTGATAGTTGCTGGAAATGGGCCTCTATACACCTATGTAGATATTGCACCAAAAACTAGACATTTGCAGTTAGAACAGTCATTTACCACATTAGCAATGTATAGAGTATATTTGTTTAAAGTTAGGACTAGTTTAAAGTTAGCTTCATTTAAAAGTACAGTGCTTTTCCTTCAAAAATAAGGACATTTCAATGTGACCCCAAACTTTTGAACGGTAGTGTATATATATATATATATATATATATATATATATATATATATATACATACATATATATATATATATATATATACATACATATATATATATATACATATACATATATATATATATATATATATATATATATATATATACATATATATATATATACACATACATATATATATATATATATATATATATTTATATATATTTTTCTTGAAAGTGTATTTTTTTTCTGGAGTGTGTCGATTCAACACACAGAGAAGTCAATTATTATATATATATATATATATATATATATATATATATATATATGTGTGTGTGTGTGTGTGTTTTTCTTGAAAGTGTATTTTTTTCTGGACTGTGTCGATTCAGCACACAGAGAAGTCAAATAGATAGATAGATAGATAGATAGATAGATAGATAGATAGATAGATAGATAGATAGATAGATAGATAGATAGATAGATAGATAGATAAAAATAACAAAAATTGGGAATTGTCCTGTTTCTTGCTGCACATGTCTTAATAATGCCTATTTACCAATTAATAGCAAGAAGAGACAAGAGACCTTGCTTCACTGTATTTTATAGATACCAGTATATGCATTTTTTGCTGTTTGTAGAATAAAAATTGTATTGTTTGTTATGTGGAAGTAATCATTCAGGCTGTTACAAAACCATTCATATAAAGCTCCACAAACTACCTAACAGAACCTCATTGGTCAGTAAAAAAAAGAAAAGAAAAATCATTGGAAACTCTGAGGAAAAACACTTGGAGGCTGCCAAGAATTGAATATGTAGCTGTCACTCACCGAGGCCCCCTCCTATGAACAAATCACGGGGGGATCTGTGTTGAAAAGACACTCTTCAGGCATCACCCTAATTAGTATCATGAGTCCATGACCCTTTTTGAAAGTAAAAGACAAACATTTTTCTAACTGCTGCACTGCAGGGAGGTCCCAGACCCCCAAGAGCGAAGCGCTCATAGAGCTGTCACAGTCAGGTTTATTAGGACAAGAGAACACAACATTGTTTGATGTGATGCCTCTTACTGGATTAGTATAGAGCTCATTGAGGGATGTTTTACATGACACTACACATTACTTTCTAAAGCATTCTTTTAATGGCACAATGGGAAATAAACAATTCAGCTTCTTATCTCTAATAAGGCAGGTTAGGTTTATATGACCCATAATAAGAGATGTTTTCAGCACAAATTCTGGAAAGTGGAACATCTACTCTACAAAATAGCATTTCAGTAGCATCCATGGAATCTCATTGCAGAGCAGGTGCTGCTGAGTTTGGGGCAGCTCACATTTTTTTCTGTTGTTGCTCTTGTTAGGTATAAAGTATGTAGAGATATCGGCACATACCAGCAGCAGTTTTAAGTGCCCACACTCTACCTGAATGCCAGGCTGGTCTGATCAGGCAGAGTGTTACCCACCCCACACATTTCCGGCCACTTAAACAGCACAACATGGCGATGGGCCAGTGGTCATGTTTGTTGGTAGGAGGGAGTTGGCACGTTTCGACACTACCAGGAAGTGTCAGAGCTTTGTCTGATCAGAGCAGCCCTGAACACGTAAAGGCACATAGCGGAGGAGAGTAAAAATAAATCCCAAGAAATGATTTAAGTATATAAATAGTAAGAAAGGGAGGCCAGAACATATCGGCACCATAAGGGATGATGAAGGAAATTTGGTTACAAAAGACAGAGAGATGGAGAAGGTTTTGAATTTATTCTTCTCCTCAGTCTTCACAAGGAAAACAGGGGGATACAATAACCAAGACGGTAATGTTAATCTTCATAACACATCACAGGAAGCAGCCTCATGGCTAACAGAGGACAGAATTAGAAATAGGCGTGAAAAACTTAACATAAATAAGTCACTGGGACCAGATGGCTTGCACCCGAGTGTCCTTAAGGAACTCAGTCAAGTGATACCCAGACCATTGTTTCCAATTTTTAATAACAGTTTACTGACTGGAATGGTACCAGCTGATTGGAGAAAAGCCAACATAGCACCAATATTTTAAAAAGCGGCTGAGATATATCCCTGGGAACTACAGGCCAGTTAACCTAACATCAATAGTCTGCAAGGTATTGGAGGGGATGATAAGGGACTATATACAAGATTTCAGTAATGAAAACTGCATCATTAGCAGTAATCAGCATAGATTCATAAAAAATCACTCTTGCCAGACCAATCTATTAACCTTCTATGAAGAAGTGAACTGCCATCAAGATAAAGGAAGGGCTGTGGATGTGGTGTATCTGGATTTTGCAAAAGCATTTGATACAGTTGGCATTGACCATAGGGTGAGTACATGGATTAAAAACTGGCTACAGGGGCGAGTCCAAAGGATGGCGATAAATGGGGAGTACCCGGAATGGTCCGGTGTGGAAAGTGAGTTCACCCAGGTTTCTGTCCTGGGACCAATCCTTTTTAATTTATTCGTAAACAATCTGAAGGATGGGATAAATAGCTCAATCTCAGTATTAGCAGCGACACAAAGCTAAGCAGGGCAATAATTTCTATGCAGCATATGGAAACCTTGCAAGAAGATCTAAACAAATTAATGGGGTGGGCAACTACATGGAAAATGAGGTTTAATGTTAAAAAATGTAAAGTAATGCATTTGGGTGCCAAAAATATGAATGCAATTTACTGGCTAAGGGCAGAACCTTGTGGGGAATCTAGGTTCGAAAGGACCTGGGGGTCCTAGTAGATGACAGGCTCAGCAATGGCATGCAATGTCAAGCTGCTGCAAGCAAATCCAACAGAAATCTAGCATGCATTAAAAAGGGGATTCACTCAAGAGATAAAATGATAATCATCCCACTACAAGACTCTGGTCCATCCTCACCTGGAGTATGCCATCCAGTTCTGGGCACCGGTCCTCAGGAGGGATGTGCTGGAGCTGGAAAGTCTACAGAAGGGCAACAAAGCTAATTAAGGGACTGGAGGATCTCAGCTATGAGGAAAGACTACAAGCATTGAACTTAATCTCTCTGGAGAGGAGACGCTTGAGAGGGGATATGATATCAATGTACAAATACTGTACTGGTGACCCTAGCATAGGGAAAACATTTTTCATTGAAAGGGAATTTAAATAGACATGTGGTCATTCACTAAAATTAGAAGAGAAGCGGTTTAAGTTTAAACTACGTAGAGAGTTCTTTACTGTGGCGATTCAGTTCGCATAGGTAGCGCTATACAAGTCACTCACTCATTCATTCATTCACTCATTCATTCATTCATACTGTAAGAGCAGTAAGGATGTGGAATTGTAAAACAAAAAAACACAGCGCTAAAAAAACAAACAAACAGAAGCTGCCGTTCAAATGTGCGATATACACAACAATAGGGAAAAAAAACAAAGAAAAAACTGCGCTAAACCCTCATGATATGTGATAGGGTATATGTGAAAGGCCCCAAATTGAGTGTGAAAGTATATAGGGAATCATACAAAAATTATATATTACAACAAGACCAATTATTGGCGATAAATAGCAAGTTCATTTACGAGCTTGTTGAGATTACTATATGGTAAGCATGTATTCTTAAAGGTGGAGGATCACTGCAAGGGTTGTTTTTTCCCACTTTCCACTTCTATACACTGATCCCTATGAAGAGCTATTCGGGGACTCTTCCCATCTCATTAGAAGAATTTCCTTTCTAGTCCTGGGACTTTGCTGCTGATGTATTTATTTATTTATTTATTTATTTTTCACTAATTTGTGCTTTAGGCACTTTTTTGATTCATATGCACTTGCTATTTATCGCTAAGGATGTAGAATTCCACCGACTGGATAGACTTGTATCTTTTTTCAACCTCGCCAACTATGTAAAATAGTATTTGAACTGTTCTGCAGGTATTTTGTACACATTTTGTGTACAGAACACCTCCAGGTAGCCATATTGCATTGCATTTCACAGAAAATTACAGAGCTGCAGATTGAAAGGGAAATCTATTTTTTAATAACATTCAATTACAATATGACAATATGACTTGTGTCGCAAATGTATACGCTATATTATTTTTTTTTCTATTTGCTATTCTTTTTCCCCACAAAAGTGGCGTTACCCTTTAAGACAAACTCAATACATTTTGGAGCAAATACTTTATTGTACAGAATGGGTGATAGGAAATATAAATACTGCCCTTTAAGTACTGCACATCTTCTCTTTCGATTAGTACAGCTAAATTCTTCATGAAGATTATATTTATTCCTCTGAGCAAATCTTAGACATAGAACAACTATGCCTCTTGCCTGTCTAAATGATAAATATCCCTAATGAGATGAAAATAAATTATCTTTAGGAAACAAAGGCATAAAGATATGGAGTTTAAAAAGAAGAATGGCAACTATTTATTCTATGCAAAGACATACACAAAAGAGTACACACATAGAAGCAACCAGATCTTGAAGCGGTCTCAGGCGTTCTCAATCCTGAGGATTCAGAACACCTGAAGAACTGAATAACAAGCCTGCCCTGCAGGCACATAAAGTTGCCTGCTATAAGCTATCGGTGTAGATTGTGTATTTATTTTTTATTTCAGGTTTACTACTTCATAGTAAAAACACCTACTAAAACAATGATTCATGATTCATATATGCCGTATGCTGTATACAGTGCATCCGGAAAGTATTCAAAGCGCTTCACTTTTTCCACATTTTGTTATGTTACTGCCTTATTTCAAAATGGATTCAATTCAATATTTTCCTCAAAATTCTACAAACATTACACCATAATGACAACGTGAAAGTAGTTTGTTGGAAATCTTTGCAAATTTATAAAAAATAAAAAAAAATTAAAAATCACATGTACATAAGTAATCACGGCCTTTGCCAGGACACTCAAAATTTAGCTCAGGCGCATCCTGTTTCCACTGATCATCCTTGTGATGTTTCTATAACTTTATTGGAGTCCACCTGTGGTAAATTCAGTTGATTGGACATGATTTGAAAAAGAACACACCTGTCTATATAAGATCCCACAGTTAACAGTGCATGTCAGAGTACAAACCAAGCCATGAAGTCCAAGGAATTGTCTGTAGACCTCCGAGACAGGATTGTATGGAGGCACAGATCCGGAGAAGGGTACAGAAACATTTCTGCAGCATTGAAGATCCCAATAAGCAGAGTAGCCTCCATCATCCTTGAATAGAAGAAGTTTGGAACCACCAGGACTCTTCCTAGAGCGGGTCACCCAGCCAAAATCACATGTACATAAGTATTCACAGCCTTTGCTCAATACTTTGTTGAAGCTCCTTTGGCACCAATTACAGCCTCAAGTCTTTTTGATTATGATGTTACAAGCTTGGCACGCCTATTTTTTGGGCAGTTTCTCTCATTCTTCTTTGCGGGACCTCTCAAGCTCCATCAGGTTGGATGGGGAGTGTCAGTGCACAACCATTTTCAGATCTCTCCAGAGATGTTCAATGGTGTTCAAGTCTGGGCTCTGGTTGGGCCACTCAAGGACATTCACAGAGTTGTCCCGTAACCACTCCTTTGTTATCTTGGCTGTGTGCTTAGGGTCATTGTCCTGTTAGAAGATGAACCTTCGCCCCAGTCTGAGGTCTAGAGCGCTCTGGAGCAGGTTTTCATCAAGGATGTCACTGTACATTGCTGCATTCATCTTTCCCTCGAACCTGACGAGTCTCCCAGTTCCTGCCACTGAAAAACATCCCCACAGCATGATGCTGCCACCACCATGCTTCACTGTAGGGATGGTATTGGCCAGGTGATGAGTGGTGCCCGGTTTCCTCCAGATATGACGCTTGCCATTTAGGCCAAAGAGATCAATCTTTGTTTCATCAGACCAGACAATTTTGTTTCTCATGGCCTGAGAGTCCATCAGGTGCCTTTTGGCAAACTCCAGGTGGGCTGTTATGTGTCTTTTACTGAAGAGTGGCTTCCGTCTGGCCACTCTACCATACAGGCCTGATTGATGGAATGCTGCAGAGATGGTTGTTCTTCTGGAAGGTTCTCCTCTTTCCTCAGAGAAATGCTGAAGCTCTGTCAGAGTGACAACTGGGGTTCTTGGTCACCTTTCTGACTAAGGCCCTTTTGAGTAGTCCTGGTGGTTTCAAACTTCTTCCATTTACGGATGATGGAGGCCACTTTTCTCATTGGGACCTTCAATCTGTGCCTCGATACAATCCTGTCTCGGAGGTTCCTTGGATTTTATGGCTTGGTTTGGGCTATGACATGCACTGTTAACTGTGGGACCTTATATAGACAGGTGTGGGCCTTTCCAAATCATGCCTAATCAACTGAATTTACCACAGGTGGACTCCAATCAAGCTGTAGAAACATTTCATGGTTGATCAGTGGAAATAGGATGCACCTGAGCTCAATTTTGAGTGTCATGGCAAAGCAGGTGTGAAAAAATGCTGTAATTAAGATTGCTTTCAGAAATAGAAGTGTTAATAGTTAATTTTTGTCAATTAACCAAATGGAAATTAAATGAACAGAAGAGAAATCCAAATCAAATCAATATTTGGTGTCACCGCCTTTTGCCTTCAAAACAGCATCAATTCTTCTAGGTACACTTGCACACGATTTTTGAAGGAACTCGGCAGGTAGGGTGTTCCAAACTTCTTGGAGAACTAAGCACAGATCTTCTGGTGATGTAGGCTGCCCTCAAATCCTTCTGTCTTTTCAAATAATCACAGACAGACTCGATGATGTTGAGATCAGGGCTCTGTGGGAGCCAAACCATCACTTCCAGGACTCCTTGTTCTTCTGAAGAGAACTGATGAGTACTGATGAGAACTGATAGGCATCATTAATGAGCACTGATAGGCAAAATTAATGGGCACTGATAGGTGGAACTGATGAGCATTGAGCACTGATAGGCAGCACTGATATGTGGCACTGATAAAAGCTGATAGGCTGCATTGATGGGCACTGATAGGCGGCACTCAGCACTGATAGGCAGCATTGATGGGCACTGATAGGCAGTATTGATGAGCACTGATAGGCGGCACTGAAATGCAGCACTGATAGGCAGTATTGATGAGCCCTGATAGGCAGTACTGATGAGTACTGATAGGCATTGATGAGCACTAATAGGTGGCACTGATAGGTAGCACTGATTATCAGTGTAAACAATTTACTGACATTCTTGACAGTTAACGCCTCTCCTTTCCTCACACAGACACAGCGTATGAGGAAAGGGCTGCTGATACCCAGCGATTGCGCTGGATACATGTCCCAGGGGACATACGGGAGGCAGAGTTCTGGGAGGATGTCCATGGACACCATCCCAAAATTGGAAGCCCGGGGGTTGGATGGTTTCTTGCACCGGGGCCGGAAGTTTCTAGTAACACCCCTGCCTGGGTCCCACTGGTTTCCACCAGTTCTGTGCTGATGGCAATGCTGGACATCTTCCGATGTTGAAAGGGAAGTAAGCATGATGTATCTTTCATCTGCTGTATTAAGTTTCCTTGGCCAACCACTGCGTCTATAGTCCTTAATGTTGCCCGTTTTTTTGTGCTTCTTGAAAAAAGCTTGAACAGCACATCTTGAAACCCCAGTCTGCTTTGAAATCTTTGCCTGGGAGAGACTGTGCTGATGCAGTATAATTACCATGTGTCTTGCTGCTGTGCTCAGGCTTGCCATGGTGAATGGCCTGTGGCATGAACACAACCTCACCTTAGTAGCAGAGTTTGGCTGTTCCTCACCCAGTTTAAGGCCTACTACACAGCTGTTTCTGTTTCAGTTAATGACTGTGTTTCAACCTACATATGAAATTGATGATCATTAGCACCTGCTTGGCATAATTTGTTAATCATACACCTGACTCTAATTCTACAAAGTCCCTGACTGTGGGCAAGTGTACAAAGTGTGCAAGTGTAAGAACTGATGCTGGTTTGAAGCCAAAGGGTAATCACACCAAATATAGATTTTTGTAAATTAAAAAAAATAAACAATTAGAATATATATATTTTAAAAGCATTCTTACTTTACAGCATTTCTTCACACCTTCAAAACTTTAGCACAGTACTGTATATATATATATATATATATATATATATATATATATATATATACTACCGTTCAAAAGTTTGGGGTCACATTGAAATGTCCTTATTTTTGAAGGAAAAGCACTGTACTTTTAAATGAAGCTAACTTTAAACTAGTCCTAACTTTAAACAAATATACTCTATACATTGCTAATGTGGTAAATGACTATTCTAACTGCAAATGTCTAGTTTTTGGTGCAATATCTACATAGGTGTATAGAGGCCCATTTCCAGCAACTATCACTCCAGTGTTCTAATGGTACAATGTGTTTGCTCATTGGCTCAGAAGGCTAATTGATGATTAGCAAACCCTTGTGCAATCATGTTCACACATCTAAAAACAGTCTAGCTCCTTCCAGAAGCTACAAAACTGACCTTCCTGTGAGCAGATTGAGTTTCTGGAGCATCACATTTGTGGGGTCAATTAAACGCTCAAAATGGCCAGAAAAAGAGAACTTTCATCTGAAACTCGACAGTCTATTCTTGTTCTTAGAAATGAAGGCTATTCCATGCGAGAAATTGCAAAGAAATTGAAGATTTCCTACAACGGTGTGTACTACTCCCTTCAGAGGACAGCACAAACAGGCTCTAACCAGAGTAGAAAAAGAAGTGGGAGGCCGCGTTGCACAACTAAGCAAGAAGATAAGCACATTAGAGTCTCTAGTTTGAGAAACAGATGCCTCACAGGTCCCCAACTGGCATCTTCATTAAATAGTACCCGCAAAACACCAGTGTCAACATCTACAGTGAAGAGGCGGCTGCGGGATTTTGGGCTTCAGGGCAGAGTGGCAAAGAAAAAGCCATATCTGAGACTGGCCAATAAAAGAAAAAGATTAAGATGGGCAAAAGAACACAGACATTGGACAGAGGAAGACTGGAAAAAAGTGTTGTGGACGGATGAATCCAAGTTTGAGGTGTTTGGATCACAAAGAAGAACGTTTGTGAGACGCAGAACAAATGAAAAGATGCTGGAAGAATGCCTGACGCCATCTGTTAAGCATGGTGGAGGTAATGTGATGGTCTGGGGTTGCTTTGGTGCTGGTAAGGTGGGAGCTTTGTACAGGGTAAAAGGGATTCTGAATAAGGAAGGCTATCACTCCATTTTGCAACGCCATGCCATACCCAGTGGACAGCGCTTGATTGGAGCCAATTTCATCCTACAACAGGACAATGACCCTAAACACACCTCCAAATTGTGCAAGAACTATTTACAGCAGAAGCAGGCAGCTGGTATTCTATCGGTAATGGAGTGGCCAGCACAGTCACCAGATCTGAACCCCATTGAGCTGTTGTGGGAGCAGCTTGACCGTATGGT
This sequence comes from Lithobates septentrionalis, assembly GCA_037952835.1. NCBI lineage: Eukaryota > Metazoa > Chordata > Amphibia > Anura > Ranidae > Lithobates > Lithobates septentrionalis. Next base: position 1,766,523 of record JBBDGP010001657.1, read on the forward strand.
ACGCCAGAAGTGCCCATCCAACCAATCCAACTTGTGGGAGCTGCTTCTAGAAGCGTGGGGTGCAATTTCTCCAGCTTACCTCAATAAATTAACAGCTAGAATGCCAAAGGTGTGCAATGCTGTAATTGCTGCAAAAGGAGGATTCTTTGATGAAAGCAAAGTTTGATGTAAAAACAATGTTATTTCAAATACAAATCATTATTTCTAACCTTGTCAATGTCTTGACTCTATTTTCTATTCATTTCACAACGTATGGTGGTGAATAAGTGTGACTTTTCATGGAAAACACAAAATTGTTTGGGTGACCCCAAACTTTTGAACGGTAGTGTATATGTAGGAAGGCCAGTATGGTGGCCTGAATTTATGGGAGGAGCCCGGTGGGTACTTAAGCAGCCCGCTCACCTGTGGTGCTTGTCGGTTTCCTGTGCGCGATATACGTCACTAGGCCGACTATTCGATATACCAGCGTCCGCAAGTTCTTGCCTCGCAAGTTCCCGTATTCGATACTCCGTACTCAAAACTTTCGAAGTCCGCGTTTTTCGTTCCTAGTTTGTACCACGCGTCTGGCTTGGCTGTCGCAGGTAAGGTCCCGTCGGACTTTTCGTTTTCATATCATGTCACAAAACCGTGAGTTCAAATTTCGTTTCACCCGCATCTCACAAACTGCAATGTATATCGCTCATACTTTCGATATGTTACAAATTCGACAGCACAGCGACGCTGACGTCGCTTCATTTCTAGCATGTCGGTATCGATAGACAGCCATAGCCAGTCGCAATTTGTAAATTATCAAAGCAAGTTAGTTCGATACCAATCATTTCTCATTTCTGAAACATTCTAAACTCATTTCTGACATTTCAAATCATTTCTGAAACATTCTAAACTCATTTCTGACATTTCAAATCATTTCTCATTTCTGTCACCTACCGCGCTCCGATTCGAATCCAGTCGCACCAAAGATGCGCCGATTCGTTCCGGTGTGCCCCAGTTATTACGGCCTCATTTCTATACATGCTCCAGAGTTACGTTATTGTCAGTCAATTGCACCTCTGTCATGGTTAACATTTCATTTCCATGTATCACGTTCCGACATGAATTCAGGCGCATGAAAAATGCACCGATTCGTCTCGGCGTGCCCCAGGATTGGCCTCATTTCTATACATGCTCCAGAGTTACGTTTCACCAGTCATTCGTACCTCTGTCATGGTTATCATTTCATTTCCATGTATCACGTTCCGACATGAATTCAGTCGCATGAAAAATGCACCAATTCGTCTCGGCGTGCCCCAGGATTGGCCTCATTTCTATACATGCTCCAGAGTTACGTTTTATCAGTCATTCGTACCTCTGTCATGGTTATCATTTCAAATTCCACGTATCACGTTCCGACACAAATTCAGTCGCATGAAAATGCACCGATTCGTCTCGGCGTGCCCAGGATTGGCCACATTTCAGTACATGCTCCGGAGTCCGATTCGCAGTCAGTCGCTATAATAGCACGACCGATTCGAGCCTCCATCATGGCAAACGACATGTTACATCCTCACTTACCGCGCTCCGTTTCGAATCCAGTCGCATCTCCGATGCACCGATTCATTACGGCGTGCCCCAGGGCTCGGCCTCATTTCTGATACATGCTCCAGAGTCCGGATCATAGCTAGTCACAGACATCGGGGATTGATCCATATCTCTGTCATGCAATTTCTACCATTTCACTCCCACAACGCATCACCGTTTTGAAACCAGTCGCATCTGAGGTGCACCGATTCGTCACGGCATGCATCGCTGGTTCCGATCACATTCCATATCTACACCAGAGCTCGGTTAGTTGCCAGTCGCTAACACGGCACAACCAATTCGAGCCTCAGTCAAAATAATCATTTCTCTCATTTCATTTCATACTGCACTCCGATTCGAATCCAGATGCAGCAAACAGGCACCAATTCGTCCCAGGAGCACCAATATTTTCAGTTGCCTCATTTCAATACATGCTCCAGAGCCCGGTTCACGGTCGAACAAATCATGACACGACCAGGCCGGACCTCTGTCATGCAGTTCATTCATTTCATAATCAAGGCAAACATTTCGAATCATTTCATTGTCACAAGATTGCAAGCACCATACAAATCATTGCTTCAAGTTAGTTAGCAATCCCTTCACGAATTGTCACCTTTTCATTTTCCTCAGGTCAGTCAAAGTTCAGTAGGTCCACCCTGCACCAGGTTGGACGATATCCCCCCAGGTAATTAAAAAAAAAAAAAAAAAAAAAGGGGGAATGGGAGAATAAGTCGGGTAAGTATGACTCAGCGGATCAAAGGAAAAAACTTGAAATTCATGTCACCCCCAATAGGTTACAGTCAACCAGGAAATAAAGCTCGAGAGATCCTCACCAGAGCAACCATGTCCCAGGCCGGCAGTGAAGACTTCACGGCCCCTCTGTCACCTTCTCCGGTCTCAGAAAGCGGCAGCGTGCAATCCCTCAGGGGATGGACTATCCCCAAACTGACGGCAGAGCTCAGACGCAGAGGTGTCCCCTTCCCCGCCACAGCGAGGAAAGGCGAGCTCTTCAAACTCCTCTTTCCCCCACCAGCAGCAGGACCCAGTACCCAACAGGCATCCCTCCAGTCCATATCATCGGCCATCTCGCAATTACACACGATGGTGTCATCTCTATCCACCTCAGTTGCAGACGTCCAAGCCAGGGTTGCACTTCTGGAGGCCCGACCGGCCACGGCTGTCCCCGACCCAACTGCAACTCAGACCTTGACACCTCTTCCTGCAGGTACCTCAGGCTCCAGCGCCATTGTCTACCCCTCCCATCTGGTCCCAACCAGTATCAGGAAGGACATTTTGGACGGCAAGGACGTCAACCTGGCCTCTCTCCTTATCTCCGTGCATGATTTGGCAGAAAATAAGGCCTACTCCTGGGGCGACATATCGGTGGTCCTTAAAGCCAAAGACCCCAGGCTGAACCGCAAGCTATCAGTCCCCGAATTTACCCTGGCCTTTGGCATGCTCAGAGATGTCCTGTGCTCAGCCACCCCTAGCAGGCGGGAAGAGCTGGACTTGTATCTCCATACTGTGGTAGACTTGGGCCACAAGTATGGAGGTTTCGCCTTCTACGATTATCATCGTTCCTTCTCAGCCAAGGCCGCCGCCAGATTCATACAATTCCAGATTACGACAGATTGGAGTCTCATGGACACAGAGCTCTTCTGCCGCCACTTTGCCGGCTTACGCTCACCTCTGTGTGCAATTTGCCAGTCTTCCACCCACACTGCCACCTGGTGCGCCAATACGGCGATCAGACGGCCCTTCGAGTTCCCCTCTACCTCAGGTACAGTACAGGGCCAGTCGATCCCTGAACCAACGCCTCAGGTGGACAAACTCGGACGCCCAGTCCGAACCGTGGGAGGGGCAGCCATCTGTAACAACTTCAACTATGGGTCCTGCAACTTCAGCCAGTGCCGTCTACTTCACATCTGCACTTTATGCCAAAGAGCACACCCTAGGAATTTGTGTAAAGTCAAGCAACACAAGAGGGCATGACTAAGCCGAATCAACATCTTATGGTTAGGACTGTATCTCACTTCACACCCCACCCCTTCCCTGGCCACCTACCTTATCCAAGGCTTCACAGCAGGCTTTCACACCGGCCTCATTTCACTGCCCCACAGTACTCACGAATGCGCCAATCTTCGTTCGGCAGCCATTGACGAACAAGCCATAGATCAGCTCTTACAGGCAGAGGTAGATCGAGACTACGTAATAGGCCCTTTCACTTGCCCCCCTTTCAGCACATGGAGAGTCAGCCCTATTGGGCTTGTCAAGGGCAAATTCTCTAATAAATTGCGTTTGGTGTACGACTTGTCTGCGCCTCATTCTTCGCACATACCCAGTCTCAATTCCCTGATCCCCTCCGAAGAGTTTTCCCTAAAATATTCCTCCGTTGACATGGCAATACAAGCGATCATCAAAGCAGGCACAGGTGCCTGGCTCTCCAAAGCCGACATCTCGGATGCTTTCAAGCTCCTGCCCATCCACCCATCCCTTTGGTGCTGGCATGGCATCAAATGGAAGGAAGCATATTATTTTGCTACGAAACTCACCTTCGGTTCGAAGAGTAGCCCGTGGCTCTTCGACACGTTCGCTCAGTCCCTCGTTTGGATACTATTACACAAGGGTCAATGCCATGAAGTCATCCATTATCTGGATGACTTCCTACTGATAGAACCGCCCAGCAAGCCCCCAGGAGATCTCGACAAACTTAGAGTAATTTTTGGAAACCTCAATGTTCCTATCGCCGAGCACAAAGTCGATGGTCCAGCAAACATCATCACCTTTCTCGGGGTCAGCTTGGATACCTGCGCAATGCAGGCCAGTCTCCCCCCCGACAAACTAACACGCATCAGGGCAGTCCTTCACGAGTTTACACACACCAAGGGCTGTACCAAAAAACAGTTGCAGTCTCTCCTGGGTATGCTCAACTTCGCTATGCGAATTATCCCACAAGGCCGCACATTTGTATCACGCCTGCTTAGATTTCTGTCAGAAACTCAAGACCCCGATCAGATTTTGAAATTAGACTCCGCAGCTATAGCGGACCTATCAATGTGGGAGGAATTCTTGTCCGCCTGGAATGGCATATCTCTATTTATACCTATGGTTTCGGTCCATTCGCCCCAGGTGGTGACTGACGCTGCAGCCTCCACAGGTTTCGTGGCAATTTTTGGCCATCATTGGTTTTCAGGACCCTGGCCTCAACAGATACTGTTGATACCCGGCTTCTCCCAAACATCTGCCCTCTTTGAGCTTTATCCCATAGTGGCAGCCGCACAACTCTGGGGCCACCACTGGACAGGACAAACCGTAGTCTTCACCACCGACAACCAGGCCACGGCAGACATCATCAACAGAGGCAGGTCCAAGTCCCTAGCAGTCATGTCCTTCCTGCGCAGGTTGGTACAACTGTCCTTACAGCATCAGTTCAATATACACTGTGAATTTATTCTCGGCAGATACAACTCAGCAGCTGACGCACTATCCCGTTTCAATTATCCCTCCTTTTTTAAACAGGTTCCCGATGCCGATCCAATGTCGGCCCCTATCCCTGTCTGGTCACAACTGACCCTGGACTAGTTCAACATCTACACGGAGCTACGCAACTAATAAATCATTCCCTCTCCCACAACACACTCAAAGCCTACCAGACAGCTTGGAAGGCCTTTAATAAATTCCTCACGTCCTGCCGCAAAGAACCAACAGACATCAAACAGGTACTGGCCTTCACTGCACACTGCCACACGCAGCTGGCCTTATCCTACAATACCATCCGGTTATACCTAGCCGGCATTCAACATTTCATGGCGCTTGAAGACCCGACAAAATCGTCACTGTTCTCATCTCACGCTATACGAGCCATCCTAAGGGGAATACAGAAACAACAACCAGTCATCAGCACTAAACGCTTGCCCATTACGGGGCCCATCTTTAGGGACATGTCAAATATTCTGGCTACTTCGCCATTCGGTCTGCTCCCCAGCACGGTCTTACAAGCAGCCATATATTTAGCTTACTATGGGTTCTTGCGGCCCGGCGAATTCACCACTAACAAACCCACAGACCAAGTACTATGCAGACGACACTTGCTCCGACACCAAGACCACTTTATCCTGCACCTCGAGGTCTCTAAAACCCAGCAAACGGGCTCGGGAGTGAACATTCACCTCTACAAAACCAACAACAGCTGGTGTCCAGTCGCTGTACTCAACCGACTCCTGTCTCTCCTGCCTGAGCAACCAGACAGCAGTCCCCTTCTACCATTCCCAGTCAAACCCTTAAACGCCTCTCAGTTTGTGAGTCACATAAGGATACTTCTCCGCAATCTTCACCTTAACCCTAGTCAGTATTCCGGACACTCTTTCCGCATCGGAGCAGCCTCCGCGGCGTCCCGCCACGGGGTGCCAGATCACATCATCAAAAGACTAGGCAGATGGAAATCAGCCTGCTTCGCCCGGTATATCCCCAATCCACAAACAGAGATGGCACAGGCATTCTCCAAATTGGCTCAATAAATAACTGAAAACCAATAAAATTATAACCCTACCTGAATGTTTTTGCCCCCTTATTTTGGCATACCGGCCATTAGACCAAGGCACACTTTCAGGTCCATTTCATATGGTAAGTCCACACTTTCAGGTCTATTTCCGATGGTAAGTCTTATCTTTACTATAAGTGTTATCTATGTACATATCGGACATAGGGCTCCAACCATAATATATATATATATATATATATATATATATATATATATATATATATATATATATATATATATATATATATATATATATATATATATATATATATATGCACCTACTTCTCATCGATTTGGGAAATAAGGCATACAAATAGTCTAATACCATTGCCCCAAATCCTGATTTTCTTTTCCAAGTTTACATTAAATTGGTATATATGAAAAAAAAAAAAAAAAAAACAGTTTAAACACCTTTCCTAAAGAAACTAGTGCTGCAGCTTTGCTTTGGTGTCCAAATGCAAAGGAAATGGTCATGTGATCTCAGAAATAGGGGTTTGGGATCCCATTTAGGGTAAGACCTTGTATTGCCTTACAGTTGGACACTGTCTAGCTCAAGAAGGATCCTAAAGCAATGGTTCCTTCAGTGAAATTAAGTATTTAAAATGTATGTAGAGCCAAAACTTTTTTCTAGTTTTGGAGGGAATGGGGAAGGATTAGAACCCCCTGTCAGGTTTTAAATGCTGTCTGTGCCCCCACTTGGTAGATTAACTTTCTCTATTTGTCCCAGTGACCATTATCAATAAAACAGAAGGTCATGGAAGTAAAAAAAAAAAATTACAGTTGTCACCAGAACAGAAGATGAGGGTAAATCTTCAAAACAAGGGGACTTTCCCTTACTTTGTAGACATTTCCACACTTTGTGATGCATCTCTGAAGCAGGATGTAAAGAAAAATCTCCAAATGGGACAGAGACAGGAAAACATAAACTTTTTCTACTCTATTGAAAACAAACATACAAACAAGAATAATTGCTGTTATTACACTTTAATAGGGTTGTAAAGATTCATTTTTTTTTCTAAAAAAAAATAACAAACATGTTATACTTACCTGCTCTGTGCAAGGGTTTTGCACAGAGCAGCCCTGATCCTCCTCTTCTGGGGTCCCCGTCGACGCTCCAGGCTCCTCCTCTTCATTGGGTGCCACCATAGAGAGCCGCTTTCCATGGGGGCACCTGTGCGGGCGCGCTCCAGAGTACAGCTGCTGCGTCCATTGACACAGACAGCGGGATTCAGCCCAGCCCCCCCCCCCAGCTCCAGTGTCACTGGATTTGATTGAGAGAAGCAGGAGCCGATGGCTCCCACTGCTATCAATCTATCCAATAAGGACAGAGACAGCAGCCCGAGCCGCTGGGCTCGTACACATCGTTGGTATGGACTGGGCTCAGGTAAGTAAAAGAGAGGCTCTGGGGGGCTGCAGCAAAAAGGTTTTTCACCTTAATGCATAGACTGCATTAAGGTGAAAAACCATGAGACTTTACAATCCCTTTAATTTTCTTTCTTACCATGTATAAGCATGAAAAGTTTGAAATGGCCTCTCCAAACAAAGGTAACACTTAAATGTAAACCATTAAAAATAGTACCATCATCCAAAGATATATCGAAAATCAGGGGGATATGTATTGTGTATTAATAAACTTTTGTGTATCTTTTTACATGATTGTTTTCATACCTTAGTCTACCTGTAGTGTACTCAGGGGCGGACTGACCATTCGGCCACTCGGGTACTGCCACTAGGGGGCCCCATCAGGGTTGCCAGCCTCAGTAAAACCAGGGAAAATATGTAAAAATCTGTGTTTTTTTTACATCTGTCTCTGAAATGTCCCTTACTGACATCCTTTTGGTCTAAAAATCCCGAGATTATAGGTGCCCCACCTCTCCAGTACCTTCTCAGCCAATAGAAACATATCTGTGTATATTGTGTGTACATGTATGTGTATACTGTGTGATTGTATACTGTGTGTGTATACTGTGTGGCCCCATAATCTCTGATTGCCTGGGGACCCCATAATCTCCTATTGCCCGGGGGCCCCATGAGTTGTCAGTCCGCCCCTGAGTGTACTGTACCCAGATTTGCCCCTTAGCCCTTTTGGTGGGCACCTGGTTGGGGACCAGGCTCCCACCCTCATGATTTCCATGTATAAGCATGGTTAGATGTGAACATCAAGAGAGTCAGATGCTATTGAACTACATGCCAGCTTTATATCAGGGTTCTGTAAAGTGCTCAATGTCGACCTCCAAGGGTTGATGGGACTATGCAAGAGGCGTTAAATAGCTAGGGATAAAAAGGGCTCAGTAGATATCTGGGGGTCAATAAGCAGCTGATAAATGATGTAAGATTGATTAGGGTCAACTAATTTTTGGGGGTTTCTGTAGAGCTCTATGCCAGTCACTAGAACTGAAGGTGAGGTGGCTAGTTGTAGACAGTGTTCCCCAGGTTTGGGACATCAGCTGCCAGCAGAGTGACTTTGAGTTTTTCCTATCAGCTGTGTTATTACTGGTCTTGTTAACCAGCGTGCTTTGTGTTGTGTGGCTGTGACCTTATTATTACCCTGTTTCCCCGAAAATAAGACCTAGCGTGATTGTCGGTGATGGCTGCAAAATAAGCCCTACCCCCCCAAATAAGCCCTAGTTAAAGTCCTTGTAGATCTTATTTTCAGGGTAGGGCTTATTTTCGGCGTAACAGGGTAGGGCTTATTTGGGGGGTAGGGCTTATATTGCAGCCATCACCGACAATCACGCTAGGTCTTATTTTCGGGGAAACAGGGTAATAATAAGGTCACAGCCACACAACACAAAGCTGTTATCAGCTGCTTATTGACCCCCAGATATCTACTGAGCCCTTTTTATCCCTAGCTATTTAACGCCTCTTGCATAGTCCCATCAACCCTTGGAGGTCGACATTGAGCACTTTACAGAACCCTGATATAAAGCTGGCATGTAGTTCAATAGCATCTGACTCTCTTGATGTTCACATCTAACCATGCTTATACATGGAAATCATGAGGGTGGGAGCCTGGTCCCCAACCAGGTGCCCACCAAAAGGGCTAAGGGGCAAATCTGGGTACAGTACACTCAGGGGCGGACTGACAACTCATTTTCGGGGAAACAGGGTATTTGTGGTTCTATTAGTTGAGGTAGTTTTTATGAAATTATAATTATTTAAAAAAAGGTTTGGGGGTTGAGGAACAATCTGAAACTTTATGAATGGGTTGGTGGGCTGCAGAGTTTGGGGATCCCTGCTTTAATACAACATGCTCATGATTGCAGTAGCTGTTTTGTGTTTCGTTTTCCTTCTTTGAGTTTGTTTAGCAAAAAAAATGTGATATTTAGTTAGGAGCTTAGTACATGCTTAGCCAACAAACACAGCCTCTACCTGTGTCACCGAGTGATATCTGCACTCGTCTGATAGTGTTACATCCAGTACAAAGATTTTACTGTAGGCACTGCCTTCGAAAAAGGTATTTGAAATTGAAGTTGCAAATCAAAGAGAGCCGAATGTGTAAGAACACCTATCCAGTTTCATTTCAGAGAGAGGTCTTCTTTTCACAGACGACTTTAAAAGGGAACATTTCTAACCAACTATTTCATACACAAGTTCAATCACAAAGGCGACCCGAACACTTGTATGTTGCAGGCATTGTGTGTGGGACCTTCCTTTCTCTTCAGCTACTTGGAAAAAAAAATCTTCTGGAAGGATATGGGTTAAGAGGATTTGGAATACCAGACTTCATTATGTAACAACTATGATTAACAGAGATGTAAGCAAATAAAAAGAAAAGACTTACATGGGCATACGTTTTTTTTTTTATATATATAAAACAGTAGCTTTACAATCAAACAAAACTTTTGATAGGTAAAGGTGTAATGATGAAAAAGGTTCATAAAGGATATCCTGAAACTGGTTAGGTTTGCTTAATTGAATTATAGCTGCAAACCTATTTTACCCTTAAAGTGTATGTACACCTTTGTGTTTTTTCACCTTAATGCATCCTATGCATTAAGGTGAAAAAACACCTGACAGTGACCGACCCCCCAGCCCCCCCCCCCCCCCCCCCCCCGTTTTACTTACCTCAGCCCTGGAACTTGACCTGGCGGGGACATGCTGTCTCTCTGCCCAGGGTTCTCGGCTCTTGATTGTATAGATTGATAGCAGCGCAGCCATTGGCTCCCGCTACTGTCAATCAAATCCAATGATGCAGGTGGCGGGGCTGAGTCATACATTCGGCAGCTATGGACGCCGAATGCTGGACTCGAGAGCGCGCCCGCAAGGTAACCCCCTCGGGAGAGCGCTTCCCTTAGGGGGTTATCTGATGTGGAAAGGAGCCGCAAGAGCCGCCGGGGGACCCCAGAAGACAAGGTTCGGGGACACTCTGTGCAAAACAAACTGCACAGTGGCAGTAAGTATGATATGTTTGTTATTTAAAATAAAAACCCTAAGACCCCTTTCACACTGGGGCGGGGGCAGCGTCGGCGGTAAAATGGCGCTATTTTTAGTGCCGCTATACCGTCGTTTTAGCGGTGCTATTCGGCCGCCAGCGGGGCGGTTTTAATCCCTTCTAGCGGCCAAAAAGAGTTAAAACCGCCCACAAAGCACCGCTGCAGCAGCGCTATGCGGGCGGTATTGCCACACTGCCCCATTGATTTCAATAGGCAGCAGCGGTGAAGGAGCGGTGTAAACACTGCTCCTTCACCGCTCCAAAGACTTTTTTTAGCGTCCTGCCAGCGCACCGCTCCAGTGTGAAAGCCCTCGGGGCTTTCACATTGGAGAGACTGCTGCGGCTGTTTCAGGGCGCTTTGCAGGTGCTATTTTTAGTGCTGTAGTGCCTGCAAAGTGCCCCAGTGTGAAAGGGGTCTTACAATCACTTTAAAGCTTGCGTGAACTCATCTCATAGAAAGCATATTTGAAAAATGATGCTATGTGTCAAACAATTAGTCAATAATCATTGATTAGGTTGCATTGATGGGCAATTGTGAGGCTGCAGATGGGCATTGATCAAGCTACATTTATGGGCAATTGTGAGGCTGCAGATGGGCATTGATCAAGCTGCATTGATGAGCAATTGTGAGGCTGCAGTTGGCATTGATCAGGCTGCAGATGGGCAATGGTGAGGCTGCAGGTGGGCAATGGTGAGGCTGCATTGATGGGCACTGACCCTTATTTTGCTTCAAAGTTCTTTATTTAAAATTTAAGTTTTTTCCTGAAACTTCCCTCCTTAAATGAAGGTGCGTGTTATACACCTGTGTGTGTTATATGCCGATAAATACGGTATGTCCTATAACAAAAGCACAATCATTAAAGTGTATTTCCAGCCAAAATGTCCTTTCTTTGGTAGCGTAGAGACTGTTTTAACAGACAGGAAGTAAAGGAAAATCTGCAACAAGGACACAGACAGAAAAAAATGCTCTTCTGTAGTACAGTAGGGGAAGGATAGTTTTACTGTTTCCGGTTTTCCATTATTTCCTGTTTTGTGGAACTATTGTCAGCAGTACAGGAAGTGAGGATAAATCTCCCCGAGCCTTGCATAGTAGAATAAAATAGGAGTTGTAATCCTTTTCCCCCTCTTTCCAATACTAGAAAACAGTTTTTGGCTTGACGCACACTTAAAGAAAGACTGACAAGCTGAATGAGTTAACCGTGGGTGTTCTGTAGCATCCAAGCATGGCTAAGTTAAACGCACCTATTTCATTATTACTCAAATATGCTAAAGTTGCCCCCTCTTCAGCCTCCCCTGTAAGCTGCCCTATTGCCAATTTGTTTGCAATGCTTTTGCCTGTACGGAGCTCTCGTTTTTTCCCCTGACAGGCAGGTGAGATCAAAGCGACATAGGACAAAAGGGGCTCCACAGTGATTTGTCAGGGGACGAAAGGCAGCGCTGTCTGGGAAATCAGCTGCAGCCCAGAAATGGGCCCTCAGCTCACTAGCACTAAAGAAATTGTGGCATGAGAAAAAGTACAGCAGAAAAGGTTCAAAGGTCAGGTTGATTTGGTTTGGATTATGGGAGCCTCCTTTTAAACCTGAGAAAGAACAGGATAATAACCTTTGTTAATGTCCGGGGGAGGGTATTAAAAAAAAAAAAAAAATCTTTTGTGCACAATTGCGCAGGGATTGCCTGCAATTAAAATGTCGTTGTTAGGCCAATGCTAGTTTGGAAAGTCTCTTTATTTAAGACATACTCTTATGAACACTCAGTCCTTAACCCTTTGTACCCACAGACTGCAAGCATAGCTCGTTTAGAACCATAAGATATATTGTAGGAGCTGATGAAAGCAGAAATAAAGAGATTTCTAATGATACTGCTGGTCAACCTGATAGGTTAAGAAAGCAAGTTTTTAAAATACTTAAGGTTAAGGGGCTGGGGAAGAAACAAAGGTTATAAAAGTTTGTATCATGAATGTATTAATTGAGCTAAAGAATGACATTGTTTTGAAGCCCCCCTGTGGTACATATTAGCTGCTGAGAGTCTTTTCTGAACTTTTGGCTGCTGTATGTGATTGGTGTTGGGGAACTGCTGTACCCACCAAGTGCTCCAACTCACTGGCAATGGGAGTGGAACACCCTCTAGCCGGAGCAAGGAATGCCAGAAACCCGGGTCGTGAACATCCAAGGTCACAATTAAAGTGTAAGTAAACCCCTCTATCGTTTTCAGCCAAGGAAGCTGCCATCTTTGCCTCTGTTTAGTCTACAACTGCCATGATGCTGCACATGTGATCAGTTATGACACCAGCCATTGGATGGTTTGACAGGTTGGTTGAGAGCACAACCAATGGGAGTGTTACATTTCCGGCATGTGCCGGAAATGAAACGGTTTTATGGATGGGTTTACTTCCACTTTAAGCCTCGTACACACGATCGGACTTTCCGATGGGAAATGTTCGATGACAGGCTGTTGGCGATAAATCCGACCGTGTGTACGCTCCATCGGACAATTGTTTAAAATTTTTCCGCGGACTAATGTGTGTTGTCAGATTTTCCGAGCGTGTACACAAGTCCGTCGGACAAAAGGCCAAAGTACAAACACGCATGCTTGGAAGCAAGGACGAGCCAGAAGCGGTCGGTCTTGTAAACTAGCATTCGTAATGGAGAATTAACATTCGTGACGTGTCAAATTATGAAATCTCGAAATGCAGCGCACAATTCTCTTCTTCTTTAATGGGATAATAATGAAGCTGCTTTGCTGGTGATACTGATGGAGTTAGGCCTCTTTCACACGAGGGATCCGTATGTCCGTTTTTCATCCTTCCGTTTTCGGATGAAAAACGGACATACATGTATCCCTATGGAGCGTCGGATGTCAGCGGTGACATGTCCGCTGACATCCGACCCGCTCCGATCCGAAAAGTGTAACGGAGGAAAAACCTACTTTTCCATCCGTTTTCGGATCGGATCGGATGACGACGGACACTACGGACCGTCATCATCCGATCCCCCCATAGGGGAGAGCGGCGCTCTGACAGGTCCGTCCCTGCACAGTGTGCAGCGATGCACCTGTCATCTTCCTGCTCAGCGGGGATCGGCGGAGCGATCCCCGCTGAGCAAGCGGATGTTCACGGGGCGGATCATGACTGATCCGCCCCGTGTGAAAGAGCCCTTATTGCAAACAAATTTTCAAAGGCTTTTTTTTTTCTTGTGATATGAAGAATAATATTATTATGCTTTTTTTTTTTATTTGGGCAAGTTACCACAACACCATTATCCTGTAGCTTTTAAGATCAAGGATAGAACTATGTTGGTGTCCCTTGTCAATTTGACACTGTATTTTATAAAATGTAACTGCCTACTCCCAAACTGTCATTTGAAGTAAAACACATAGCCAAGTATTATTCTCCACAATTTTTTTTATTGTGCATCAAAAAAAGAAAACAAATAAGATTAGACATGCTACCTGCCAATAGAACTTAACCAAAAAGTGCATTCTATGCATCCAAAAATATAGAAAATATACCAAATCAAATCATTATTCAACTAAAAAAATAATGTCAAAGCAATAACTCCAAGGCCAATAATAAATAACATGTTATCTCCTCCAATTCCGCAACATGTCTGGTTGACGAACGGCCACTCAGAAATGAACTGAAAAGGGCAAAATGAAAAGCGTGAACTGAAAAGCGCTAAATGAAAAGTGCAAATCAACACTCACCAAACTTCTACTAACACGAAATTAGCAGAGGGAGCCCAAAGGGTGGCGCTAAAGAGCTGAAAAACCACGTAGTACGTCACTACATTCGTAATTGTTGGCCAATAATTGTGGATGCAAGACAAATTTGGGCCAGCGCCCAGGGAATGCATTCAGGTAAAAATATTTAGGCTTTAGTACCACTTTAAGTATAACATACTTAAATTTTGTCTTGCCTGGTGTCTGCTTTCCCTCTTCATGATATTATTAGAGAAAGGCTGTTTTCATTCCATACTTTATATTGGACCCAGTGACTTTATCATAAGGTCTCTGTGATTCTTTATGAAATGCAAAGAGATCATGGCGGGTGGATGGGTCAGCAGGGTTCTCCACATAGCTTGTCCAAAACAGGAATCTGTGGTCACCTCCACACATGATATTTAGCCTTTGTGGTTGATAGAACTGAAATCCAATGAATAAAAGTAGATGGGCCATGGAAGGTTGGGAAGGAAAGGTCTAGATAAAACTAGATGTCATCAAGCCAGAAAATGAGGTAGGTTCTGTCTGACTTGCTGCAACTTTGGTGAGAAGCTCACAGTACAGGAGAAGAGCTTGTATTACTATGGAAGACTGAAGGTAAGGTTGGAGTTTGGCTTTAAAGTGGACATGTAGAAAAAAAAAATCATCTGCACGGAAAAGTTAAAAAATACTGCAGACTTACCTTACATCCAGGTCTGCGGTCGTTAGGTGATGGTGATGTCAAAAAATGGAGATATTTTACATGGGGGCTGGTCCACTATTTAATAACTGACCCTTGCATTTTAGCGCAAAGCCCACTTTAACGTGCCATCTTTAACCTTGTGGTCAAAACAATTTGTAAAACAAGTCAGCTGCTCCAGGCTTCCTCCACTTTCTAGCACTGATCCTGACCTTGAACAGAGAGTGCAACTTTGACTATTGCGTTAGTAATGCTGACGAGTCAACACACACATTTATTAGGATTTAGTCCCACCTTGAGCTAATTTTTCTACACTTATTGCAAGATAAAGAAGACAAACATTAAGCATGAAAACCATAAAAAGACAAACTGTGTCAAAATTTTGAAGAGAAATGTACTGCTTACAGATTCAAGCATATGATGGCTTATCAGCCTCCTACCATGTATGAAAGGAATATATATTTTTTTCCAATTTCTTCTTACCTGAAAAATTATGAGAGGTAAAATAACTTAGATTGGAAGAAATTTAAAAATGGACAAATACTCTAAATGAACAAAATGCAGCATAGCTATTGTATATATCTACTAAAGGGGGGGTCAGAAACCCACCTATCTTGATCTACCCATCGATCGTGGCCAGGTGACAGATAGATTGTGTTCCTTCCTTGCCCCTCCTGTCCTAGTTCCCTTTCCTTCTGCTGACCGGGTCCCCTTGTGTGCTCCCCTGGTCCCTCCTCCCTCACAGCACTGCCGGCTTCCCCTCCTCTCAGCTCCCAGGGGATCATTTTAGGATGGAGAGGGAGATTGTGCAGGGCTCTTCTTGTTCATTCAGACTGAGGCCTGGGTGCTCAATCTACTTTCTGTGTCTCAAAATGGAGACACCAGGGGGCAAGCTCCCCAACAGGGCTGTGAAAGATATTGTAAAAAAATGACTGTAAAATAATTATTGACTGTAAAAAAATTATTATTTTCTATTACTGTAAAAAGTAACACCATCCACTGCCCAGCTGACACCATCCAGTACCCTACTGAAACCAACCTCTGCTTTATTGACAAAGTCTACTGCCCTACTGACCCCATTCCACTGCTCTACTAGCTGACAGCATCCACTGCTCTACTGACTAACACCGTCCACTGCCCTAGTGACACGGTCCACTGGCCTAGTGACACCGTCCACTGCCCTAGTGACATCGTCCACTGCTCTAGTGACACCGTCCACTGCCCTAGTGACATCGTCCACTGCCCTACTGACTGGCACTCTCCACTTTTAAGGTAGGCTAAGTTTATATTTGTTTTATTATATTTTTCTAAATGTTCCTTACTATTAAGTTGGGCCTTGCTAGTTAATTTCTTAAAAAAAAAAAAGGGGCGCTGATCTTTGATCTCTTTCATGTTATTCAGGTGGATCTCCACCTCTAAATGGTTGTCTACCCCTGTTCTAGTGGATGTCATTTATATAGAGAAGGCCTCAGCCAACATTTGTGAAATCTTTTGACCCACTATGAACCAATAATATCACTGAAGAAAAAGGCTTTTGTAGAGATGACAGGTGCACATAATGACTTACCAATTCCTCTTGAGAACCACTTGTTTAAGGGCAGACAATGGAAATGGGGGATTAAGGTTGTAAGACATCAAATTCTATCACTGAGCCGTAGAGATGCCAGATTGTCACTGAATCCAGCATATATACTTAAGAAACATCTTTTTTTAAATGTCTACCATGTATTTAGTAGCATTGTGAATTAAGGAAGTGTAGTACCTCAAATGGTTAGCATCAGATTACCAAAACCTTCACCAAGAAGACACAATAGAGGTTGGTCATTTCATGCTAAGATTTATTCATTCCACTTCAGAACTGCAGACAATAGAGGAGGGTATCGCACTTAAATCCCCAAAAGAGAACCCCATCGTAATGTGTGAATTTGGTTGTACTGCCTTTTCAATAAGTAAAGGTTGATCCCACTCACACGGACACTTCATAATTACTTAGAGGATGTCCTCTTTGAGGACAAAATGGGTACATGTTTGAAGTAGTAATTACTATTTAATTGGACAAGGTGGCTATATTTCTACAGGAAGATCCCTCTCCACCACCCTCTGTAGTTTTTATTGTTGTACAAATTGTAGTTTCCTTTTTCCATTAGCCTAACCTGTAAATGATTTCCACAACCTTGCTGTTTTGTAGCAGTGGATTCCAGCTAATCACTGTCACATTCCAGGCTGAATTGCTGCCATGTGGGATTCACGCAGGGGGATCCTGGAGTCATCTTCCCACGTGCTGAAATGTAGTTAGAAGAACTACAGATTCAGAAAACAGGAGTGTGTAGATTACTATAGTTCTCGAATATTGTAATTAAACTACCTTAGGTTGCACAGGAAGTATTGTGAGGGTAGAGTGAAGAATTGATCCTGGAGAGTAATTTGCCACAGTTGGTGAAGAAACAAAAACGAAAAAATGTTTGGATCGCTCACCAAAAGCACAACTAAAATGCAATCATACATTGCTCAACGAAAACCAAAGATTAAAACATATCTAAACCCAACAACAAAAATGTAATATGTTACACTTCACCAGTCCTTAGGTGTGATGGTTGCATTCATTTTATTTTTTCAGGAGTTTTTTCCCTTTATTTTCACTCAAGCCTCAATGTGTTATGACAGGCTGTTAGCGGAAAATCCGACTGTGTGTATGCTCCATCCGACAATTGTGGATAAAAAAATACAGCGCTCGCAACAAACAATATAAGTGAAATCACAAAAAAAAAGTCCAAATAGAAATCCAAATAAATGTAACTGAAGTGTAAGTCCACAATGAAGTAGGTGCAAAAAATGCTTCACAAACTTGCAGGAGTACAGAGACACCCCCTTTTGCATCCCCACTCACCAGAACAGGACGACCCCCAGCTTTGCAGTCCAGGGGTCACTTCTGGCTCATAAATGGTATCCCACACACGTGGATTGGTGACAAAACATCAGATGATAGATCGGTGTAGATTTCCACTCAGAGGCTCTCAACAGGATATGGAGGCACCCAGAAATGAAAAGAGGATGGACTAATAGTGAAGTACTGTTATAAAAGTTGATTTATTGTGCATAGGGATCGGTACTTACAAAAAGACAATTAAAAACAGGCATGGAGGTCCTTGATGACGCCCTGAGGGAGGGCGAGGTGTATTGACATAATTTCCTGTTTCGATTGACGTCACTTCCGGTCCATGGAACACACACTATGAACGGCTGCTTTCTGTATTCACAGCTCTATATTCATGCCTGTTTTTAATCGTCTTTTTATATTATACCAAAAGCAAACATTTATTATATTGTGGCTTACCAATTTTTAGATGTGATGGCTGCATTAGTTTCCTTTTTTAGGTTTTCTTTTTTCTATTTTCATCTGGTGATCCAGCCAGCAAGCCTGTTTTTCAAAAGCCCAAGCTCTCCAGCAGAATATATCAGTTTACATGGATGAGACCAACCACTTAAAGCGGAAGTAAACCCATTGATTTGATAGTTTCAAAAAGCAGTTAACATCCCAGGCAAGCTGTAAATGCTAGCTGTCACAATTGGCCCTGTTTTGTTTTAACTTTATCCTCATTAAAATTATATACTTTTTTAAATATATGGTTTTTATTATTATCTGTAAGCACCGCGACAATCCCCCTTCTTCTTTTCCACTTCATATAAAATACCAGAGGTGTGTTACTGTGCAGATCACCGGGTGAAAACAGAGGGGAAAAAAAAAAACAAAAAAAAGAAAACCGATGCAGCCACCACATCTAGTGACTGGTAAACTGCAATATAATTCACTTTTCACTTTCAGATTGTACTTTACCTATTATTGGTGGCCTTCATTGTTTTAGGTTTAGTTTGTGGTTGATTTGAGGTTAGTGGTTACTTTTAGCTGCTGTCCCATCCAAAGCAAGCTTCTTATTTTTTTCTGCTGCGAGGCCTTCTTTTAAAAACATGCAAATTTGGGATCTGGTATTTTGGGGTTTTCACTTATTTTTAGTGATTACTGTTTTTTATTTTTTGCTAATAGTTCCTTTATTTTAAGTAAAACTGGTTTTTTCTTTTTTTTTGCCGCAGGGCTTCCCTTTAAAAAAAGTAAGATTTACTTTTAGAGGAGGTATTTTGGGGTTTTCATTTCTCTTGTTTTTTTTGTTTTATTTTTTAATAATTATTATTTTATGTTGCTAGGGAATTTTTTAAAGTGGTTGTAAAGCCTCAAGGTTTTTTAACCTTCTGTGCTGAAGGTCCCCGACCCCCCTCTTTTCCTTACCTGAGCCCAATCTGATCCAGCGATGTGCAGGAGTGCAGCAGCTCCAGCCGCTGTCTCTCTCCTCGTTAGACAGATTGATAGCAGTGGGAGCCATTGGCTCCCGCTGCTGTCAAACAAATTCTGTGACATGGGAGCGGGGCCGAGTTCCGCTATCTGTGTCAATGGACTCAGCAGCAGGACTCTGGAAATGAGCCCGCACGGGTGCCCCCAGGGAAAGCGGCTTTCCGTAGGGGGGCACCTGCTAAAGGGGAGGAGCCAGGAGCCATGCAATGTTTTTTTAATCAAATGCATAACTGCAATATTGGATGGAGTTTAAATTTAATTGCATCAGAAAAAAAGGAACACTGAGCTGACTGTGCTATCTGCAATCCAATCCAAGAACCCCTCACTAGGTTTGGGAGCGATCACACTTACAGCTTGTAGTGAAAACAGAAATATTGGGATGACTTACTAAACACAAATGGGCTGTTCACTTTGCAAGAGAATTTTCCCTTAGCTTAGTGAATGAGGTTATGTTTTGATGACTTTCACCATCCAATTTTGTGCAAGCAAATATATATATATATATATATATATTTTTTTTTTTTTTTTATACATGCATGTGATTGGATCTTCTTTGCAAAGTGATTTTTCACCACATTCACTAAGCTAAGGGAAACTTTTCATGCAAAGTGAAAATTCTCTTGTAAAGTGAACAGTCTATTTGCCCGTAGTAAATTATCCTCATAATATCAGCTTTTTCAAAGCCCCACATCTCACAGATCTCATTAAAGTAATTTATAAATCAGAAAATTGGGAAGGCAAAAGACAGTGGGGGAGATTTACTAAGACTGGAGCACAGAAAATCTGGTACAGCTGTGTCTAATACCCAATCAGCTAATAGGTATTATTGTCAAAGCTTCATTGAACAAGCTCAGTGTAGAAGCTGGTTGGTTACTATGAACAGCTGCACCAGATTATCGGGCCTCCAGTTTTAGAAAATATCCCCCAGTGTGCTTAAAAGAGAACCAATGTGCACATCCTCAATACATTTGACTGAATAATACAATTATGCACTGTGGCAATATTGTTTTTTCACTGTTGACTCCCGTTTGGTCAATAAAAACCTTCAAAACTTTTACAAACTTAAACAAAATCAAAAGAAACTTTTTTTAAGGGAATTGGTCAGACACCCAAGTACCATTTTTAAGGCAAAATGGAGAGGGTCATCATACCAGGTCAGGTCAAAGCCATGGCAAACAATGTTTTTTTCAAGTGTTTAAAGCCCATTTGGTCGTTTAAAGCTGAACCCCCAGGCAGATCTAAAAGACGTATCATTTTGTAGCTCTGTCCTTAATACATCAATAACAGTATTTTTAAATACAAGCTGTGTAAGTACCTGAATTTTTTTTTGAATCAAAAAGGTTTTTATTGCTCAAAAAACAAACAGTACATTCAAACATGAAACACAATACACTTTATCCATATAGTGGATACGGTCCATTGTTACAGTTGTCAATACCTAAATTCAGCATCTGTTCGTGGTTCCCTTTTGCATAGACTATTAATTTTTTCTCACTTTACGCCATATCTCTACCCTCTACCGTCTACTCCACGCCACCTATGTCCCTGTCCCAGTCCCATCATGTAATCAAACATCCGTCCCGATGTCTCCCTCATACATCTTTGCACCTATACGCCTCTCAACAGCCTCATATGAACTAGCTGTAAGTACCTGAATTTAGCCTGGTCACAGGCAGCCCCTTGAAGACTCTGCACAGCAGGGCTGGAGTGTGAGAGAAAGAAGCAGTACAATCAGTTAATGTGCTGACAGGTATACTGATAGGAAAAAGAAGAGTGACAAAGAGATGAGTTCACCACTGTGTTGGTTATCCTTCCAGTGTTCAGTCACAGGCTGGGGTATGTCCAGGATGATCTGGGCTCAGAGGAAATGGGTTGGATGATGCTGGTTATCAGACTAAGGACATGTAGCTACAGGAAAAATGCACTTCGGGAGAAATCTATGGATTAAAGATGAATATTGCACCAAAAGCTGGTTTTGTTTGTTTACATTTATTTATTTATTTGCAGGAGTTCTGGTATAAAGCCCATTCTGACCTGGAACACTATCTAGTTGTGCCTGGATCGCAGAGCAAGCTAACCAAAATGACAAATCCTTTGACACATTAAAGTGATTTTAAAGTCTTGTTTTTTCTTTTTCTCTAAAAATAATAAACACATTATACTTACCTGCTCTGTGCTGTTGGTTTTGCACAGAGCAGCGCGGATCCTCCTCCTCCATTCAGACACGGAGCCAAGATTCTGCCCCGCCCCTTCTCTCTCCTGATTGGCTAAACTGACTTTTACTGACAGCAGCGGGAGCCAATGGCATGCTACTGTGTCTCATCCAATCAAGAGGAAAGTCCTGCACAGCCGAGGAACTCGTGAACATTGCTGGAGAGAGATGGGGCGCAGGTAAGTTTTACGGGGGTGGAGGGCGGCTGCTGCTCACAGTTTTTTTTTTATCTTAATGCATAGAATGCATTAAGATAAAAAAACCTTCTGACTTTACAACCCTTTTAAAGTGGTTGTAAACCCTTACAGACCTCTTTGTGCTACAGGTAAGCACAAAGCCTATAATAAGGCTTACCTGTAGCTACCCAGGATATCTCCTAAACCTGCATGGTTTAGGAGATATCCCCTGCATTTGCATGTGCCGACGTCATCGGCACATGCGCACTGACACAAACTGAAGCAATGGCACGTATGTGCCGTTGCTTCAGTGAGTGTGCCATTACCGCGTGCATGCGCGGGAGTGACGGCATTGCGGCTCCGGCCAACCACCGGAGCCGCGATACCCGCAAGTAATCCCCAGGAGTGATGTCGGCCACCGGAGCTGTGTATGGGCACCGCAGCGAGGGCTTTGATCTCAGGTGAGTATTACATAATGAGCTAGTATGCTATGCTATGCATAGTAGCTCATTATGCCTTTGTCTTGCAGGTGTTAGTTTTTTTTTTTAAAGTGGGTTTACAACCCCTTTAAGTAGTTCACGCACATGTATTTTAGCTCTGTATTTAGCTGTTTGACTGGACTTGCGATTTAGAAATAGAAAGACACAAATAATATATAGTATGGTGTAAGCTATTGCACAGAACAGCATTCAATATTTTTTCAAACACAACTAGTAGACTTGTGCACAACGGAAAATTTTGTTTAGTTTCGGTTCCTTGTCATTCGTAAAATACATCATTTCGTTCTGTTATACACATTGTTTTACTTTAATACTTTTTCGGATAATTCGCTATTTCTGTAGAGTGTCGATATTCGTTATACTGAATCTCAAAGCATGTCGAATTCATTTGTTATATGCGCTATAATTTCGTTCGTATTCGTTGAAATTTGATATTTATGAATGTATATATATTCGTGATAATGATTCGTAGTTTGGGAAGTCGTTTGTTTATTGAATCTTTTAACACACACAATGACAATATCTCTTCTCCTCTGCTCAAATACAATACAACACCCTTCTCACTCAGTTCTCAGGAATGCACTTTGTCAGTAATCCAACCTCCAGCACAAAATGAATCAGCTGATTGGACTGTAAGATTTATTTTGAGTTGACCTTTTGTTTCGTTAGATCTTTAACGAATTACCGAATCATGTCGAATTCATTCGTTATATATCCACTATAATTTTTTTCGTATTCGTTGAAATTTGTTATTTTTTATTCGGACATTCAGATGCATCCGAAAGATGCAAAAATTCAGCCAAATTTCGATTTGTTACGAAACAAATTGCACAAGCCTAACAATTAGTACTATATATATCAGACACTGATTTTTGCTACTGGGTTAAACAGATAACTTGCAAAGAATGATACAGGGTGGCAGCTTCCCAAAGAGTTGACCTGTCAAGTGGTGTGACTAAAGAATCCAGTAATAAAGACTTAGTTGCTCAGTGCAGTTTGTTTAAGAGGACATTCCTGTTGTTTTAGCTAGTAATGGATTTTTTGTATTTGTGAGAACACATTGGAGGCTGCGTAGATGGCAAGGGGTGTAATTAAAATACAAGCAAGCCCAATGCTTGGTATTAGACCACATCAAAGAAAACCTTTTTTTATACTTTTTTCAAAAATGGTCACCAGACAGTATACAATTCAGAAGAGTGGACTTGCAGCTTATTGTATAGATGTCTGGCTCGCAAAATGACTGGAGGTTTCCCATTGAATGTTTCACAAAGTGAGCTGAAGACTGGGGGGTCCTTTGATATTTCAGAGGAGGTCACATGTCCTTTATTTAAAAAGAAACAATTAATGCTCTAAGTAAATGCCCAGCCTGGCTCTCTGTGCTGAAAACAAGCAGCTTTGAAGCATGAATGCTTCGAGCCAAAGGCGGAAAGACTTTAAGATGATGGCACTAATTATGAAAATGGCAAACCATAATGTGGCCAAGATGGAAGCAATTTTGGCAAACGTCTAGTGTGCTATTTTCTACCCCTGGGATAGTCCAGACTAATAGTCTGGTACTGGATACGTCATGGGCTAATACATTTACTGCTGGCAGATTTACATAGCATAAAGCGTTATCTCAATGTCACAGTCCAGGTTTATGAGGAAATATCTCAAATCAATTGCCCATATAATTTATCCTCCCTTATTTCCTACTTTTCTTCAGGAGACAGAAACAAATCATTCTTTAAACATACAGTTAACATCAGTCCCATTTGCAGCATTTTAATAAGATAATTTGTAAAGCCTGTTCACATTCACAAATGAGATGTTGTGTACCAGACTTCCAGTGAGTTTTCCTTTTTGTGCTGCTGCTGCTTACTACTAAATATTAGCTGTTATCATTATTATAAAAATTCAAGTAGAACAATAGGCAAAAGGTTCTTCCTAATTTTGGAGAGAGCAAGGGAGGGTTATAACCCCTGTCAGATTTTTTTGTCGCCATCCTTATTGGAAGATTTCCCCTCTATGACTTTTAGTTACATGATTAGGTTGAAAAAAGACACAAGTTCATCTAGTTCAATCAATAAAAGAAAGAAAAAAAAATGCCATATACACAATCCTATACCCACAGTTGATCCAGAGGAAGGCGAAAAACCCCAGTAAAGTATGATCCAATTTGCTATATCAAGGGAAAAAAATTCCTTCCTGATCCACCTGAGAGGCAATCGGATATTCCCTGGATCAACTTTACCTATAAATGTCAGTACCCAGTTATATTTCCGTATATAAGCCGAGTTTTTCAGCACATTTTTTAGGCTGAACCCCCCCCCCCCCCTCGGCTTATACTCGAGTGAATGTCCCACTTAAGAAAAAAATGTCACGAAAATGGAACCGAAAAAGGGGCAGGGCCGTCCCGCTGGGTGCCGCACATGTATCTGCCCGGCACCGCTGTCAGTTTTCCCTCCCATGCTGTGTGTCAGAGACCTGAATCGCCGTGCAGCCGCTGTAACGATGTCCCCCCTCCTAGACCACCTTTTGTGATAGACGGCACACTGATCCAATGCTAGGAATCATTGTGCCGTGTGTCAGAGGAGGCGGGACATCGTTACCGAGGCTACACGGTGATTCAGATGCAGCTCTGACACACAGCGTGACATCGTGACATCTCATTACCAGGCACTGGTAGGCTGTACCTGATGGGCACTGACAGGCTGCATTTCATGGGCACTGATAGGCTGTACATGATGGGCACTGGCAGGCTGCATTTCATGGGCACTGATAGGCTGTACATGATGGGCATTGGCAGGCTGCATTTCATGGGCACTGATAGGCTGTACATGATGGGTACTGGCAGGCTGCATGTCATGGGCACTGATAGGCTGTACATGATGGGCACTGGTAGGCTGCATGTCGTGGGCACTGATAGGCTGTACATGATGGGCACTAGCAGGCTGCATGTCATGGGCACTGATAGGCTGTACATGATGGGCACTGGTAGGCTGCATGTCGTGGGCACTGATAGGCTGTACATGATGGGCACTGGCAGGCTGCATGTCATAGGCACTGATAGGCTGTACATGATGGGCACTGGCAGGCTGCATGTCATAAACACTGATAGGCTGTACATGATGGGCACTGGCAGGCTGCATGTCATGGGCACTGATCGGCTGTACATGATGGGCACTGGCAGGCTGCATTTCCCACCCTAGGCTTATACTCAAGACAATAAGTTTTCCCAGTTTTTTGTGGTAAAATTAAGTGCCTCGGCTTATATTCGGGTCGGCCTATACTTGAGTATATACGGTATATATAATTCTGGGGAACACCCAAAATTTGGGATTTTCTTTTATTTTCACTTTCAATGGTATTGGTAAACAGGACAAACAGAGAGGGTGAATCCCCTTAACGGGGGCACAGGCAGCAAAATAAAATTGACAGGGGTTCTAATCCCTCTCCACTCCATCCAGAACTAAAAAAAGCTTTCCCTTTAATTATACTTTAATTACTGAAGTCAACCAAAAAATTGGTTTTAGCTTGGTCTAGTTTTTATTCATTCCACAGAGCTGTGAGGCAGACACCATATTAGTGGATGTTCAAGCGATCACTAGACAGTTATCATAAGTTTGTAAATCCCTACCCTCTTAGAACGTCATCAATAGTATCCGGATATCAGAAAATGGAGTGAGTAAAATTTGCCTCTGGTGATGTCAAATTCCTGACAGGCCTCGGTCAGGCTTGAAGAGCGGAGGGTGCATAGTCACTGCCACACCATGCTACTCTACTGCTTCTATTCAAGAATTATATGGGAACATTTTTGCACTGATTGATTTTTTACATTAAACTATGCCAATAAATCTCAGTTAGAGAGTCAAACCTTAGATTTTAAGCACAGATCCCCTTTACCATATACGGTATATTAACATTAAATTTATAAAATATTTCCTTATAGCTGTGTTTAGTCAAACCTGTTAGTCGTGTACCATTGTCAAGAGTTTTGCATTTTCTTGTGGTCCATATTTAAAAAAAATCTTTCTGGCATAAATCTACAACCTACTTATACCATGGCAGCTATATAGTTTAGGTATACTTGCCACTGGTAGAGTCCTAAGGGCCGGTTCACACTAGTGCGATGCCAATTTGTGCCGCATCTGGTGTGAACCGAGTCTAAAGGTTTGCCAAGTCTCTTTTCCCCATTTTTTGGGTTCCAGGTGAAAATCCTTATATGTATTCACACCTACATACGAAAATTCAGAGGACTAACCTGTAGCTTTACAACATAGCCAGGAGTGGATGTTTCTTATCTACCATGCTTTGCTTAGGACGTTATAGAAGGTAGAGATCTCTAGTATCAAAACAGTCTTATACTAAGAACATGTTTTTAATCCTGTGGACCAGTGATTTGCTCTATGGTTCCATGCAGTTTCCCTTTTTAAATGACCAGCCCTAACAAATAACACCAACAGTTTTCACAGTGATACACACTTCACACTTTGTAAACCTGTGCATTACAGAACAAGATAACGTACTCTATCTTTTGTTGTTCTAACAACAACCAATGGGGATTATTTACTAAAACTGGAATGTGCTAAATATGGTGCAGCACTGCATAGAAACCAATCAGCTTCCAGGTTTTATTGGCAAAGCTTAATTGAACAAGTGAAAGTTAGAAGCTGATTGGCTGCCATGCACAGCTGCACCAGATTCTGAGTGCTCCAGTTTTAGTAAATCTCACCCAATGTCTCATTACTTTGGTGCTTAGTGTAAATATCAGGCTCAGTATTGTGCTCTTTCTGTATACCACATTTCCTTAGGATATCCACACTTCGGGGATAGGTCAATGCTACCCGTGCTTTCAAAGAGGCATTAGAGGCAATCTGCACCAGCAATACCGGTTGGAGATGTGGCTCCAGTCATGGCTGCAAAATACTGGAAGTGTGCTCAGCCTTAGGACTCTCCCACAGAAACAAAATGACTAGAGCATATGAAATGCAGAGAGCTATAAAATACAAGTAAACTTTGCTCAGTATTGTAATGCCCCGTACACACGATCAGACTTTCTGACAACAAAACCATGGATTTTTGTTCGAAGGTTGTTGGCTCCAACTTGTCTTGCACACACACGGTCACACAAATGTTGGCCAACAATTACGAACCTAGTGACGTACAAGACTACGGTGAGCCAATAAAAAGGAAGTTCAATAGTGATGTGATATCTCCATTACGAATGCTAGTTTTACAAGACCGAGCACTTCCGGCTCGTACTTAATTCCGAGCATGCGTGAACTTTTGTGCGATGGACTTGTGTACACACGATTGGAAAGTCCGACAACAAAGTGTTCTTGGCGGAAAATTTGAGAACCTGCTAGCCAACATTTGTGGGCGGAAAGTCCAACAACAAATGTTCGATGGAGCGTACACACGGTCCGACTTTCGGCCAACAAGCTCACATCCAACATTTCCCGTCGGAAAGTCCGATCGTGTTTACGCGGAATTAGTATTCTGTTATCATAAATATTGTACCTGATTCCAGAAGACTTGTCAGACCAAATAATTCTGGTTTTGTTTAGCTAAATGCAGTAGTTTATTTCCAAATTTTCAGTAAACAATAAGGAATTAACTGCATGCTCTTGCACCTTCATTTCTGTTTCTGTATTACATATTTATATGTATAAGATTCACCACATTTCTTAGACGCAAAATTAATTTGGTAAATATCTACTATCTTAAAAAAAGGTAAGAAAAAAACCTCACCATGAAACATTTTTCCAGTAGCAGGCTAACAGGTGATGCATTGGCCGCCTTTTCCCTCTTTGCAAGACATGTCTTAAGCCTAGCACACACGGGCAAAATGTCGTACGGCATCAGTCGGCTTAATAGAAACCGGCCAACATTCGGCCCGTGGGTGTGGGAGCCAATCCAATAGAATCCGGGCTTCTGTCGAAGGCTCATGACCAAAAAAGATCTGCTGACTGACTCCCGATCAGCGCTCTCAGCCAATGGCAGAACAAAATAGCACAACAGAGGAGATCACAGTACTAAAATTGGATTATTAGTATAGTGGCTCCGGCCTGAGCTATGAGGTTTTTTTTTTTCATTCAACCCGCTGGGTAGAATGAAAAAAAAACTAGCGGTGTGTACTAGGCTTCACTCTTATTTTCCAAAGACCACCAGAGCTTCAGCCACCATTCCCTCCAGACTATTCCTCCAGGCTCCAAACTGATCCTGAATAACTAAAGGCCGATTTTTTTTTGCACCCGCACCACTGCCACCTCTGAAAAATGCCAGAGTGCCAGGTTAGCTTTCATAAAGATGCATCATCTTTCCAGTATAATGGTCTGTAGACCCCTTGCTCTGTGTGTCCACCTTGCTGTACTCTGATAAGTTGCTCCTGGCATCTTTTAGGCAGGTCTTGGTTGTGTGGCAAGAGAAGCTTGATCACAGCACAATAAGATATAAAAACACAGCAAGGCCATGCTTCTGGACAAAGGATATATCTTTAGTAAAGGTTATCAATGTTAGATTTATTTTAGAGGCTGATAAAGCAAGTGCACATGTATATTTGATAGTGAAAGTACAGTTATATTTTAAGGAGAACCGGTCATGAATGACCTATTACTGGGTATCTCATCAAGCACATTTTGGTGGTATATGGTTACCTTGGAATTAGTGAAGATAAAAGAGGCTAATGTCTATATTAAAATGCATTATTATTATTTTAATATATGTATATGACTGCATTTCTTAGTAAGAACACATTGATACATCCCGTAAATCCCTATATTTATGACTTATCACCTACAAATCTGAAAATGAAGCTTTAGTAGTTTCAAAACAACTTTCACCTACTGCATAATTCTATGCTGTGTTATCCGATATGCAGGGATGGACAAAATAATAACTACCTATCAATATGTTTTTTTTTTAAATGGCCTAACAAACCGTAGGGAAAGCCTTTGCCTTCACAACATCCTTAGCCTTTCTTGGAATGCTGTCCTACAAGTCCTGATCTGTAAAGAGATGTGTGCTCAGAACATCTCATAAAGACACAATAATGTTTAGATCTGATGACTGCTCGGGCCACAGAATGTATTTGACTTTATTTCTGCATTGATGAATGACTCTTGAATTTTAATTACACCAACAGTAAAAAGAGCACTTGCTCCAATAAAACGGGCGTATAATCATTGACCATATGACTATGCAGAGTAATCATCAGACCTAATGTTGCTCATGAGATAGTTGCCCATATCAGTTCGGATCTCACACAATGTTTAGCATTTGGCAGTAGGCATTGTTGTCTAAAGGCATTCTTTTGCTTTCTCCAAATATAAACCTGTCCAAATATAGGAAATAGGGTGACAGATGACTCAACAAACCACATCACTTATTTCCTTTGCCCAGGGGTCCAGATTTTTCCTTGAGCATTGGCCTTAGGTACAATTTCCAAATGGCAACCTTTCTACCGATTTCAGCTTTGTAAAGTTTATCATATAATCTTTTTGTCAGTAAGAACAGAGCAAAAACACACCAATAAAGTGTAGTAAAAAGGACAGTATTCATTGTATAAAACAAACAACCACAAACTCTCTTTTGACCGACTTGTAACAGCACACATCAGGCTGGCAGAGTACAGTTCAGTGGCCACTTGCCATGATATGCGGATTTACACTAAACTGCCCTCTGCCAGCCTGATGTGCGCTGTTACAAGTCGGCCAAATGTGAGTTGCCAATTTAGTTTCATACAATAAATGCTATCATTTTTTCCAAGATCTGTGCAATTTTCTCTGTTCTTATTGCCACTTTTACTTAATGGATACCCACCAATGAGCTTCAGCAGCTAGTTTATGGATACCCACCAATGAGCTTCAGCAGCTAGTTTATGGATACCCACCAATGAGCTTCAGCAGTTAGTTTATGGATGCCCACCAATGAGCTTCAGCAGCTAGTTTATGGATACCCACCAATGAGCTTCAGCAGCTAGTTTATGGATACCCACCAATGAGCTTCAGCAGTTAGTTTATGGATGCCCACCAATGAGCTTCAGCAGCTGGACTCAGTTTGGCCTTCTATCTGTGGTTTTAATTTTCCATTTTGCGCACAACAGCAGATTGTCAACCATTTCATTTTCCCCTGGATACACGCATTGCAAAGTACTGTGCACTTTTCTTGTACCTATTTTTTCGTCATAACTAAGGTTTTTGTCAAGACTGGATCACAGAATGACTGAATTCTGTATTTGTTCTGGAGGCAAAAAGTTCTAAATTTGCCTTTTACCATCAAAATGCTTTGGCTGTTCCTCTGTGCAGATGCAGTTTGTCCATGTTTGGCAATGTCCTGTTATTTTTTTATACTGTTCCTATGGGCACATAAAATAATTTTGCAGGTTTTTGACCGATACACCTGCAATTTGGACACAGACTATTTTGTTTCTTTGGCACTCTGTTGGTTACCTCATGATGCTTTAAAAACTCATAAATGAGGGAACTAAATTACCTTTCATAGATAACAGATACTAATAATTGGTAGTAAGTATAATGCCTCTCACATTCACCACTGTGCAAAAGTTTTAAGCAGATGTGAAAAATGCTGTAAATTAAGAACGCTTTCAGAAATAGAAGTGTTAATAATTAATTTTATCAATTAACTAAACGGAAAGTAAATGAACAGAAGTGAAATGCAAATCAAATCAATATTTGGTGTGACCACCCTTTGCCTTCATAACAGCATCAATTCTTCTAGGTACACTTGCACACAGGTTTTGAAGGAACTTGGCAGGTAGATTGTTCCGAACATCTTGGAGAACTAACCACAGATCTTCTGTGAATGTAGGCTGATGACACTATCATGTTGAGATCAGGGCTCTTGTGAGGGCCAGACCATCACTTCCAGGACTCCCTGTTCTTAATTACACTGAAGATAGTTCCTAATGACATTGGCTGTATATTTGGGGCAGTTGTCCTGCTGCAGAGTAAATTTGGGGCCAATCACACGCCTCCCTGATGGTATAGCATGATGGATACGTATCTGCCTGTATTTCTCAGCATTGAGGACACCATTGATTCTGACCAAATCCTCAACTCTATTTGCAGAAATGCAGCCCCAAACATGCTCCAAAACTCCTGTCTGCTTTGAGATCTTTGAGAAAAGGGATCCGCTGCTTCCTCAATTGGAACCAACTAGGAGTGCTAGCTCCGGCCCGCCTCCGTGAAAACTTGAGAAAAGAAGAAATGGCTGCACATCCAAAGGTTCCAAAACAAAATGCCTTTTATTGAAAACGACCAGGATACACCAGGGACACCAGGTATTAGTCACGTAGATGCGTTTCACACATCTGACCTGTGCTTAATCATGATTAAGCACAGGTCAGATATGTGAAACGCGTATACGTGACTAATACCTGGTGTCCCTGGTGTATCCTGGTCGTTTTCAATAAAAGGCATTTTGTTCTGGAACCTTTGAATGTGCAGCCATTTCTTCTTTTCTCATGCTTTGAGATCTTTGCCTGGGAGAAGCCTTGCTGATGCAGTATAACTAACATGGGGTGGATTTACTAAAACTGGAGAGTGCAAAATCTGGCGCAGCTCTGCAAAGAAAACAATGAGCTTCCAGGTTCTTTTGTCAAAGCTTAATTGAACAAGCTGAAGTTAGAAGCTGATTTGCTACCATGCACAGCTGTATCAGATTTTGCAACCTCCAGTTATAGTAAATCAACCCCTTTGTGTCTTGTTTCTGTCTTGCCATGGTGTATGACCTGTGACATGTAAATGTCTTTCATAACCTCACCTTAGTAGCAGAGTTTGGCTATACCTAACCCAGTTTTAAGCCTCCAACAAAGCTGTTTCTGTTTCAGTTAATGACTGTGTTTTAACCTACATGTGAAATTGATGATCATTAGCACCTGCTTGGTATAATTAGTTTATCATACACCTGACTCTAATCCTACAAAATCCCTGACTTTGTGCAAGTGTACAAAGTGTGCAAGTGTAAGAATTGATGCTGGATTGAAGCCAAAGGGTGGTCACACCAAATATTGATTTAATTTAGATTTTTCTTGTTAGGCTCACTTTGCATTTTGAAAATTGATAGAAATAAACAATAAAATAAATACAGTGCCTTAAAAAAGTATTCAAACCCCTTGAATTTGTCTACATTTTGTCATGTATTTTATTGGGATTTTATGTGATAGACCAACACAAAGTGGCACATAATTGTGAAGTGAAAGGAAAATTATGAATGGTTTTCATCATTTTTCACAAATAAATATGTGAAAAGTGTGGCGTGCATTTGTATTCAGCCCCTCTGAGTCAATACTTTGTAGAACCACCTTTCACTGCAATTACAGCTGCAAGTCTTTTTGGGGATGTCTTTATCAGCTTTGCACATCAAGAGAGTGAAATGTTTGCCCATTCTTCTTTGTAAAATATCCCAAGCTCTGTCAGATTGGATGGAGAGAGTCTGTGAACAGCAATTTTCAAAAGCCTTGCTACAGATTCTCAATTGGATTTAGGTCTGGACGTTGACTGGGCCATTCTAACACATGAATATGCGTTGATCTAAACCATTCCATTGTAGCTCTGGCTGTATGTTTAGGGTTGTTGTCCTGCTGGAAGGTGAACCTCCACCCCGGTCTCAAGTCTTTTGCAGACTCCAATAGGTTTTCTTCTAAGATTGCCCTGTATTTGGCTCCATCCATCTTCCCAGTAACTCTGACCAGCTGCCCTGTCCCTGCTGAAGAAAAGCATCTCCACAATGATGCCACCACCATGTTACACGATGGGGATGGTGTGTTCAGGGTGATGTGCAGTGTTAGTTTTCCGCCACACATAGCGTTTTCCCTTTAGGGCAAAAAGTTCAATTTTGGTCTCATCTGACCAGGGCACCTTTTTTCAAATGTTTGCTGTGTCCCCCACATGGCTTCTCGCAAACTGCAAATTTCTTTCAACAATGGCTTTCTTCTTGCCACTCTTCCATAAAGGCCAGATTTGTGGAGTGCACGACTAATAGTTGTCCTGTGGACAGATTCTCCCACCTGAGCTGTGGATCTCGGCAGATCCTCCAGAGTTACCATGGACCTCTTGGCTGCTTCTCTGATGAATGGTTTCCTTGCCCGGCCTGTCAGTTTAGGTGGACGGCCATGTCTTGGTAGGTTTGCAGTTGTGCCATACTCTTTCCATTTTGCTCTGTGAGATGTTCAAAGCTTGGGATATTTTTTATAATCTAAGCCTGCTTTAACCACTTTAGTCCCGGAAGGATTTGTTCCCTTAATGACCAGGCCATTTTTTGCGATATGGCACTTTGTCGCTTTAACTGACAATTGCACGGTCATGCGACGCTGTGCCCGAACGAAATTGATGTCCTTTTTTTTCCCACAAGTAGAGCTTTCTTTTGGTGGTATTTGATCACCTCTGCAGTGTTTCTTTTTTGTGCTGTAAACAAAAAAATAGTGACAATTTTGAGAAAAAAGCAATATTTTATTACTTTTTGCTATAATAAATATCACCCAAAAAAATATAAAAAAAATAATTTCTTCCTCAGTTTAGGCTGATATATATTCTTCAACATATTTTTGGTAAAAAAAATCGCAATATTGATTGGTTTGCACAAAAGTTATAACATCTACAAAATAGGGAATAGATTTATGGCATTTTTATTGTTATTCGTTTTTTTTAGCGGGACTGCGACATTGCGACAGACAGATCAGACACTTTTGACACATTTTTGGGACCATTGACATTTATACAGCAATCAGTGCTATAAAAATGCACGGATTAATGTGTAAATGTCACTGGTAGGGAAGGGGTTAACACTAGGGGGCGATCAAGGGGTTAAATGTGTTCCCTCCTGTGTGTTTCTAACTGTGGGGGGGATGTGACTGACTAGAGGAGGAGGAGCCAGATTGCTGTTCCTAACTAGTAGGAACAGACAATCTGTCTTTCCTCTCCTGTCAGAACAGGGATTTGTGTGTTAACACACACATCCCCATTCTGGGTCTCATGCCCATGAACACGCGTGGGTGGCGGACATCGCGCCTGCCGGCCATGCGCGAACCGGTCCCCTGCCGTGCAGCGGGCGCCTATGGCGATGTGCGCTCGCCTACTATAGCTGTTTAAAGGGCTGACGTACAGCTACGGCGGGAACAAGCTGACCTGCCGCAGTGCAATGACGGCAGGTGGTCGGCTAGTGGTTAGACTTCTTCACAACTTTATCCCTGACCTGTCTGGTGTGTTCCTTGGCCTTGATGATGCGGTTTGTTTACTAATGTTCTCTAACAAACCTCTGAGGGCTTCACAGAATAGCTGTATTTATACTGAGATTTATCTACACGCAGGTGGACTCTATTTACCAATTAGGTGACTTCTGAAGGCAATCGGTTCCACTAGATTTTAGTTGGGGGTATCAGAGTAAAGGGGGCTGAATACAAATGCACGCCACAATTTTCAGATATTTATTTGTAAAAAATTTGGAAAACCATTTATCATTTTCCTTCCACTTCACAATTATGTGCCACTTTGTGTTGGTCTATCACATAAAATCCCAATAAAATACATTTACTTTTTTGGTTGTAACATGACAAAATGTGGAAAATTTCAAGAGGTATGAATACTTTTTCAAGGCACTGTATTTTTGAGAGAATTCTTACTTTACAGCATTTCTTTACACCTACCTAAAATGTTTTCCCAGTACCATATATGTTTGTATTGTGATCTAGGTTCTACAGCCCTAAGCACATATCTAATAGTGTTTCCCTTATGTTGGCTGCCAAACTGTAAAGCCTCGTACACGCGATCAGATTTTCCGATGGGAAATGTGTGATGTCAGGCTGTTGGCAGAAAATCCGACCGCTTGTATGCTCCATCGGACAATTGTTGTCGGATTTTCCGCGGACAAATGTTGGATGGCAGGTTTTTAAATTTTCTGCAGGCAAATGACTGTTGTCGGATTTTCCGATCGTGTGTACACAAGTCCGTCGGACATAAGTCCAAAGTACAAACACACAATGCTCGGAAGCAAGGATGAGCCAGAAGCGGTCGGTCTTGTAAACCAGCGTTCGTAATGGAGAATTAACATTCGTGATGCGGCAAATTATGAAATCTCGAAATGCAGCGCACAATTCTCTTCTTCTTTAATGGGATAATAATGAAGCTGCTTTGCTGGTGATACTGATGGAGTTATTGCAAACTCATTTTCAAAGGCTTTTTTTTTTCGGTGATATCAAGAATAATATTATTTTTAATTTATTTCTTTTTTTTATGAGCAAGTTACCACAACACCATTATCCCGTAGTTTTTAAGATCAAAGGTACAACTATGTTGGTGTCCCTTGTCAATTTTACATTGTATTTTTTTAAATGTAACTGCCGACTCCCAAACTGTCATTTGAAGTAAAACACATAGCCAAGTATTATTCTCCACAATTTTTTTATTGTGCATTAAAAAAAGAAAACAAATACAATTAGACATGCTATCTGCCAATAGAACTTAACCAAAAAGTGCATTCTATGCATCCAAAAATATAGAAAATATACCAAATCAAATTATTATTCAACCAAAAAAATAATGTCAAAGCAATAACTCCAAGGCCAATAATAAATAACACGTTATCTCCTCTGATTCCGCAACATGTCTGGTTGACGAACGGGCGTTCAGAAATGAACTGAAAAGGGCAAAATGAAAAGCGTGAACTGAAAATCACTAAATGAAAAGCGCGAATCAAAACTCACCCAACTTCTACTAACACGAAATTAGCAGAAGGAGCCCAAAGGGTGGCGCTGAAGAGCTGAAAAACCATGTAGTACGTCACTACGTTCGTAATTGTTGGCCGACAATTGTGTGGCCGTGTGTATGCAACACAAGTTTGGGCCAACGCCCTTCGGACAAAATTCCACGGTTTTGTTGGCCAACAATCCGATTATGTGTACGAGGCTTTAGTTCATTTCTGATTGGAAAGAACCTGCCCACAAGTTTGTTTTTTTACATGAAGGAGCTTTAAATAAATGATCTAAAACCAGTAACTGTATAAACCAATTTAACGAATCGGGGATTACCGGACAACTCATATAGCTTCTTGTTTGGTTTGTGGATATTAGAGGGCACTGACACAAACAACTCAATCCTCTATTAGCACTTCTTGTCCACAAATGAACGAAACCCAGTGATGAGATTTTGTTGAAAAAACAAGTTTAACATTCTCTAACGAGTGACTATTTTGTCTGTATTGCCTGGAAGTTTTGTTCTTTACTTCTTTTGTTAAGTGAATTTCTTTATTTTCCATCATTCTAAAGTGTACAAGAATCCAGTGGCCTGTATTGCTCTATAGCAACAGCGTCTTTCACTTAATGACAAGCTGAAAATGGCACAAGATGTTCAAGGTCAATGACCTGATTAGAAGTAGGGTTCATTAAAATCACACTTTAAGAAAGGCCACAATGTAGGGACAAAATGTTGTCGAAGGTTAAATGGAGCATTTTTGTCGTAAAACCCAGGAGGGCATGCCTTTTGAATTATATGATGTATGTATGCAAATCTCAGCAAGGATTACCTAAATAATGAAATGCTGTTTCCCAGTCTTCCAAGACAAAAATCCAACCGTGTCTGATCCATCACTGCACTTTCCTTTAACTAAATACTAGGTACTGCTTTTAAAGACTTCATTATGATTATTTAAATATCAAACAAAGGTCAGTTATAATGTAATACATCCATACATTGTTCAGTACTTACAAGGGTTGTGCCCAGTCTGAGCAATCATTGCAATAATCAGACACTGTAGAGAATAGCAAAGAAAACACAATTTATTAACCGCTTGCACACAGATATACTTCATCAGAATGGCACAGGCAGGCAAATGGGCGTACAGGTACTTCCTTTAAATTTGCCGCCTATCAGGCACGCGCACACCCGCCGCACGCCGCGAGAGCGTGCCCGCAGATCCCGGGAACTTGATGTTCGCCGTCGGCCCGCGATTGCGGTGTGGAGACATAGAACGGGGAGATGTAAACAAGGCATTTCCCCGTTCTGCCTAGTGACAAGACAGAGATCTACTGCTCCCTGTCATCGGGAGCAGTGATCGCTGTCATGTCCTAGGTAGCCCCCCCCCCCACAGTTAGAATAACTCCCAAGGACACACTTAACCCCTTGATCGCCCCCCCCCTAGTGTTTAACCCCTTCCCTGCCAGTGTCATTTACACAGCAATCAGTGCATTTTTATAGCACTGATCGCTGTATAAATGACAATGATCCCAAAATAGTGATAAACCACACAGAATGCTCGCTTACCAGACGGCAAGCTCTAAAAGCTTGCGACCTATACCCGGCCCCAGACGACGTCATCTTATGACGAAACGCGCGTTGGGAGGAGCTGACGTGCTGACGTCTCGCGTGTACCGTTCGAGGGACGGGTGTTTGTACTAGCTGGCCGGCTGACTTGCTTTTAACAGTTTGGAATATTGTAAGTGACATTCTTTATTTACCATAAACAATGTTTATCAGTATTATTCTATGGTGATCCTTTCTCATTCTGGGAACATCCGAATGCCATCACATTCGGCCCTTACCTATGATCTGTGACTGGGGAGTTTGGCGGTCTCTGCTCTGTATGCTGACCATCTTGAGGGGTTTTGCCTGGATTCCGTCCTTTTGGTCCTCTATTGGATAAAGGCCCTGGCCGGGTATAGGTCGCAAGCTTTTAGAGCTTGCCGTCTGGTAAGCGAGGATTCTGTGTGGTTTATCACTGGTGTTGCAGTGGAGGATGAAATTAATCAATTGAACTACTTTTACTACTTACTCTTATTATTATTTGAGCACTGCCTATTTATGAAGATGGACATTTATTCATTTTTCTAGCCTTTTCATTTTTCATACTGCACATTGTCAAATATTTTTAGTGTATGGTTTACATTTTAGAGGGTACTTAGCGCTGCTACTTATTGCCGTATTTACGTTTGTGTGTATCTCACTTCTAGCAGCAGCTTTTTTGATTTTCATTCATTCTATATATATTTATTTTCAATCTATTCATTCACAGCGCGGTATTATCTGTTTTATTATCCCAAAATAGTGTCAAAAGTTTCCGACCTGTCCGCCATGTCGCAGTCACGATAAAAATCACAGATCACCGCCATTACTAATGAAAAAAAAATTAATAATAAAAAAGCCATAAAACTATCCCCTATTTTGTAGACGCTATAACTTTTGCGCAAACCAATCAATATACGCTTATTGCAATTTTTTTTTTTACCAAAAATATGCAAAAGAATACATATCGGCATAAACTAAGGAAAAAAAATGTTTTTTTATATATTTTTGGAGGATATTTATTATAGCAAGTAAAAAGTAAAAAACATTGCTTTTTTTTCAAAATTGTCGCTCTTTTTTTGTTTATAGCGCAAAAAATAAAAACCGCAGAGGTGATCAAATACCACCAAAAGAGAGCTCTATTTGTGGGGAAAAAAGGACGTCAGGTTTGTTTGGGTGCAACATTGCACAACCATGCAATTGTAAAGCGACGCAGTGTCGAATCGCAAAAAATGCTCTGGTCAGGAAGGGGGTAAAATTTTCTGGGGCTGAAGTGGTTAATATCGAGCAGCCAGCATCTGAAGGAGATGTGCAAGGCAGCCAATCGGCTTCTAATTTTCATTTTCAAAGCTTAACTGAACAAGCTAAAGATATAAGCTTCAGTTTTAATAAATTCTCCCCAATAAGACAATGCACACCCTCTAAACTTTCTGATCATTACGAAAAAAAAAAAAATGATATTTGTAAAGTCTCTGAAATTGGCTTACGATTAGGATCATTAATGTCTAGAAAAGGCAAGGA
Source organism: Lithobates septentrionalis (assembly GCA_037952835.1). Lineage (NCBI taxonomy): Eukaryota > Metazoa > Chordata > Amphibia > Anura > Ranidae > Lithobates > Lithobates septentrionalis. Next base: position 1,805,480 of record JBBDGP010001657.1, read on the forward strand.
TCATTTTATAGTGTGTGCAGTAAAGTTAAATGTCACCATGTTGTCAGAATTCACTGACATGTCACAACCATCAAACTAATTATGTTTCAATGTAATGCTGTGTTATGTAAAAGTACTGATCCCTCTCTTCACATAAAAAGGAATGATTGTAGTCTGGGTACATACAGATGTGAAATATGCACTGAATCCAACAGATTCAGAGAATTTGGAGAAATCTCCATGCAAAAGGGACAAGGAGGAAATGCAATATTGGATCCTCATGATCTTCTGGCCCTCAGACGGCACTGCATTAAAAAGAAGCATGATTCTTTGATGGACATCACTGCATTGGCTCAGAAATACTTCCAAAAATCATTATCTGTGAACACAGTTTGCCGTGCCATCCAAAAATGCAAGGTAAAGCTCTATCATGCAAAAAAACTGAGCAGTGAGCATGATCCAGAAACGCTGCCGTCTTCTCTGGGCCAAAGCTCATTTAAAATGGTCTGTCGCAAAGTGGAAAACTGTTCTGTGATCAGATAAATTGAAATTTGACATTCTTTTTGCCATCCATGGGCACTGCCTCCTCTGGACTAAAGAGCAGAGGGACCTTCCAGCTTGCTATCAATGCTCAGTTCAAAAGCCTGCATCTCTGATGGTATGGGGGTGCCTATGGAATGGGCAGTTTGCAGATCTGGAAAGGCACCATCAATGCTGAAAGATATACCCAGGTTTTAGAGAAGCATATCCTTTCATCAAGAAAATGTCTTTTTCAGGGAAAGCCTTGCATATTTCAGCAGGACAATGCTAAACCACATACTGCATCTATAACGTATGAGGGTGCCTATGGACTGGGCAGCTTGCACATCTGGAAAGGCACCATCAATGCTGAAAGATATACCCAGGTTTTAGAGAAGCATATCCTTCCATCCAGACAATGTCTTTTTCAGGGAAGGCCTTGCATATTTCAGGAGGACAATGCTAAACCACATACTGCATCTATGACAACAGCATGGCTTCGTAGTAGAAGCGTCCAGGTGCTTAAATGGCCTGCCTGCAGTCCAGACCTTTCAACAATTGAAAATATTGGTGCATCCAGAAAAGAAAAATACAACAAAGAATACCTAGAACCATTGAGCAGTTAGAATCCTATATCAGGCAAAAATAAGGGGCAGCATTCCTCTCCCAAAACTCCAGCAGCTGGTCTCCTCAGTTCCCAGACGTTTACAGAGTGTTTTTAAAGGAGAGGGGATGCTATACTGAGGTAAACATGGCTCTGTTCCAACTTTTTTTGAGATGTGTTGCTGCTAATAATTTCAAAATTACCCAAGACCCCTTTCACACTGATCTTTACAGGCGCCATTGCGCTAAAAATAGCGCCTGCAAAGTGCCTGTAAAACGCCTCTCCTCTCACTCCAATGTGAATGCCCGAGTGATCTCACACTGGGGCGGTGCGCTGGCAGGACGCTGAAAACAAGTCCTGCAAGCAGCATCTTTGAGGCGCTGTAGGATCGGTGTATACACTGCTCCTAAAGCACCCCTGCCCATTGAAATCAATGGGCAGAGCTGCTGAAACGCCGGCAAAGCACCACTGCAGAGGCACTTTGCGGGAGTATTTATCCCTTTTTCGCCTGCTAGGGGTTAAAAGCGCCCCGCTAAAGGCTGAAAAGTGCAGCTAAAACGACGGTAAAGCGCCGGTAAAAATATCAGCGTTTTACCGCCGACACCCCCAACGCCCTAGTGTGAAAGGGCTCTAAATGTTTTAAAAAATGGTACATTTTCTCAGTTTAAACATTTGATATGTTTTCTATTTTTCTATTGTGAACAAAATATGGGTTTATGAGATTTGCAAATCATTGCTTTCTGTTTTTATTTTACACAGCGTCCCAACTTTTTGGGAATCGCGGTTGTAAAGATCTGACAGGAGTTCTAGCCTTTTCCTACTCTGCTGAAGAAAATTATTTTTATTTCTGTCTGTGCTGGTGCTGTAGGGCTCACCTCTCTTCCTGTCTCACACAATGTGGTCAGCAGGACAGGAAGTGAGGATACCGTTATTTAATGAAGCCCCTGATAGCAGTAAAAATGATAGGTGTTCAAATCATCCCCTACTCTATCCAAAACCAAGTGAAAAGGTTTGGCTGGACATATTGTTTAAAAAATTGAAATGCTAGATCCCTGCAATAGTCAAGCTTTTATAGACACAGGCCACCGGGGAGGTGAGTATAATAGCTCTTCTATTGCACAGGACTGACGTTTCAATATTTTTTAAAAGACTGTCAGGGTCACTCTGGGCTACTTGGAGCCAAAGATGGCGATAAGAGATACTCTGCCCAACCGATCATTATTTATTTTACAGGTGGGTGCATAAACCTGTACACTTTTATCTCCCAAGGATACACATCTTCGCACTCTTCCTATTGCATCATATCATCGATCTAAATGATAACCTATCATTCTTGTATCCTATCACTCCTATAACCTGTGAAAATCTTAGGCAGGCCATACATGGTTCAAATCTCAGCTGGCTAAACCAGCCAAGATTCGAACTGTGTATGGGCAGGCTGAATGTTACCAAGTTGATCGATCGGTCAACTTGGGTACAACCAGCATGCCGGGTTTTACCTGCGAATATCGCTAGTGGCTGCTATAGCTGCTAGCAATAATCACTGTCTTCTCATGGCGGGGATGGCTTCCCTGCCCCCCCCCCCCATACACCCTTACCGTTGCTGAGCAGGCATTGGCTCGGCGGGAAAGAGTCACGCAGCAACACAGTCTGTGTTGATGGTGGAACCAAGCTAATTTCTTTCCTGCAACCCGTGGTTGCTGGAAAGAAATTTGCTCCGTGTATGGCCGGCCTAACACACCTAAAAAATGTTTTCCCCAGAAAACAAATTAAAGCAGATCCTCACCCTCTTCACATAATCTTACTCCTTCCCCACATCTTTAAAGGGGTTGTAAACCTACGTGTTTTTTTCACCTATACATCCTATGCATTAAGGTGAAAAAACACCTGTCAGTGACCGGCCCCCCTGTTTTACTTACCTGAACCATCAAACTTGACCCGGCGGGAACGCTCTGTCTCTCTGCCTGGGGTTCTCGGCTCTTGATTGGTATAGATTGGATAGATTGATAGCAGCGCAACCATTGCCTCCCGCTGCTGTCAATCAAATTCAATGACACAAGCGCCGGGGGGAGGGGCCGAGTCCTGCATTCGGCCTCTATGGACACCGAATGCTGGACTCGGGAACGCGCTCGCAAGGTAACCGCCCTCGGGGAAGCGCTTCTCCGAGGGGGTTATCAGATGTGGGGAGGAGCTGCGAGAGCCGCCGGGGGACCCCAGAAGACGAGGTTCGGGGCCACTCTGTGCAAAACGAGCCGCACAGTGGAGGTAAGTATATGTTTGTTATTTATTTTTATTTTTTAATTTACCTTTACAATCACTTTAACACAATCCCAGAAGTTTGGGGTAAATACCTTTTTAATTTCAGGCAATAGTGATGTGCCTCAGCTGCCCACAACCTCCGGGGATAATCCTGATGATGTCGACAAAAAGGATGGGGCACAGAGATGGTTTACAGCAGGAGAGCTCTGGGTACACAGGGTACAGGCATACCCCACTTTTAAGTACACAATGGGGTTTATTTACTAAAGCTGGAAAGTGCAAAATCAGGCTCACTTCTGCATAGAAACCAATGAGCTTCTAACCCCAGCTTGTTCAATTAAGCTTTGGTAATAAAACCTGGAAGCTCATTAGTTTCTCATTGGTAAGTATAAAGCCGCGTACACACGAGCGGAATGTCCGGCAGAAAAAGTCAGACGGAAGCTTTTCATCGTATATACCGATCGTGTGTGTGCTTAATCGGACTTTTTTTTTCGAAAATTCTGACGGACCTAGAAATAGAACATGTTCTAAATATTTCCGACGGAATCAATTCCTATCGGGAAAACCGCTCATCTGTATGCTGTTCCGACGGACCAAAAACTACGCATGCTCTGAAGCAAGTACGAGACGGAAGCTATTGGCTACTGAACTTCCTTTTCTAGTCCCGTCGTACGTGTTGTACGTCACCGCGTTCTGGGCGGTCGGACTTTTGTGTGACCATGTGTAGGCAAGACCACTTGAGCGGAATTCCATTGGAGTTCTGTCTGAGAAACCTTTGGAGTTTATTCCGACGGCAAAACCGGTCGTGTGTACACGGCATTAGTATAGAGGTTAAACCAGGCAAAATGGAATTTAAAAGAAAAACTAACCGAGGGGGTGAAGTTCCTATTTAAAGGGGGATGGGTGGCTTTCTCCAATCTAAAGGTAGCCATAGACACAGCCATTTCTGACACATCAGGCAACAAAACATTAAAATCTAGGACTACCCAGTATTTATGATTATATGACTATTAGGCCTCATGCACACTGGATGTTAAAATAACGTTATAAAAACTTCAGTGGCTTTTCAGTGAGTTTTTTAACTTTTTTCAACGTTTTTGCAATAGCGTTTGTTAGCGTTTATTAGCATTTTTTTTGAAGAAGAAGAAAAATGTATTATTTTTTATTTTTATTAATGGATCAAAAACATTAAAAAACGCTGGTGCCCGACGTTCTTGAGCATTTATCAACGTTTATTAGCGTAGAGCGTTTTTACAGCTGAAAAACGTCCCTCAGAACCCACTAGTTTTGGGGGTTTTTTTAGGCTCCATGCACACTGGAGCTCAAAAATGGCCGTTTTTTTGTAGTTTGGGCATTTTTTCTTAACAGCCCATAAACTCCACTCTATGTTATCCTGTGTGCCCATGCACACATGGATGATTTTTTAGCTTTTATCAGCAGTGGAGTTTTTGGCCTGTTTTCTGAACGCCATAAAATCGTGTTCAAAGTGCCGTTTTTCTGACCACAAAAAAGTTCATAAACGCCAAACGCTGATAAACGCTCATAAACGCTAGTACAGAACGCTGTTGAAAGCTTTTTTCAACCAGCGTTTTCTGGCAGCAATCTGGCGCCCAGAAAAAAATTTTTTGAGCTCCAGTGAGAATGGAGCCTTACTGCTCATAAACACCTCTGCCCAAAACTGCTGATAACAGCCTATGTGTGCATAGACATATAGGATAACATGATGGTGAGTTTAATGACTGTAGAAAAAAAAACAACTGCTGTAAAAACGTCAAAAAACGTCCAGTGTGCATGAGACCTAATGCAAACACTGGACATGGACTTTATATGTGGCATTAAGGATTGTGCACACCAACTAACCAATAAAGTATAAAATCTTAATTTTATTTATGTCACATAACAATACAACAACCACAGATATTTAAAAAAAAACACTCACATAGAGGCTGTTGGCCAGGGGCGGACTGACCATTCGGCCCTTGGGCACTGCCTGAGGACCCCATGCCACTAAGGGGCCCCATCAGGGTTGCCAGCCTCAATAAAACCAGGGACAGTATGTAAAAATCTGTGTTTTTTTTAAATCCCAAGATTATAGCTGCCCCGCCTCTCCAGTACCTTTTCAGTGTGTGTATGTGTATTCTGTGTGTGTATACTGTGTGTGTATATTGTGTGTCTGTGTGTGTATACTGTATGTGTGTGTATACTGTGTGGCCCCATAATCTATTGCCTGGGGGCCCCATAATCTCCTATTGCCCGGGGGCCCCATAATCTTCTCCTATTGCCCGGGGGCCCCATAATCTCCTATTGCCCGGGGGGCCCATAATCTTCTCCTATTGCCCGGGGCCCCATAATCTCCTATTGCCCAGGTGTCCCATGAGTTGTCAGTCCGCCCCTGCTGTTGGCATAGAATACACAAAACATATGAAAATGTTTTTTTTACACAGCCCCCGAGTATCACAATCAGGGGCGGACTGATAACTCATGGGGCCCCCAGGCAATAGGAGATTATGGGGCCCCCAGGCAATCAGAGATTATGGCGTCACACAGTATACACACACACAGTATACAATCACACAGTATACACATACATGTGCACACAGTATACACAGACAGATGTAAAAAAAACACAGATTTATACATACTGTCCCTGGTTTTACTGAGGCTGGCAACCCTGATGGGGCCCCCTAGTGGCCCAGGGCCCTCGGGCAGTGCCCGAGTCGCTCAATGGTCAGTCCGCCCCTGATCACAATGGACCTGTGGGGCCCTGTCCAGTTTTTGCAGTATGGTTTATCGATCTAGGGATGTTGGTATTTAAAGTGGATATTTAATTTCCTATATTTAACATTGTATTCTTGTTAGCTACTTAATTTTTAACATTTATGTCTATTGTGGCCATTATAAGAATATTTCAGCTCTGCATAGCTTTTGTTAGTTCAGAATTTTGCTTGATAAAAAGTCCTACAAATGAACGTCAAACGTGTTTTTTTTTTTTTTTTATAGTATAAAACATTTTTGGTGATAGGGAATCTACATCCTTCATCTAGTTCCTTTTGTAAGGTAACAAATATACACCGCCTTTGTTTCTATCCAGTGAAAGCTCGTTATGTCTCATTGATACTAACAAATTGACCTAAAGGAAAAGTTTCTTTAGAATTTTAAATAAATTGCCTTTCAATTTGTGTTTAAAAAGGAAAAAAAAAAAAGACAGCTTCTCCAGCAACCCACGTCTGCCTCCTTTTTATATGCGCCTTTCAAATGTGCATTTTTAAGGAGTGACTTCCCCAAGTTTGTTTCTTTCCAGCATCAGTCATCCTTAGCTGTCACATATTGTGATCTGGGGATTGATAGGAGAAGGAACAGACCCCAGGGACCATTCTCCTAAAATCCCTAATGTATAATTTTCATACGCATAATTGTTCTTTTTGGATCTTTGAAAAGGCAGAGCTGGGCACAGACCCTATCCTCTGATGGGCTGCTGATTCTTTGTGATGTGGCTTTTCTTTCTTTTTCTTTTTTTTTTTTCTTCTTTGCACTGAGCCACTGTAAGCAGTGCTGTGTAATTTTATCCAGCCTGCACTTAGTTCACACAAGAATGATACCTTGCCTGCCTCCTTTGTATCAATTGGTCGGGGATCTGTCTATTGTTGCAAGGGGAGGGGGGGGGGGGGGGGCTTTTTATTTCAGTGCTGTTGAGCACCACTATTTCTCGAAAACTCATAAAATTCAGAAGGGATCTCATTCTTGCACATTGGGCGATGCTTACACTCTGAGTGCTGCAAATAATTCCATGAACCTGTGACCACCGTTGACACCTATTTATTTAGAGGATCAAGAGGAGACAGATAGAAGGTCAGATAACGCTACGAGTGTCCATGCATCGGGACGGTGTGACTTGCCACTTAAGAGAGCTGCTAACAAGACTTCTTTAATGGGACCCCTTGTGACATTTGCTTCCAGCCTTCCAGCCAACAGTATTTCGGCCATGCCACAATGGTTATAATTTGGATTTTGCTGCTCAGTATTGGTGATCTTGGTCGACAGGTATCCTGGGCGAAGGCTTTGTCTAGTACCGCCGGAGTGCCTTGTGCCAGAGGGAAACTGTGTGATCCCAGGCTAAGAAGAGATGCCGGGGGCCGCGGTGGGGTCTACGAACATCTCGGCGGTGCACCCCGACACCGAAAACTTTATTGTGCTACTAAGTATCACCTTCAGATCCATCCAAATGGGAAAATAAATGGAACGTTGGAGAAAAACAGCATCTTTAGTAAGTGCATTTTTTACGTTTTGTGGTATTAATGTTTTTCATCTTTTTCATATGCAAGAGTGTTATAATAATAATAATATCCACACTTCTCTAAAGATTTTTATACTGTATTGATTGTGTTTTAATGCATTTCTAGTTTTGGTTTTATATTAATTCAAGGGCTCGCTGATGAGCATAAATATGTTAGGTAAGCAGTGTGTTGCAGCCCATGACAAGTCAGGAGATGTCGTCATTTTATTGTGTATTATTATTATTATTATACAAGATTTATATAGCGCCAACAGTTTACGTAGCGCTTTAATGTATTTACTTTTTTTATCACTTTGTATCTTCAGAATCAGGATTTTTTTTTTTTTTAATTCACTACACTTTAGTTGTGGTTGCATGTTTTATTTTTTATTTTTTTGTACTTTTGGATTATCTTTATCTGAACAGACTTCTACAGATGGTCTTAGACATCCCTTTCAAAGAAAGAAAACATTTTTTTTTCTTTCCTTTATTAATAAAAGGATATTTAGCATCTTCTTTTCATGTTGTCTCTCGTTTCTTCTTTAAGATGTTGGAGTGAATAGGATGAGACTTTGAGGTGGTAAAGCATTATCTCCCTTTCGCTGTGCCTTTCTATGAATTAACCTGGAGGGTAAGGATTTACCTTCAACCCTCAGCTGGTTCTCCGAACATGTCATTTATTCAAGCGGCTTTTATTTTTTTTTTTAAGCCAGTCATCACGAACAATAGCTTAGTCCAATGTGCTATACTTTTGTTGGATTATGGGCTTTTGCCTCGCTTTTTTCATTCGTTTCTTGCCAAAATGTTCAGCAACTTTAGTGATGTTCCTATCACTTTATTCCTGTAGCTCTATAAAGGTAAAGGAGCATTCGCAGGTGTGACCAACTTAACACATGGTGGGCATACAGCCTACAAACCTGGTTAAGGGATTTTTTTTTTTTTCAGGTTTGCTTGTTTGATGACCCCTCTTACTTTCACAGGCAACTGACAAGAGGTGTAGTATGCAGAATTGCTCTCTAGGAGTCTGTTGGGGCTGGCCATACATTATACAATCTTCTTCAACGATTTGTCTTTAGATTCATCAAAACCATATAATATGAGGTCAAACTTTAAGACTTTCAATGTGTTTGCAATCAGGCAGGCCCTTGCACTGCATTGTTGAAGGTAAATCTAAAAGAAAATTGCATAATGTATTGCCAGCTTGTGATTCCTAATAATGAATCAGTCCCTTCATAGCTTATCAAAAGAACACCCATTAATTAAGGCTGGCCATACAATATACAATTTTCTTATTCAATTTTCTTTATATTTACCTTCAACTATGTACTGCAAGGGCCTGCCTAATTGCACACAAATTGAAAATGTTTAGGTTTATATAAAATGTTTTTTTTTTTGTGTGTATATCTAAACTGTACAAGAAAATTGTATAATGTATGGCCAGCCTTAGATATTCTACTGCTTCGTGAACATGTGAAACACTTTGTTCATTTTTTCTCTTTGAATATTCCGATGTCGTCTATTCTCAGTCACCCCAGCTGTCGAAATTTGCAATATCCTAATTATAGGCATCTGCATCTTAAAATCATTTTAAGTGTTGCTACTGATATGAAATGTATTAAAATCATAACATTAACATGCTTTACATTCCAAGGGATTGTGTAATCCATTTTGTCCCACTTTGTTATTTTTTTTACCTTTTGTACCACCTGCCCCACCCTATTAGATTGTAAGCTCTTCTGAGCAAGGGCCCTCTTAATCCTCTTGTATTTTATTGTATTATAACTGTATTGTCTCCTTTTTATATTGTAAAGTTCTGCGTGAACTGTTGGCGCTATATGAATCCTGTATAATAATAATAATAATTTTACAGGATTTATATAGTTTGTGTCTCCTTTTTATATTGTAAAGCTCTGCGTGAACTGTTGGTGCCATAAAAATCCTGTATAATAATAATAATAATAATAATAATAATTTTACAGGATTTATATAGTTTGTGCAGCGCTTTACAAAATATGTCCACATTATTTTACAAAATATGTCCACATTATTTTACAAAATATGTCCACATTCTTTTTTTAGTTTATTTTCAGCATATCAAAAAAAAAAAGAAATCAATAACTTGAAAGACAGCGTAGAATATCTTGTTATTGCTGTTCTCGTAATATTACAAAATGCTGTGCAGCTGAGCCAATAAAAGGGATGTAAGGAAATATCTAGATGCTACTTGAAACTAGATCAAGCTCAGCACAGGCAGGCTTGATAGCCCACACCAATCGATTCTCCACATTTGGACATGCTTTTTAAATAGCTGTATCAACACGATGGTCCCTGTAACAAATAACAAGGTGACCCCCCCCCCCCCCCCACCACTAGGAGGTCCTACAACAATGTACAAAACCCTCTGGCACTGAATAAGTTCAAAATTGGCTAAAGCTTCTTATACTCAATAAAACAAATGAACTGTGCCACCTATTTGTTGTAATGCATTATCCTAACATTTGGGATCTTTGAGATTAAAACTGACTCACCAGTCGGTCTAAGCGTGCCACTAATACCCTGCAAAATATTGCATTTGTCTTTCTAATCCCCCCCAAATACTTTTAAAATGTCTATATCCTTGCTTTTGATGGCAAACAGAGATTAGGAGAACCTCAAAGGCTCAGGGAGGAGCAAGGAAAACCACTATTTCCTAAAAGGGAAGCTCATCTTAAGAAAAGCTTTTAAATATATCTCTGACGGTTACACGGAATAAGGGTCCCTCCAGAACAGATGTGAAAGGAACATTCGCACATATGTGAAAGCTTTGAATAAATTGAAATGTCTGATTTCGAAACATGGGGCTATGTGCTAAGAAAATCTGGGCGTGTGACGTATATTTTTTGTTGTGTGTCTATAGACAGATAGTGCGACATGTTTCAAGCCAATAGAGACGAACGAAAACAATGGCATGCATGGGAACTGGCAGGAGGTCATGCTTGGGCAAAAAAAAAAAAAAAAAGGATTAAATCATATATTTTTGCTTATTTTCAAGGTATTTTAGAAATAACTGCGGTGGATGTGGGAATTGTCGCCATCAAAGGACTGTTCTCTGGGAGATACCTGGCTATGAACAAAAGAGGGAGACTTTATGCCTCAGTGAGTACTCTGAAATGCACAAACACCTTTTACTACCTAGAAGTTAAATCCCGGGAACCAAATCTTTACTTTTGCAACAGTAGCTTTGCCTGCATCAGCACGCATTTGTTTTTACTTTGCACTTGTACAGGACGGGTTGGTTTTTGGCTCTGAATTCTCACAGTAATCCATGGAAATCCACAAACACATGGATACATTACACATGACAGCACTTCCTTTGGCAGGTTTGTGTGCAGTTTATTTTGCAGCAATCTGTAAAATACCCACATGAAGCATAAGAACTTTTAACATTTTGTTATATTTGCGCCTCCCTTTCAACAACCAAAACAAAGACATCAAACTGGGCCATAATACCATATTGTATGAGCATGGTGACCTTAGAGGTCTATGAAGGTAGAGCAATTTGTTTCATAACAATTCAGCTGAAATCAGTCGTTGGGAAAAGAGTGCTGGAACATGCAGCAAAACACATTGGGGGTTATTTACTAAAGGCAAATCCACTTTGCACTGCAAGTGCACTTGACAGTACAATCGCTCTAAATCTGATGCCCTGTACACACGGTCGGATTTTCCAATAGAAAATGTGTGATAGGACCTTGTTGTCAGAAATTCCGACTGTGTGTACACAAATCCGACGCACAAAGTGCCACGCATGCTCCGAATAAATTAAGAGATGAAAGCTATTGGCCACTGCCCCGTTTATAGTGTCTGACGTACGTGTTTTACGTCACCGCGTTCAGAACGATCGGATTTTCCGACAACTTTGTGCGACCGTGTGTGTACAAGACAAGTTTGAGCCAACATCTGTCGGAAAAAATCCATGGATTTTGTTGTCGGAATGTCCGATCAATGTCAGATCGTGTGTGCAGGGCATAAGGGGTAGATCTGAAACGAGGGGAAGCTCTGCTGATTTTATCATCCAATCATGTGCAAGCTAAAATGCTGTTTTTTTTTTTTGGCCTTGCATGCCCCCCTCAGATCTACAGCGATTTTACTTTCAAGTGCACTTGCAGTGCAAAGTGGATTTTCCTATAGTAAATAACCCCCACAGTTACAAATTCCCATTGGGCATGGGATTGCTGAATTTGTGTAACAAACACTGGGGGTTATTTCCAAAAGGCAAATCCACTTTGCACTACAAGTGCAAACTACAAGTGCAAAGTGTACTTGAAAGTGCACTGAAGGTGCACGTGGAAGTGCAGTCGCTGTCGATCTGAGGGGGACATGCAAGGAAAATAAAAAACAGCATTTTAGCTTGCACGTGATTGGATGATAAAATCAGCAGAGCTTCCCCTCATTTCAGATCTACCCCTCAGATTTACAGTGACTGCACATCCAAGTGCAATTTCAGTGCAATTTCAAGTGCAAAGTGGATTTGCCTTTCGTAAATAACCCCCACTGGCTTCACTATAGGAGCGCCCTTTTTGAATATGAAACATCCAGAGCTGCCATTTCTGTGCAGATTTTTTTTTTTCAATAAAGTTGGCCAACTGGTTGGTTTTTCCACTGTTGGTTACTCAGAAATGGCAACAGAATTTTAAAATGAAAAAAAAAAGGGTTTCTACATTTTCTTTCAATCAGCACTACAGCACTGTGGGGTTGGTTGACTAAAACTGGGGAGTACAAAATCTAGTGCAGCTGTGCATGGGAGCCAATCAGCTTCTACCTTTAGCTTGTTCCATTAAGCTTTGACAATAAAAACTGGAAGCTGATTGGTTTCTATGCAGAGATGCACCAGATTTTGCACTCTCCAGTTTTAGTAAATCCACCCCTGTGGACTAGCTTCACATGTGACACATTCACTATGGGGGTTATTTACTAAAGGAAAATCCACTTTGCACTACAAGTGCAAACTAAAAGTGCAAAGTGCACTTGAAGCTGCACTGAAAGTGCGCTTGGAAGTGCAGTCGCTGTAGATCTAAGGGGGACATGCAAGGAAAATAAAAAACAGCATTTTAGCTTGCACATGATTGGCTAATAAAATCAGCAGAGCTTCCCCTCATTTCAGATCTACCCCTCAGATTTACAGCGACTGCACTTCCAAGTGCAATTTCAGTGCAATTTCAAGTGCACTTTGCACTTGTAGTTTGCACTTGTAAAGCAAAGTGGATTTGCCTTTCGGAAATAACCCCCTATAAGCTAGGATTATTAACAGCTAAGAGTCAAATATACACACCCACCCCTACCTAAAGAGGTATTAAACCCAAAAACAAAATTTTACCAGTCCTTAAAGTGTAAGTTCACCTTTACAGAAAATCTGTAAGCTGACCTTACACTGGACCCGCCCCCCAACCCCCCCATCCCCCAGGTCCCGCTGTACCAGACTGCCGCAATCCCCCCGCTATCAGACACAGAAAAGCCGCTTCACCAGTCCGGGGATCTGAAACCCCCCGCAGCTTAACTTCGTGTCGTTTAGGCAGTACGGACTGCAGGGATTCTACTTGGCCAGCACTGTCACATGTATGGGACTGACCAATCAGAAGACGTCTAGCCTGTACTGTCAGCACTGCAAGGAGGGGAGAGAAAGCCGCCGGGATTTCAAATCCCCGGACTGGTGAAGCGGCTTTTCTGTGTCTGCCAGCGGGGTATCACGGCGGTCTGGTACAACAGGACCCGGGGGGGAGGGGGTCCAGTGTAGGTCAGCTTACAGATTTTCTGCAAAGGTGAACTTACACTTTAAATATGGTGGCTGCATTTTTCTATTTTAGGTTTCTTGTCCTTTATTTTCACCTGGAGATCTGTCAGGTAACAAATGTACTGGTATTCAGGTGGCTCCACTCTACTGGAAGAACAAAGTAGTTACCGGGACAGCAGCCCTGCTAATCGGGGGGGAGGGTAGTGTTAGACTAGCAGATTTAAATGGACTTGACTAACAAATTAAAGTCCAACTCCAGCTCCAACACTTTTTAAACAATCACAGCAACTTTGTTTTCCTTTTGAGATAAAGGTTTTACATAAATGAATAAAAACTGAACACTGTAAGCACCCCTGTCAGTATTAAATGGTTTGTTTTAAACCTCTGCTACTTTTGCTGGACAGCATGGTCAGGTGATGCAAGTTGAAAAAAAAAAAAGAGGCTTACTGACCAGATCAACAGGTGAAATTAAATAAATAAATAAACAACTAAAAAACAAAAGGAATGCAGTCACCAGATTTAACGTCCCTGGCGGTATGATTATTTCTGATTTTAGGTGCTGAAAGCGGTACCATTATTTTGCATGGAAATTTGGCGTTTTATATTGTAGGTCTGTAATTCTTAACAATAACACACTTAAATCTGTCCAAACCAGAGTCTAGTAGATATCCCGGGTATGATAGTTTGAAAGTTTGAAACACAAAAACATAAATTATAATATAATAAATAAAAATAAATAATTAAAGAAAATAAAAATAAATAGTAATAAAATAAATTTCCCCACGATTCACTATCGCTCAATCCTGCAAGTGTTCTAATTTACTATCGCTGTTTTCTAGCTGGTCTAAAGCCATTTTTGACGTAAAGGGACACTTTTTGGTTGCTATGGACAATCTCCAGTTTCCAGGCAGAAAGAACAGTATATATCACATAAAACTGCATGCAGGGCATTGGACAAAGCACTGGGGACAAAAGGGATGTGAAATTATTTCATACAGTACTGTAATCTGTAAGATTACAGTACAGTATGTGTTATGATTTTGACATTTTTTGGAATTTGCCGCCAGGCTCCGCCCCCGTGCGTCGCGACGCTCGCAGGGAATTGAGCCTGGCACAGAGAGGCTTCGGGCAGAGGACAGAGCCCGCAGACAGCGCGGGGGGACATTGCAGGATCCCGGGGACAAGGTAAGTAAAGCCACACCAGGATCCTGCGATGTAATCCCGAGTGTGGCTCGGGGTTACCGCTAATGGTCCTGATTTTTAACCCCGAGCCACACTCGGGAAAACCGCCAGGGAGGCTACGGATTATATTTAAAGTGATTTTAAAGTCTTATTTTTTGTATTATTATTAAAATAACAAACATGTTCTACTTACCTGCCCTGTGAAATGGTTTTTCACAGGGCATCCCAGATCCTCTCTTCTCTTCTCGGGTCCATCGCCGGCGCTCCTGGCCCCTCCCTCCTGTTGTGTGCCCCCACAGAAGGTAGTCTGCTATGGGGGCACCCGAGCTGCAGTTTGTCCCCACCCCTCTCTCTACTGATTGGCTAACTGAGTTTGATTGACATTAGCGGGAGCCAATGGCGCCACTGCGGTGTCTCAGCCAATCAGGAGGGAGAGTTTAGGATGGCCGAGGCACTCGTGGACGTCGCTGGAGAGAGATGGGGCTCAGGTAAGTATTAGGGGGGCTGCTGCACACAGAAGGCTTTTTATCTTAATGCATAGAATGCATTAAGATAAACAACCTTCTGCCTTTACAACCCCTTTAATATCGCTTTAGATTTTATCATATAACTTTTCTAGCAGCATTCTCTGTTTTATCATCTACTGCCAAAATCAAATGCATTCAAGCAGCATAAGAATCACCATGCTAAGTGCGATTGCAACCAATTTTGTTTACTGCGGATGGATCAGTACAAGATAAATTCTGATTTCTGCTAACATTGCCTAACACTACAGCTGGACTCCAAGCACACATTTTAAATACGTTCATGTGAATTGTTTTACCCACCAAAAGACATTTAATTCTGATTTAGACATTCTTCTAATTCAGGCAACCCGGCCAGACAGCACAGCTAAGGTACCGGACCTCCTAACTAATACAACCTGGCCAGGGCCCCTTGCAGTCTGTGACTTGGCAATGAAGGAGCAAAATCACATTAATGACATGCTCCCTATCCTCTCCCCTTCTGTCTGCGTGTTTACTGTGCATGACTGACAGCCCTCTGCAAAGTATAATAATATAAATTAGAGATTCAAATCATTTTAGTGCTAACATTTGGTTGGTTAGTTTGAGTGCTGCTGTACAGGGGGATTAAAAGAAGCTATTATCAAGGCAGACTATTTTATGTGAAAAAATAAATACAATAGATTTTATAGTGAAAAAAAGGGCTGAATTGAATTGTAAATTTATATCTGCCTAGAGTTCCGCATTAGAGTAAACCACCAATGGATAGACAGTGAAATACCAGAAGCCAATCAACCTACCAGCAATTAGTTTAATTTTAAAGTGGTTGTAAACCCATTACAACCACTTTAACCTACAGGTAAGCCTAGATTAAGGCTTACCTGTAGGTGCAAGAAATATCTCCCAAACCTAAAAGGTTTAGGAGATATTTGCAGGAATGGCGGCACCGTAGACATCGTGCGCAGGCGCACTGAGCGTGCCGTTCCTAACAGCTATCATTACCGTTAGTGGCGGCACCAGCACGGGAGTGGCGTCATCGCGACTCCGGCCAGTCACAGCGCCGGAGCCGCGATACCCGGAAGTCACTCCGGGATAGATGGCGGCGTCGGAGGAGGCGAACGAGGGCCGATGCCGGGCCTTCGATCTCAGGTAAGTAATTCATAATGAGCTAGTATGCTATGCATACTAGCTCATTATGCCTTTGCCTTGCAGGATGTATTTTTTTTTTTTTAAGAGGCTTTACTTCCTCTTTAGTTCTATTATACCTGAAGAAGGATCTCAAATTAAAGTGGTTCTCTGCCTTAAGTTAAAAAACCCCTCTCTGCGTGCAACTCCCCCCCAGCCCCCCCCCTAAATGCTTACCTGAGCTTAAGCTTGACCTAGCGAGAGGCTCTCTCGGCTCTCTCTCTCTCTTTATTAGCTCAAACACAGCAAGAGCAGTTATTGGCTCCGGCTACTGTCAATCACAGCCAGTGAGGAGGGGGCGGGGGGGGGGGGGTGGCTAAGCCGCCCTCTGTGTGTCTTACGGACACACATAGCCGGCTCAGGAGCAAGCACATACGCACGAGTGCTCCATTAGCAAATGGCTTGTTATGGGGGCACTTGGTGAGGAAGGAGGGGCTAGGAGCACTGGGGGGGGGACCCAAGAAGAGGAAGATTGGGGCTGCTCTGTGCAAAACCATTACACAGAGCAAGTAATATGGGTAAGGTAATATGTTTCTTACTTTTAAAAAAAATAAAATGTTATCCTTTACAATCCCTTTTAGGCTCGGTTCACACTGCTGCGACTTGTCGAGTGACTTGAGAGTTCAAAGTCGCATGATAAGTCGCACCCAATTAACTGCAATGGAACCGTTCTAATTGGTGCAAATCAAGTCGCACCGACTTAGAAAAAGGTTCCTGCACTGCTTTGGGACGACTTGCATTGACATCCGTTAATAAAGTCGCAAGCAAACCGCAATGAAGTCACGTGGCAAAGTAGTGCCTCAAGCCGTGCGACTTTCCGGACCCAGCCTAAGATGCAATATAGAAATCACCTTCACTAAAGTATTTCTATAATGAAGGAAGAAAGGTAAACTGAAGGCATTGCTGAAAGCAATCAGGTTCCAACTTTCAGTTTTTCTAGTGAATTGGTTGATGATGAAAATAGAAATCTGATTGGTAGCGATACAACGCCTGCACTCTTTGTTTCCCTTTGCTATAAAATGAAGGCTCATAATACTGTACGACTCTCATTGCCATAATAAGGATAGAACTGTTCAGTCAATTTTTGGCTCGATGGCAGCAAAGTCAGGCACTCGTGATAACATTGGATTTAGGAGGATTCCGTGGCTCATGGGTATGTCCAGTTTTAAAGCCTAAACTGATAAAAACCAGGGAGTGAAAAATAAGGCCGTTGCTCACGGGAAAATAGCAACAAGAATCTTTTTTTCATTCTATGTTGGTTAAGCCCCGAAAAATAGCCAATGTTTTGTACTTTTTCTAAATAAGGAAGCCATAGACGTGCGCACAGGGTGTGCCAGGTGTGCCTGGGCACACCCTAATCACGCTGTGCTGCGCAGATTCCCCTTACTGCTTGGCTGCAGAGAAAGGGACTGGGAAATCTCTGTCCTCAGTCCCTTTCTCTGTCTCAAAAGTGAGGCTCCTAATAAATTGTAAAAAAAAAAAAAAATAATATTAATAATAATAAATTATTGGAAAAAATAATACAATTGTAAAAAAGTTATAATAATAATAAAAAAAATAAAAAAAATTACTGACACCAATCCCTGCCCTACTGACTCCATCTACTGCTCTACTGCCATATATATATAAATAAATAAATAATATATATATATATATATATATATATATATATATATATATATATATATATATATATATATATATATATATATATAGTGTGTGTGTGTTTAAGCTTTGGGGTGCACACCCTAATGCAACAGGCTGCGCACGCCTATGAAGGAAGCAAATGGTGAACTACAACACGTACACACACACGAGGAATCCTGAAATGAATGGAAAATCATTGACTAATTACACTCTGGCAGTCAAGTCTGTTTAGCTTCCCTATCTGTTTAATTCAATTAGGGAAGAGGAGCAGCTGATAAAAGAAGCCTTGTGTATCTTATCTCTGTTCTAATGCCTTTAGGATGTACATTTAGATTCCTAAATCCTTTATGTCCTCAGAAGATGGCTTTAAAGCCTAGTACACAGGGGCTGAATGTCAGCGCGTGTGTATCGCAGCCGGTCTGACAGAAGCCGGCCGTTAGCCATGACTGAAAAAGGTCTGCCGGTTGGCTCCCGAGCAGCGATTTCAGGCCAATGGCTGAGAGCGCTGACTGGAATGTTCTGGCAGGGGGGGGGCGAAAAAAACAAACTTTACAATCACTTTAAAGTGGTTGTAAACCCTTACAACACACTTTTTGCTACGGGCAAGCCTATAATAAGGCGTACCTGTAGCTACCATGGATATCTCCTAAACCTGAACGGTTTAGGAGATATCCCCTGTATTTGCATGTATCGGCATCATCGGCATATGCGCACTGAAGCAACGGCACATACGTCTTGTTGCTTCAGTGAGTGTGCTGTTACCGGCGGCTCACATGCGCATGCGCGGGAAAGACATTATCGCGGCTCTGGCCAATCACAGCTCCGGAGCCCGCGATACCCGGAAGTAACTCCGGGAGTGATGTCGGCCGCCGGAGCGGTGTATAAGGACGGCTGCAGGGGCTTCGATCTCAGGTGCTATGCATAATCCAGAAGTAGTAGAAAGAGAAAATTATCACTGCTCTAGGAGAGCCGATCGAAAGCAAACATCTCCTCCATGCTGGAAGCAACAGGTGCTGGCAATGCTTTGTACAACAAAGTGATTACAGAAAGTCCGCACTCAAATTGATCTGTTGCCTTTATTAAATAAAAGTCATAAAAGATACATGCCGCAGCAGAAAAATGCAGGACACTGACGCGTTTCACACTGTAGTCAGTGCTTAATCATAGCTTTCCTGCATTTTTCTGCTGCACGCGTTTCACACTGTAGTCAGTGCTTAATCATAGCTTTCCCGCATTTTTCTGCTGCGGCATGTATCTTTTATGACTTTTATTTAATAAAGGCGACATATAAATTTGAGTGCGGCTGTCCAGGACTTTAATCACTCAGGTGCTATGCATACTAGGGTTTACAACCACTTTAAAAGAATACGATGTCATCATTCACCAAATGAGAAATACATATTTATGTATCTCACTTGCATTTGCTCTCAGTAGATAGAACGCCTTATTTTCACCACAAAATGCCTTAGTTTGATCCACCTCTTACTGGAATGTGGCCTTCAAGACCTCCAGATATAATAGCCTAGCTCTGTCTGTGTATTGATGCCCCTTTACATCAATTCAATTTTACAATACAATTGTTGGAACAATACAAGGAAAGGTGATGTAAACATAACTCAATATGATGAGCAGGTTTTTGAACCTGCTCTGTGGCTTTACTACTTTTGATGAGTATGAAAGGACAAAAAACAGGTGTATTAGAGGGATGTTACACGGCATTTTGTAACACTGTTTTGATTTGAAGAATAGAATTTTCACTGGAGCCAAAGGTCCATCCTAAAATGTTCTATGCACAAAGGCTCAGTGCAACACATGGTATGGACAAAGTGGTGCATGTTTATTTCATTCATGTTAGTCCTTCTGCCATCTTGAGCAAAATGCATGAATGTGCAAAATATTGGTGCAAAAAAGACCCCCCCTTCTCTAAAAGCCACCCCAGTTTTTCGTATTGCAGTGGATTCACATGGCTGCTTTGCTAAACATACACACTGGGGGTTATTTACGAAAGGCAAATCCACTTTGCACTACAAGTGCAAACTACAAGTGCAAACTACAAGTGCAAAGTGCACCTGAAATTGCACTGAAAGTGCACTTGGAAGTGCAGTCGCTGTAGACTCGAGCGGGGGATGCAAGGGATATAAAAAAACAGCATTTTAGCTTACACATGATTGGATAATAAAATCAGCAGAGCTTCCCCTCGTTTCAGATCTACCCCTCAGATTTACTGCACTTCCAAGTGCACTTTCAGTGCAATTTCAAGTGCACTTTGCACTTTTAGTTTGCACTTGTAGTGCAAAATGGATTTGCCTTTAGTAAATGACCCCCATAGTAAATGTGTCACATGATTGTGAAGCTAGTCCACAGGGGTTGCATCTCTGCATAGAAACCAATCAGCTTCCAGGTTTTATTGTAAAAGCCTAAAGGAACAAGCTGAAGTTAGAAGATGATTGGCTCCCATGCACAGCTGCACTAGATTTTGCACTCTCCAGTTTTAGTCAACCAACCCCACAATGCTGTAGCGCTGATTGAAAGAAAATGTAGAAACCCCTTTTTTCATTTTAGAATTCTGTTGCCATTGCTGAGTAACCAACAGTGAAAAAACCAACCAGTTGGCCAACTTTATTGAAAAAAAAAAAATCTGCATAAAAATGGCAGCTCCGGAAGTTTTATATTCAAAAAGGGCGCTCCCACAGTGAAGCCAGTGTGGGGGTTATTTACGAAAGGCAAATCCACTTTGCACTACAAGTGCAAACTACAAGTGCAAAGTGCACTTGAAATTGCACTGAAAGTGCACTTGGAAGTGCAGTCGCTGTAAATCTGAGGGGTAGATCTGAAATGAGTGGAAGCTCTGCTGATTTTATCATCCAATCACGTGCAAGCTAAAATGCTGTTTTTTATTTTCCTTGCATGTCCCCCTCGGATCTACAGCGACTGCACTACCAAGTGCACTTTCATTGAAATTTCAAGTGCACTTTGCACTTGTAGTTTGCACATAGGTGCAGCCTAATGCATTAGGGTGTGGACCCTTAAGCTCAAACACACATGCATGTGTATGTATCTACATATATATGACTCCAGCACATTAATCTCCCTGCTGTCACAGTGAAAGAGAAAAGGATAAACACTTCTCCTATGGCAGAGCCGGTAAGAGGGAGATCTTTCCCATGTTCCTGTTGCTACACAGAACGATAACACTAATGTGCATGGGGGGATTAGGGTGTGCCTGGGCACACCCGGCACACCCTGTGCGCACGCCTATGAGTTTGCACTTGTAGTGCAAAGTGGATTTTCCTTTAGTAAACAACCCCCACTATGCACTTGCAGAAAATGAAGTTTCTCCTGTTAATGAAAAGCCAAGTTCATCCATCTTACTAGTATGAAATAACAGAGAAACAGACGGTCAGCCAGTTTTTTACTGATCGTGGCTTTTTTTTTTTTCAGTTTTGTTCTAAAATAACTAACTGAAATGCTTTTTTTTTTTCTCCTCCAGGAAACCTACAATGCTGAATGTGAGTTTGTGGAGAGGATTCATGAACTTGGTTATAATACCTATGCTTCCCGTTTACATAGGACAGTTCCAAATGGAGCTGGAACAAAACGAAAAGCCAGTGCAGAAAGACTCTGGTATTTATCCATCAATGGCAAAGGACGACCTAGGAGAGGCTTCAAGACTCGAAGGACGCAAAAGTCCTCTCTCTTCTTACCAAGAGTGCTGGACAACAAAGACCACGATGCAGTGCGGCTATTTCACACAAACACTAAATACAGAGAAAGTATTCGAAAACAGCAAAAAAACCACGGCAGACAGAGAAGAGGACACTGATGTGGGAAGGGATGTTTTCCAGATTTAATCATCTAAGAACCTGTTTGTATCCCGTGCCTGAAAATTTGGACAAGAAACAAAAACGTAGATTATTTGAAGACTCACCTCAAAAAAAAACGGCTACTGGTTCCAATGGACTTTGCTAGATACGTGGTTGCCTGATCATTTATCCTGGTGTTGGCCAAGACTGCAGATGTAATGATCATTCTAAAGTATACGTTGTTGATTGTTTTCAGACCACACTATCCTTGTGCCCAACAAAGCAAATAACATCTGGATGTGGCCGTTCTCCCCGTTCAATGAAATGAATCACCGCCCTTTAAGTTTTGCAATATGTCTGATGCCTGCAAACAGTCCAGGCACACATTTTCTTTGGTATAATTCAGTATTCTTAATAGTTTCCAAGAAGCTAGGAAAATAACTCCATGCAGTTACTATTCCCTAGTCAACACTCAATGTTTTTGTCTGTTTTGTTCAGCAACACAATATGGCAGCTTCCACTATGGTACTAAGTACTGTATGAATTCATTATATATCCCTGTCCCTACCTAATAACTAATTCATTATAACATATGCTGGCCTGTTGTTCGGTCTACCTCAGATTCCATTTGGTGACTGTCCCTTTGTTTACCATTCCCCGGCTGTTACACTAGAAGCACAATTAAGGAACTGCTCCCTAATGTTAGACTGTACTGGGAAATGGGGAGGTCAAGGTTGTACAGGAAGGCAATTAATATAAATATATTTATTAATATTGCTCAAGTGTGGCTAATTCCTTTTTTTGAATGACTAGAAAGATTAAATTATCATTGTAAGATGTCTAAACCCAGGAAAAAAAAAAAAAATTAATATATTTGCAGCTTACTAGTCCTTAGATGTGGTGGCTGCATTCTTTTTTTTTATTTTTAAGGCTAAGGACATTTTCTGCAAGTACAGAAAATACCTAATGTCTTGGTGGAACTCGAGTGTCCTTGTGAGATGAACTGAAAGCACAAACAATATTATCGTCCTTCTATAAACTACTAATATCCCCACCCACTATGTAATAATGATGAACAAAGGTATTTGTAGTTTAGCCTGGGTGACAACGATGGTTCCCTCCATAGACACGGGGGAGGAGTAATGTAGCCACCCAGGGATGGGAAGTGTACTATTTGCAGGATTACCCTTTCAAAAGTAAAGAAAAAAAAAGTCTGAATAAAAAAAACAAATTCAGCCACCACATCTAAGAACTGGTAAGCTAAAATATTAGAAATTTTTGTTTTGGGGTTTAGTTGAACTCTAATGCTCCGTACACACGGTCGGATTTTCCGTCGGAAAATGTGTGATAGGACCTTGTTGTCGGAAATTCCGACCGTGTGTGGGCTCCATCACACATTTTCCATCGGATCTTCCGACACACAAAGTTTGAGAGCAGGATATAAAATTTTCCGACAACAAAATCCGTTGTCGGAAATTCTGATCGTGTGTACACAAATCCGACGGACAAAGTGCCACGCATGCTCAGAATAAATAAAGAGATGAAAGCTATTGGCCACTGCCCCGTTTATAGTCCCGACGTTTTACGTCACCGCGTTCAGAACGATCGGATTTTCCGACAACTTTGTGTGACCGTGTGTATGCAAGACAAGTTTGAGCCAACATCCGTCGGAAAAAATCCTATGATTTTGTTGTCGGATTGTCCGAACAAAGTCCGACCGTGTGTACGGGGCATAAACCTGAACCCAGGAAAATAGATAATGACAAAGTTGAAATGTGAACTCTTTTACATGCAAAAATATTTCTAACTATGTTCATCCAATTTTTTGAATTACACGCCACCTACAACACTGCAAAGCCAGATCCTAACCCTGAACTGCAGTTAGGAATACACTCTAATGCCGCGTACACACGATCGGAATTTCCGTCAGAAAAAACTTGGATGGTTTTTCCGACAGAATTCCGCTTAAGCTTGCCTTGCATACGCACGGTCACACAAAAGTTCTCTGAACTTTCGACCGTCAAGAACGCGGTGACGTACAACACTACGACGAGCCGAGAAAATGAAGTTCAATGCTTCAGAGCATGCGTCTAATTGTTTCCGAGCATGCATGATTTTTTGCGCGCCTGAATTGCATACAGACGATCGCAGTTTCGGATCGGAACTTTTCCCGACCGAAAAATAGAGAACAATCTTCCCAATCTTTTGCCGGCTGGAATTCCGCCAGCAAAAGACCGATGGAGCATACACACGGTCGCATTTTCCAACAAAAAGCTCTCATCTGAGTTTTGCTGGCGGCATTTCCGATCGTGTGTACGCAGCAAAAGCAGGGTTGCTGAAGAAGCAGAAGAAAACTGAGGACACATAACCATGCTCTCTCTCTTGCATTCAACATATTCCCATCAGCCAGTGTAGAGGGCCCTGGTATAATTCTATTACTCGCTATGCCTCTTTTAATCTACACTCAATTTCAGGACATGATTATATAGATAAATTCAGGTATTTCCACGAATGAATGCATAACTGCACCGATTGTTGTTTTTAATAACCACCTGGAGCTCAGCCTTCGGATGTATTGATTACATAATGGAAAAACAAAGCTCTTTCATGGCTTTGATTATGCTTGGAAATGCTTGGCTGTCAAGGGATGAAATAGACAAATAATAAGACAAATGAAGAAGGGGGATGGTTGTGGGTACAGCCAATAAGAGGCTGTTATTCAGAGGACTAAAAAATATTACACTCCTGTGACCTGCATTCAGTTGACAATGGGCTAAAGTCCGCTATCATCTGATGTCTAGACTCTGGATGGATCCTAATGTTGGGTTCCATCCAGATGCCTGGCCGGCAACTTGCTCAGTTTTTCCATGTGCTGCTTAGAGCCTGAGCCAGCCGCTCCCACCCAGTAAGCGTTGGAGGAGCAGAGTCACCGTCTGTCAGTCACTGGCTTTCTGTTTACTGATGACCATGAACTGAGCAATCAGTGGTCTTTGATCGCTCAGGTCCTGGTCTTAGAGGAGGCAGTGGACAGATGCAGCATGGGTCTGATGCGGCATCGACCTAGGAGAGTACGATTTTCAATCCATGTATGGACAGGGAGGTTGTACAGAACTCAATCTGCTGATTGACTTCTGTACAACCACCCTGTCGGGTTTTGGGTTTTCCTTGCTTGATCAGCCTCACAGGCTATAGGCGGCAGTACAAATTAGTGTACCCTGATGGCGGGGAAGCCTCCTCACTGTCAGAATACAATAGCTCAATGGGGAGGATTGCCCCATCCACATCGAAAGTCTTTTTCGTTCAACCCGCTGTGCTGCCAGTATGTGCAGGTGCCTTTAGTTGACTGCACTTTATACCTGCAGCTGTTTTTTATTAAGAGTGCTCAATAATTTTCAGCAAGATTTATATGGGCCTAAGGAGACTCTGGTTAGCTTCTGCCTAATTCGGAGATAATCTCAGCCCACCCCAAAACTAACCCCTGCCTCTACTATTGAAAAGTCCAATGTGATGAAAAAAAGATGTCACATTAGTCTTCTAACTGGTGCGGGTGAAGCTTCGTTCTGAGTTGCATAGGGGCAATCTAACGATTCCTCGGTCTATCCAAAACTAAAAAACAGATCTGTCAAACTGATGATCTCTCACTCCGTTGTAGTCTGGCTGTTCTTCAGTTGATGTAGGTTACACTTCCTTACACAATTTTGCAATTGAATACTTGAGGCTTCTTTTTACAGGATACAATGTTCTAAGTGGCAGTTATTACTATTCATATATAAACTTTGCACCAAGTTCCAATAAAAATGGAAAACCTTAATTTAGAGTAAATCATTAAAGCCCCTTCTGACCTATGTGGTCCACTGTGATATCCAAGTGTGTGTCACTGGAACACCAAAAGATTTCTACCCACTGGAGTAATGTTCTTCTACAGTGTATAGACACCAGCTTGGAAGATACTACAAAACAACAGGTTTCCACGGCTATTTGGAAAGTAGCCTATGAAGAAGCACGAGGAATTGAAGTACCATGCTTAATGTTATAATGTTATATTCCAAATACAAATGCTATTAAAAAAACAAAAACATAGGCGGAAGTTATTAAAAAGGCCAGCTGGTTTCAGGGGCTAAACATATATGCTGTGAATACTTGCACCCCATTACACAAGCCCACCCACCCCAATGCAGTCTTTAGTCCAGGGATATGCAATTAGCGGACCTCCAGCTGTTGCAAAACTACAAGTCCCATCATGCCTCTGCCTCTGGGTGTCATGCTTGTGGATGTCAGTCTTGCTATGCCTCATGGGAGTTGTAGTTCTGTAATAGCTGGAGGTTCGCTAATTGCATATCCTTGCTTTAGTCCTTCTTTAAAATGCACCTGTTCCCAGACTATGGTCATTATTTTTTAATACATTTATAACAACAAGTAAATGAACTTTAACACAAGTCTTCACTCAACTCTCGAGCAGCTTGAAATGTGGAGTAAGTCATTCTTATATGTCCTCAAAGAACATACCCTGTTTCCCTGAAAATAAGACCTAGCGTGATTGTCGGTGATGACTGCAATATAAGCCCTATCCCCCAAATAAGCCATACCCTGCTTCCCCGAAAAATAAGCCCTACCCTGAAAATAAGACCTACAAGGACTTTAACTAGGGCTTATTTGGGGGGTAGGGCTTATATTTCAGCCATCACCGACAATCACGCTAGGTCTTATTTTTGGGGAAACAGGGTAACAAAAGAAAATGTGCTTCAGTCGGTCTCTAACAGCTTAAAACACTTTTGGTTGTTTCCATTGGAGGGCAGGTGGCCTGCCAATATTCAGCTGTATTTAAAAAAAATGTTTCACTGCCTCTGTTGTCAACTTTTCCACAATGCTCATAGATATGGAGATAGATGAAGTGCTTTAAACGTTTGTTTAGAATACTTTGGTATGCATGACTTGGGCACAGGTTCCCTGTAAAGGGCCGCACGCATGGGCCGAATATCGGGCTGTAGCACCCGGTTCAACAGAAACCGGCCGATATTCGACCCGTGTGTAAAGCAGCCGGCCATTGGCTGAGAGCGCTGATCGGATGCTGATCGGCAGACCTTTTTTGGCCATGCCTCTTCGATAGAAGCCGGGTGTTCGGTCGGCTTTCTGTCGGACCGGCTGCCGTACACACGGGCCGAATGTTGGCCGGTTTCTATTGAACCAGCCGATACCACCTGATATTCAGCCCGTGTTCTGGCAAGGGGGCTGCCCCCCTGTCAGAACACAATAGTTCAGCGGGGGGGGGGGGGGAATTGCTTCACTAACATTGGATAGTTAGTACAGAGGCTCCTCCCGAGCTCGTCAGTTTTTTTTTCGTTCTGCCCCCTGGATTTAACAAAAAAAAACTACTACGTGTTTCCCCGAAAATAAGACCTACCCTGAAAATAAGACCTAGTGCTATTTTCCAGGAGGGCTGCAATATAAGCCCTACCCCGAAAATAAGCCCTAGTTCGAGGTGATTGTGTGCATTTCGAGGAAACGCGGTACAATCCTGTTACGGCGGTGTGCAGTGTGCTGTGTGTGTCTCTAGCGGTATCAGGTGCCTTTGATACAGAGCGGCACTCAGCTGATCTTCCCACTGTTCTCCTCTTCTCCCGCCTGTCTGCGGGGGGATCTTGCCCCCCCCCTCCCTGAAGGTACGGTGCAGAGCCTCTGCAATCAACATGTCATACTGTGTGCGGTATGCAGCATGGATACTCCTGTCTCCACATGGTATTTAGAGTTTTTTTTTCTTCACATGCTGACGGGTGTGCTCTTATCCCTGCTTCCAGCATTGCAGAAGGAGGAGGGCTCTCTCTGGCGGCTGGGAGAAGTGGAGGAGAGCTGTGGTGTTTTGCACTGTTAGATTGCAGAGGCACACACATTCTGTATTGTGTGCTACTGTAAAAGAAAGGATTTGGGCATTTTAAGTTTTTTCAAACTGGGGTTTTCCTGGCAGGCAGGGAGAGAGAGAATATGTTAAGACCTACCCTGAAAATAAGCCCTACTGGGTATTTGTTGCCAAAATTAATATAAGACCCGGGCTTATTTTCGGGGGAACGCGGTGGTGTGAACCAGGCTTAATACATAGGCCCAGGTCAGAAATAATTTAGGTAAGTCTCTGACTACACTGCAATGCAAGATTACATTTCTACATTTAAGGAAATGTGCTCTTTTGGGTTTTCTAACATTTTAGATTTTTTCCTAATGAAATCAAGTGCTGTTTTGGTTCATGAGTGAGACTGAATGGAAAAGGTTTACACTTGATATTTCATTTGACCTAAAAATTTAGGATTATGTTGGTCTAATAAAATTAAAGGTTTATAACAAGTTCTCTTGGCTTCCTAAAGCACTGAGGACCTGAAATATGAGCTTCTTGGCTGAATCACAAACCAGAGAACAAAATCATCCTTGCCCTCGTATAGAAACCCCTCCCAGGGAAAAAAACTACATTTCAGCTTACCAGTTGTCACGTATGGTGGCAGCATTTGTTTTCAGTTTTCAGGATGTACAGAAAATAATTGTTAGGCCCCGTACACACGGTCGGACATTGATCGGACATTCCGACAACAAAATCCTAGGATTTTTTCCGACGGATGTTGGCTCAAACTTGTTTTGTCTACACACGGTCACACAAAGTTGTCGGAAAATCCGATCGTTCTGAACGCGGTGACGTAAAACAGGTACGTCGGCACTATAAACGGGGCAGTAGCCAATAGCTTTCGTCTCTTAATTTATTCTGAGCATGCGTGGCACTTTGTGCGTCGGATTTGTGTACACACGATCGGAATTTAATTGGATTTTGATGTCGGAAAATTTTATAGCATGCTCTCAAACTTTGTGTGTCGGAAATTTCGACGGAAAAAGTCAGATGGAGCCCACACACGATCGGAATTTCCGACAACACAATCCGATCGCAACTTTTTCCGTCGGAAAATCCGACCGCGTGTATAGGGCATTGGTCTAGCCAGAAACCCATTGCCTATAGCACTTCATGTTAGCTGAAAAAAGACAGCAAAAACAATCCATACATTTTTGTTTTAGTGTTTAGTTATGCTTTAAATGATGAGGCCACCAGAACTACACTCCTAGACTTTGAACCAAAATTCTATAGTGAATTACAGACTTAAAGTGGTTGTAAACCCTTACAGACCACTTTTGATTACAGGTAAGCCTATACTAAGGCTTACCTGTAGCTGCCATGCACGGTACCTGCATGGTTTAGATGTTATCCCCTATATCTGCATGTACTGACGTCATAGGCACATGTGCACTGAAGCAATGGCATGTACGTGCCGTTTGCTTCAGTGAGTGTGCCGTTACTGGCAGCTCCCGCGGGCATTCGCGGGAGTGATGTCATCGCGGCTCCGGCCAATCACAGCTCCAGAGCCGCAATACCCGGGGAGAAATGTCGCCGGCCGGTGCTGTGTACGGGCACTGCAGCAGGGGGCTTCAATCTCAGGTGAGTATTACATAATGAGCTAGTATGCTATGCATACTAGCCCATTATGCCTTTGTCTTGCAGGGGTTTTTTAGTGGGTTTACAACCACTTTAAAAGAGAAGTATGGGGGCAAAAATGTTTTAAGAATCATACTTACCTAGGTGAATGCAGCATCGGTTCGCATCTGTATCAAACACCACTGATCGCTCAGTTCTCAAAGCTCCCTGTCAGTCCCCATTGTCTGCTCTGCCCCCAAGCTCACTGGAGCACTGGGCTGTGGAGGGGGAGGAAGAGGCTGGCTCAGCCTCACAGCGGCTTGCTGAGAGGCTGAGCCATGTGCCGGTCCAGTGTTGTAGGTGGATCCTGACCATGTTGTTGCGATCTTGCCCCAGCCTGGACTGGTTCTGTGACATCAGCCCACAGCAGACTTCAGCCCGCTGTCTGCTGAAAATGGGTCACAGAAGTGCAGAATGAACTGAACTCCTGTGATCAACAGGAGAAGTACAGCCAAACCTTGCTTTGGCTGTACATCTCCTTTAAAGATCCACTTTGTGTCCTAATTCATTTCTACATATCCTTTGGACCAAAAACACCACAGTCAACATTTTAGCCTTAAATTGCTGGTGCTGTATGCTTACACGATAATAAACAAATGAATTAAAAATTCAAATGCTTTCTTATGTTCAACTTAAATAAAGCCGCACACACAAACTTACGATACAAATTATAACAAACATACATGGTTGTGGCCTTTACAAATCTAACAACATAGATAGTGTGGCCTACATAAAATAAATGGTATGACCATTATAAAAAATACGAGATCCTCATTATACAGTAAAATAACAAAGTCAAATAAGAGAATGAAAGCCATGATCACATGTATGTAAAACATTCAGCAGCAGAGCTGACCTGTGACCTCCATTAGGCTGTGAGTCAAGCTTCTTGTAAGGGATGTCATGAATTTTTACAATACAATTTTAAACATGCAGGGAAAAAAAATATATATATATAGAGAATGAGAGAGAGAGAGAGAGAGAGAGAGAGAGAGAGAGAGAGAGAGAGAGAGAGAGCATGGGCCACTATATAAACTGGATTGAACCACTGGATACCACAATGGTACAGTGGTCTTTATAGAGTTAAAAGAAACAGAAGGACTTGAGCATGGGAACGATAGTGAAGTCACTGCCTCCTGTTACACGGAATGTTAATAAATACTTCCAGCAAAGCTGCAATTTGCCCTCTAATTCTCTGTAACGACTTCCTTTCTGTCTCCCAAATTTCCATTGGTGCAACATTTCATTATGGTATATCCTTTTTTATGGGTTTTTGAGCTATTCAACATAGCACAAGTTCAAGTGCTGTTTCCATTCAGAAAGGACTTTCGAATACAGTTAGATGGAACAGCTGATAGAGAGTATCATTAGCAGACCCTGAGACTTTAGACTACAAAGATCAGTTACTTTTAACTTGCTGAATAAAATTAAGGTAACTTTACTGCTGAAAGTGGGGCATGCCATTAACCTATTTTTATAGGATTTGTTGGACCGTTAGGGCTAATGATATTGCTTTTGGTAAATTTTTTCGTTTTTTAGCAATGTTACATGCATAAGATGCAATCCATATGTTCTGCACACATATTAACTGAATGTGAAGCAGATTTTTAAGTTCACTTAAAATACATGAGAATTAATTTAAGTGAATTAGCCTGTTTAGAGGGGCTAAAAGATTTACCCCACAATATCATAACTACAGAGTATTTTTTTATGCACTCCAGTAGATAACACTAGACAATATATAACAATATATTCAGTAAAATGTTCATGCAATATCCACATTTCACATACTAAACATTAGACGGATTACTTCTTTGAGCTTTTGATTTGTAGTCACGGTAAATGGAACATGACAGAAATAGCAGGATGATCCCAGCTTTATGTGACTCACAAAGGAGTGCGGCAAACATAAGCATGACAGCCCTTGAGTTTGCACTTTTCTAAACAAGTTAGCAACAGCAGCTTTATACTTATGTCCCGACAAGCTGCCGTTAAAAGCCCACTACACCCAAAACAGATATTTCAGGGTTTTTTATATATATTGCATTTTTTAATTATTAAGCAGATGATTGGAGCCTGAGGCTCTAATTGGCTTCAAAAAGGTTGGGCTCGGGGTGCAGAGCACTGCGCCCCAAGCCCACCCACTTGTGACATTAGTAAATCAACTTTTCGCTATTGTCTTCCTGCTTCTCCTCACAGTCAATCAGGACAGGAAGTGTGTCTTAAGACCAGATTGGCCGGGAGGAGAAGCCGGGGAAGCCGCCCGTGACCTGGATGGTGTAAGTATGGACCTGGCGTGGCGGGGTTTGTTTTTGGTTCCCTCCCCCCCAAAAAAAATGGAGCACCAGCTGCCACTGACCAAACAACATTTGATCAAATCTGTGGCGCTATTAGGCATGAATAGGCTCCTTCTGTACTCCTATCAAGAACACTTTACATACCTCCTATCACAACCATTTCTTGATCAATGACCGATGTCTCAGTGATCAGAGACTGCAGACATGCTACAGGAGATGTCACAGACTGGGGATATGCTTCAGCAGACAGTAATAGACTGAAGACACATTACATGAGACTCTTAGAGATCACTACTATTACAGCCCCTTTAGAAACCAATGCGTTCATATTTGTGCTCCTTACAGCCACCCTTAAAGCGGAGCTCCGCCTAAATTTTTTTTTTAAAAGTCAGCAGCTACAAATACTGCAGCTGCTGACTTTTAAAACATGGACACTTACCTGTCCAGGGCGCCCGCGATGTCGGCACCCGAGGCCAAACCGTCTCTCGGTCCTCGGGTGCTGCCGCCTCCATCTTCGGTAAGGGAATCAGGAAGTGAAGCCGTGCTGCTTCACTTCCCGGTTCCCTACTGCGCATGCGCGAGTCACGCAGCGCAATACAGATGGTCCCTGCTGTCTCTGGGACCCGTGTGTTTCCCAGCAGACAGCGGGGAGGAGCAGGAAGGGGCGTAAATAACCGCAGATTCTGCGGCTATCTATGCCGGAAGTGGGTACAGATACCTGTAATATACCCCCTCCCCCCTGAAAGGTGCCAACTGTGACACCGGAGGGGGGGAGGAATCCGATGAGTGGAAGTTCCACTTTTGGGTGGAACTCCACTTTAAGAAAGAAATGTGCCACAAATAATTTTTCTCTCAGCAAGATCCAATATAAATGATCAGAGGATCTGTGGACAGCATGGAAAAAGTGAATAAACCAAACCATTTACCATATATACTCGAGTATAGGCCGTCCCAAATAAAAGTCGAGGCATCTAATTTTACCACAAAAAACTGGGAAAACGTATTGACTCGAGTATAAGCCTAGGGTGGGAAAATGCAGCAGCTACTGGGTAAACAATGCCCATCTGCAGCCTCACTGTGCCCATTTGCAGCCTCATTGTGCCCATTTGCAGCTTCACTGTGCCCATTTGCAGACTCATTGTGCCCATTTGCAGACTCCCTGTGCCCATTTGCAGCCTCACTGTGCTCATTTGCAGCCTCATTGTGCCTCATTTGCAGCCTCACTGTGCCCACTTGCAGCCTCATTGTGCCCATTTACAGCCTCACTGTGCCCATTTGCAGCCTCACTGTGCCCATTTGCAGCCCCATTGTGCCCATTTGCAGCCTCGCTGTGCCCATTTGCAGCCTCGCTGTGCCCATTTGCAGCCTCATTGTGCCCATTTACAGCCTCACTGTGCCC
The DNA here is from genome assembly GCA_037952835.1 of Lithobates septentrionalis. Classification (NCBI taxonomy): domain Eukaryota; kingdom Metazoa; phylum Chordata; class Amphibia; order Anura; family Ranidae; genus Lithobates; species Lithobates septentrionalis. The sequence goes on from JBBDGP010001657.1 coordinate 1,838,401, forward strand.
ATTTGCAGCCTCACTGTGCCCATTTGCAGCCTCATTGTGCCCATCTGCAGCCGCACCTTTTATTACTAAAACAGCGGGTGTTTCACGCTGTGTTATGTAGTCTGTTCAGCCATCCATTGTAACAAAGCCCTGTCTCCTCCTCATCCGTGATAGACAGAACACTGATACAGTTTCCCAGCATTGTATGAGTGTTCCTCTATCACGGAGGAGGAGGAGGCGGGGCTTTGTTACAATAGACGGCCGAACAGACTGCATGACACAGCGGGAAACACCTGCTGTTTTAGTAATCAAAGGTACGGGCGCTGTACGGCTCACTCGAGTATAAGCCGAGGAGGGGTTTTTCAGCCTAAAAAATGGGTTTAAAAACTCGGCTTATACTCAAGTATATATGGTAACCACCAGAAGTTATTCCAAAGAATATTTTCCCTTCACTAACATAGATAAGGAAAACATAGGCTTCTGTATGCAGGAGCCCTCTGAAAGCTGGACAATAAGTGTCACAGGGTCTTATTCAGCCAATGGCACTAGAGCCCAACCAATCAAATTTTATATTACCATGCTAGCGCCTCTCAGAGAATTGGAAGTGCAATTGGTTGCTATAGTTGCTATATATGAATTTGCCTTTCTGTTTTTTATAATGGAATCAACATATTCGACAGGAGCCAACAACTACATATAATGCCCTTGTCACTGTGTCACAAGGTTATATCTTCCTTTACCCGATTTCAAAACCCTCATGGAAAGCACATTTTCAAAACTTACTCATAACAGACCATGGCACTCCCATGAACTTTTAGCGATATGACAAATCAGCAAAACTAGTGCTGAATTATTCTTTTTGAGAACACGATCTAACTAGATAATTCTTGGTAGAAAATGAACGAATATATAAAGCTTTTTTTTTTTTTTTGAGAGTGTCAGCTATGTGTGTTGGCATGTGTGAAGTCATCTCTGCATACATCACCTTATATCACAGCCTATAGCAGCTGACACTGCCTCATGTATATATTAAACCACACGCAGCATAAAAGTGCTGGGGCTGCCTGCAGAAATCCTATGGACAGGATTATCATGATGTATCTATTTCTTTGTAAGGGTCAGACACCAATAAAAACTAATAAGCACTTCCACTTACATATCCCACTGGCTCTGCACAGTTTAACAGGTGGCAGCCCTTTTTAAAAAGTGGAAATCCTTGAAGCTAGATATAGATATTATTTTCCATAAAGTAAGTAAAAGTCTAAACATACATTTTACTTGACAAATGCAAAATACTAAAACATCTATTGAAAATAAATAGTTTTTTTTTCACATTAAAAACAAATGGACCACAAATATAAACTGCATCATTTTATGAACACTATTTAATGGTATACTTTTGGTTCCATTATTAGATATGAATTCATAAACAATTTAGAGGATTATGAGAACAAAAACTATTCAAAGTTATATTAAAGTCTTACTTACTTAACGTACTTAAAGCATTTACCTGCTCTGTGTAATGGTTTTGCACAGAGCCGCCCCGATCCTCCTCTTTTTGGGTCCCTTGCCAGCCCTCCTGGCCCCTCCTTCCTGCCAAATGCCCCCACAGCAAGCAGCTTGCTATGGAGGCACCCGAGCCACTGCTCTGCGTGTCCATTTAGACAGGGAGCCACGGCTCGGCCCCGCCCCATCACTCTCCTAGTTGGCTCACTGACTTTGATTGACAGCAGAGTCCCGGGGTTCTTGTGCAACATCGCTGGATCGAGATGGGGTTTAGGTAAGTATTAGGGGGGGGGAGGGGGACTACTGCACACTGAAGGTTTTTTATCTTAATGCATTGGATGCATTACGATAAAAAAACTTCTGCTTTTAGAACCACTTTGAAATTAAAGTGTATGTAATCCCTAACAATGAACTTAAAGAGGAAGTAAATCCTGATGGGTTTTTTGATGGGATCCTCTTTATTTCCCTGCAAAGGTAAAGCATAATGGGGGCTACTATGCATCGCATAGTAGCCCATTATGTGTCACTTAGGGCCCTTTCACACTGGGGCAGGGGCGGCGTCGGCTGTAAAACGCTGTTTTATTGTGGCGCTTTCCGTCGGTATTTGCCCACTAGCAGGGGCGGTTTTACCCCACGCTAGCGGGCGAGAAAGGGTTACAAACCACCGCAAAGCGCCTCTGCAGAGGCGCTTTGCCGGCGGTATAGCCGCGCTGTCCCATTGATTTCCCCGCTCCGAAGATACTGCTAGCAGGACTTTTTTTCCTGTCCTGCTAGCACACCGCTCCAGTGACGTCTCGTGACGTCACTCCCGCATGCATGCGGGAGCCACCAGTCACGGCACGACCCCTATTAGAAACGGCACTATGTGCCCTTTCTAAAGTGCGCGTGCGCTTGCAGATCTCGCACATGCTTAGTGCAGCACAAGCAGTGTAATAGGTTTCAGGTCAGGTTTCCATAGCAACGGCAGTGTCAGAGGAAGTTGCCGCCCCCTCCCAGAAGGCATTGCAAACAGGAAATGATGCGATGGGCCGCGGCCAGGGAGGAGGAAGTGAAAAATGAATACAGCAGATATACAGTAGGTGCTGAGAAAACAAATTAAAAAATATCCAATTCGTTTACAGTGCGCAGTTTAGTGAGGGATGCTGAAGAGTTGTAAAAGTGGGTGGAACTCCACTTTAGGCACTAAAGGACAAACTGTGTTATAATGCAGCCTTTTTCAACCAGGGTGCCCAGGCACCCTGAGATGCCTTGAGGTTTCTTCAGGAGTGACTTGGCAAAATGCCTAAAAATTGTCCAAAAACTGTATAAAAGCCGGTGTGTGGATGAAGGCTGCCTTTCAGTTACACTAAGTCACAGGTTTTCATTGTGCACCATTACAACCTTCTAGCTGCCGGCGTCCTAACGATAAATGGCGTCATCAGTTGAGAAGGAGGATGTCAGTCATCTGCATAGCATCCTTGTTTGACCCTCCTGTGCCCATCTCCTTCAGCGGTGGGGTCACATTAGCTGAATGATGGAGAAACATTGGAATACTAGTCAGTACCTGTGTGCAAAGGTGTATTTGCTTTGGAAGAATAAATCACCTCTAACGCTGGGTGTCCTACTTGGACTTGCAGATATTGCTGCATTATGTAAAACTATTTTTTACATTTTATAATGGGGTGCCTCAAGACTGTTTGTCATTTTTAAAGGGTGCCTTAAATGAAAAAACTGCTATAATATTATTGTATTTATTGTGGACTTGTGCACTCTCTTTTCAATTATTACACGGGGGAACATATGTGATAGTTGTCACTGGGAAAATATTTACTTGAAGTGTATTTCTCTTTTGTTTAAACATTTATGGGGTTATGCATAGTATTTTTTTAAATATTTTTTCTTCGCTTCATTTAATTTTAAGGGAGAGCACTTTTCAGAGCAGCAGCTGAGTTTACACTAGATATTTTTTTATAGCGCCGGTGGTAGTTTCTGTTATATTTAATATGCTAAATGAGCCAACAACTACATGTGATCTTAAGTGTCCCTACAGTAAAGTGAACCTGTTATATCTTCCCAGCACAAACACAGAGCTGGTTATATACTCAGAACCATTGAATATGAAAGCAGTGCTTCCTCCCTGGCGGTTCTGCACAAGGAGGGTGTCTTACTATTCTACTTACAGTGCAAAAGAATCCTATTTAATTCATTCATAAATGACCTGGAGGATGGGGTAAACAGCTCAATCTCTGTATTTGCGGATGATACTAAGCTAAGCAGGGCAATAACTTCTACGCAGGAAGAAAAATTTAAAATAATGCATTTTGGGTGGCAAAAATATGAATGCAATCTATACACTGGGGGGAGAACCTCTGGGGGGAATCTAGGATGGAAAAGGACCTGGGGGTCCTAGTAGATGATAGGCTCAGCAATGGCATGCAATGCCAAGCTGCTGCAAGCAAAGCAAACAGAATATTGGCATGCATTAAAAAGGGGATCAACTCCAGAGAGAGATAAAGCAATAATTCTCCCACTCTACAAGACTCTGGTCCGGCCGCACCTGGAATACGCTGTTCAGTTCTAGACACCAGTCCTCAGGAAGGATGTACTGGAAATGGAGCGAGTACAAAGAAGGGCAACAAAGCTAATAAAGGGTCTGGAGGATATTAGTTATGAGGAAAGGTTGTGAGCACTGAACTTATTCTCTCTGGAGAAGAGACGCCTAAGAGGGGATATAATTTCAATTTACAAATACTAGACTGGTGACCCCACAGTAGGGATAAAACTTTTCTGCGGAAGGAAGTTTTACAAGACTCGTGGCTACTCATTAAAATTAGAAGAAAAGAGGTTTAACCTTAAACTACGTAGAGGGTTCTTTACTGTAAGAGCGGCAAGGATGTGGAATTCCCTTCCACAGGCGGTGGTCTCAGCGGGGAGCATCGATAGCTTCAAAAAACTATTAGATAAACACCTGAACGACCACAACATACAGCGATATACAATGTAATACTGACATATAATCACACACTTGTGTCTTTTTTCAACCTCACCTACTATGTAACTATGTAATAGAAGAAAAAACTATCATAATGCATGTAATGGAAATACTTTACAAAAAGATGTAAAAAAAAATTGCCCCACTAAAAACAAATCTAATACAAACATTTCAGTAATAATAACAGAAAATGTTGCTCTCTGAAAATACCCCATATCTGGTTTTGCACAAAACGAGTTTATTTGTAAGATTTGAAGCTGTACAATGTGTTGGAATAAAGTAAAAAAAAAAATAGGAGGAACATGCTTATTAGACATGTGCGCCGTCAATAAATTTGTTTTGTTTCGTTCTGTTCCGTATTAGCCGTTAATTTCGTAATTCGTGTCCGAAATTGAATTTGGATTCGTACGAAATACGAATTTTCGTTATGATGAATTTAAAAAGCAAAAAATACCTTTCTCAATATGGCAGTCGTCAGACTCATTATGAGGGGGCTCCCACCATCCCGGTGCTGTGCTGACTTCCTGGCGCTGTACCCCTGCTGTGCTCATTATGAGGGGGCTCCCACCATCCCTGTGCTGTGCTGACTTCCTGGCGCTGTACCCCTGCTGTGCTCATTATGAGGGGGCTCCCACCATCCCTGTGCTGTGCTGACTTCCTGGCGCTGTACCCCTGCTGTGCTCATTATGAGGGGGCTCCCACCATCCCTGTGCTGTGCTGACTTCCTGGCGCTGTACCCCTGCTGTGCTCATTATGAGGGGGCTCCCACCATCCCTGTGCTGTGCTGACTTCCTGGGGCTGTAGCCCTGCTGTGCTCATTATGAGGGGGCTCCCACCATCCCTGTGCTGTGCTGACTTCCTGGCGCTGTACCCCTGCTGTGCTCATTATGAGGGGGCTCCCACCATCCCTGTGCTGTGCTGACTTCCTGGGGCTGTAGCCCTGCTGTGCTCATTATGAGGGGGCTCCCACCATCCCTGTGCTGTGCTGACTTCCTGGCGCTGTACCCCTGCTGTGCTCATTATGAGGGGCTCCCACCATCCCTGTGCTGTGCTGACTTCCTGGCGCTGTACCCCTGCTGTGCTCATTATGAGGGGGCTCCCACCATCCCTGTGCTGTGCTGACTTCCTGGGGCTGTAGCCCTGCTGTGCTCATTATGAGGGGGCTCCCACCATCCCTGTGCTGTGCTGACTTCCTGGGGCTGTAGCCCTGCTGTGCTCATTATGAGGGGGCTCCCACCATCCCTGTGCTGTGCTGACTTCCTGGCGCTGTACCCCTGCTGTGCTCATTATGAGGGGCTCCCACCATCCCTGTGCTGTGATGACTTCCTAGGTTTTTAACTTCATCATAACGAATAATCGTAATTATTATGACAATAATAAAACGATATTAACGAACATTCTTATTTTGTCTGATTCTGAATCTCCCATCGACTACCAGTACCAGTCTCCCACTCCCATATTAAAAAAGGTCATTTTCCCAACCCTCACTCAGCAGCAGCAGAAAACCTCTGATTGGTCAACAAAACACCAGTCACGTTTCCGTTGTAACGGAATTTGGATCCGAAATTCGTCAACGAAATTTCGTATACAATTCGGAAGCATAGAAATTCGTATTTCGGATGCTTCCGAATGAACGAATTTTCGGACATTCGTACAAATTTTCGGTTCGTAGGAAACGAACCGCACATGTCTAATGCTTATGCAAACATATACCGACTGCACTAGACATGGCCTTACATATACTGATGTCCAACGACAGGAAAGTGTCCACGGCAATTGTTCACACATTTTGGCGACTATACAGCTTCAGCACCAATTTCTAAATAATAGCAAGCCCCTTCTCAGGGAATGTTTTTACTGCCATCCAGAGGAGAAAACTAGCCCGAGGAAGAAATGATAATTCATCATTCAATGCTTCTGTGTCAGCGGGTTGAAAAGAACACTGAAACCTTATGACACAGTGAATAAAACATGTGCTTCTCCTAAAGCATTCCTAAACAAAAGAGAGCCATAGGACACACATGTCTGACCCACGCTGGGGCTTTATATCCAAGCAGGACTTTATACAATCCCAAACAACCATGATTTAGTATTAAAAGAAGTATTATTTAGCTTGGAGATGTTTCTTCCTATACTACAAACATGCAAGCTAAATTTAGGACATGGCATTATGCAGAGGATTTGGGAAGGAGGTATTTATAGAACCTGACAGCTGTAATTAACCTAATGCTTTAGCATTTTTAATATTCAGACATCGGGCTCTGCATTAAAGTTTCTGCATTGCCCTGAGGGTATTTGGGGGAGCGTGTGTATGCAGCTATACGTTTCATGAAATTCAATCTCCTAACACAAAAACAATCTGTTTATAACTGTATCTCATGTCAGTGCCAGGATATCTTTACGCCTCTCGGTGATACTTCATATGTCGCCTGTGCATATGTGTTCGTTCTGAAACATAAATCTGTGCAAGTAAAATATTAAGGGATGCGGTATGATGCACTTAGCAAAGGAATTTCTGAAATATCTGAAAATATCGGCAGGCGAATGTGAAGGGCGTTCGGTATTCCGCCGCAATTCCATGTGCAGATAGTGACAAACACATGGAATTGTTTAACTTGAATATGTGTGCATACAGAAAGTACATTTTTTATTAGAAAGTATCAACACACAGGGAAAGAAAGCCCTTATGCCGCGTACACACGGTCGGACTTTTCGGCTACAAAAGTCCGACAGCCCGTCCGACAGACTTTCGACGAACTTTCGACGGACTTTTGGCGGACTTGCGGCGGACTTTCTAACGAACGGACTTGCCTACATACGATCACACAAAAGTCAGACGGATTCGTACATGATGACGTACACCGGACTAAAATGAGGAAGTGGATAGTTAGTAGCCAATAGCTGCCCTAGCGTCGGTTTTTGTCCGTCGGACTAGCATACAGACGAGCGGATTTTTCAACAGGACTCAGGTCCGTCGTAAAGATTTGAAGCATGTTCCAAATCTAAAGTCCGTCAGATTTTGGACCGAAAGAGTCCGCTGCAGGTCCGATGAAGCCCACGCACGGTCGAATTGCCCGCCGTATTTGGTCCGTCGGTGTCCGTCGGACTTTTGTAGACGAAAAGTCCGACCGTGTGTACGCGGCATTACTGGGAAGATATGCTACGTGAGACATTCAAGACTATGTGGGGGATGTACTAAAGGCAAATAGACTGTGCACTTTGCAAGGTTGCTTCAGAGCTTAGAAAATGAGGTAAGGCTTCACTTTGCAAAGAATTCCCAATCGCATGCTGGGGAAATTTAAAAAAAAAACAGCATTTTTGCCAGCTCACGATTGGATAATGGAAGTCAGCAGAACTTCTGCTCAGTCACAAAGCTCTGAAGCAACTGCCCTTTGCAAAGTGCGCAGTCTATTTGCCTTTAGTAAATCAACCCCTTTCGATCTGCTGCAGTAAAACCAACTCAAATAAAGTCTATGACAAGCCAAAAAGTGGTTTTCGTAGCCACCCTGGCGATATGATTATGTCAGATTTTTGCATCTCAAAGCGGTACAATTGTTTTGCCTAGAAAAATTTGGCGTTTTATATTGTAGGCCTGTAATTCTAAAACACTTAAAGCGGGGTTCCACCCAAATTTTGAACAATATCTGTATGTATTCTCTTCCTTGCCTAGATGCTGACATGCCATTTAAAAAAATTTAAATTGCCGTAATTACCTTTTATTTTTCTATTCTTCTTTGCACTTCCTGGTTCTCCTCCCGTGGGAGTAGGCGTGTTTCTAGCCTCTCCCAGACTCCTGGGAGCTAGTCTCAGGCTTCCCAGGATGCCACTGAGCATGTGCGGGAACGAGCGGTGAATGCTGGGAGCACAGCATTCACCACATCCAGGAAATAAATGCTTGTGGGCTTCAAATGCCCACAATGAAGATGGAAACCGCCTGCAGTGAATAATATAAGTTATTCTTTCCGACGAAATCTGACACAGGCGGACATATTACACACAATATGTAAGTATGTAATGCTGAGAAGAAAAGTTTGTGAATGAACTAAAAAAAAAAAACGATAGATAGGTGGACCCCCGCTTTAAATCTGTCCAAACAAGAGTCTAGTAGACATCCCGGGTATGATGAAGTTTGAAACACTAAATCATAAATTATAATATAATAAATAACTATAAATAATTATAAAAAATAATAATATAATAATAATAAAAAAAATGAATTTCCCCACGATTCACTATTGCTCAATTCTGCAAGTGTTCTAATTTACATGTATATCCAATTGTTGGTCAGCAAGTCTCACACACCTATGCTTGATGTCCCACCACTGCACTCATGCAACTACACTCTACTAGAGCTGCCACTTAACCTCCCTGGTGGTATGATTATTTCGGATTTTAGGTGCTGAAAGCGGTACAATTATTTTGCATGGAAATTTGGCGTTTTATATTGTAGGCCTGTAATTCTTAACAATAACACACTTAAATCTGTCCACCAAGAGTCTAGTAGATATCCCGGGTATGATGAAGTTTGAAGCACAAAAACATAAATTATAATATAATAAATAAATATAAATAATTAAAAAAATAATAATATAATAATAATAAAATACATTTCCCCACGATTCACTATCGCTCAATTCTGCAAGTGTTCTAATTTACTATCGCTGTTTTCTAGCTGGTCTAAAGCCACTTTTGACGTAAAGGGACACTTTTTGGTTGCTATGGACAATCTCAAGTTTCCAGGCAGAAAGAACAGTATATATAGTATAAAACTGCATGCAGGGCACTGGACAAAGCACTGGGGCAAAAGGGATGTGAAATAATTTCATACAGTACTGTAATCTGGAAGATTACAGTACTGTATGTATTATGATTTTTACTTTATTTTGAATTTGACGCCAGGCTCCGCCCCAGTGCGTTGCGCCGCTCGCAGGGAACGGAGCCTGGCACAGAGAGGCTTCAGAGGAGACAGAGCCCGCAGACACAGCGGGGGGACATCGCAGGATCCTGGGGACAAGGTAAGTACACTGCACCAGGATCCTGCAATGTAATCCCGAGTGTGGCTCGGGGTTACCGCTAATGGGAATGAAATTTAACCCCGAGCCACACTCGGGAATACCGTCAGGGAGGCTACAATAGTGATAAAGTGTAAACGTATTTAAATGAAAAAATAGTGGCGCTAATGTCACAGTATTATCGTGAAACAATTGCTAAAACAATATAAGTGATACCATGTGATAGTGACAACAACATGAACTGTGAAAAAGTAATGAATAAAAAAATAATAATAAAAAACAGAAAAAGTGAAAAAAGTCAAATGAAAGTGGATGTAAACCAGAAAAAAAAAAAATTTCTATATCATACTGTAGAGTATACGATTTCCTCTCATTTGAGCCCAGTCTTGCCACAAAGAGTTAACCCATCTCTGAGCAATCCTCTTTTATTGTTCAGTGAGACAATTCTTGACAAAATGAGAAAAACTTTGTCAAATCCTCCACCTTGCTGTGAGTGACAGGTGATCTACGTCTCGTGCTCTAGCCTAAGACATGCATTATTTTTTAATTCCCTCCCCCACTCCTTTCTTCAGCAGCTCTGCAAGAATTGGCTGTTCCACACCTCAGCATGATTTGGCATGCTGAAGTCATGTGGTTACTTTCCTGTCTTTTCACTGGATGTTAGAGATCATAGCAGAAGTTCAGTGTAAGAGATACACAGGAGAAAATGCATATTGACAAGGGGAGTGTAGAGGTGGGCGGGGAGTGTACTGACATCACGACTCCACCCACCGAGCTCCAGACAACAGACCCACCCACAGAATCTGCAGTTTTTCAGCTCTCATAACAGACAGAGGGGAGACATTAGACAGGTAAAGATACATGCAGGAGGCATGTATATCCTTATAGATAACCCCTATGGCAATAGTGTAGAAAGGATGACATTGGGTTTACATCCACTTTAAAGTCCAGAAAAGTGACGATCTTCAAGTGATTAGCTTGGTGATGACTCCTCTATGATTTATACTCAAAATGAACTTCCTTCCACCACACCGTTTGTGACAGTGATTCCGCTCCCTTAAGAAACTCACACACCAAATGTAAATGCCTTGCACTCTCATGCTCGGCATCAACACTTTTAAACCCACCAGGGTTAACAGTACTTCTGATATCCGACCGTGCACAACAGAAGAGGATTGCTCCACATGTAAATGAAAAAGGTGCTTCCAATAGTGTAATAACGTAAAAACAATTTATTGTAAAATACTAAATCTTCAACCATTAAATTCACATCAATTCAATCACAAAAAGGCATCAAAGGCACACTCCTGTTTAGCAAACTGTAGTGGTGTATTGTGGTCACAGCGGACCCACGATGCAGCCTCTATATCTCACCCCCACTCGCTCACTTGTCAGTATCGATACGTCACATCCGGTAAGACGTCATGCGTCACAGATGGTTGCCGTACAGCCACGTACATGTTTCGTCATCTCGACTAATTCATTGAAGATTGTCACTTTTATGGACTTTAATTTGACTTTTTTCACTTTTTCTGTTTTTTAATATTATTTTTTTATTCATTACTTTTTCACAGTTCATGTTGTTGTCACCATCACATGTTTCACGATAATGCTGTGACATTAGCGCCACTATTTTTTCATTTAAATTCGTTTACACATGTTCTAATTTACTATCGCTGTTTTCTAGCCGGTCTAAAACCACTTTTGACGTAAAGGGACACTTTTTAGTTGCTATGGACAATCTCAAGTTTCCAGGCAGAAAGAACAGTATATATAATATAAAACTGCATGCAGGGCATGGGCCAAAGCACTGGGGACAAAAGGGATGTGAAATGACCTCATACAGTAATGTAATCTGTAAGATTACAGTGTACTGTATGTGTTATTAATTTTCTATTTTTTAATTTTCCCGCCGGGCTCCACCCCCGTGCGTTGTGACGCTCACAGGGAACGGAGCCCAACACACAAAGGCATCGGGCGGAGGACAGAGCCCGCAGACACAGCGGGGGGACATCACAGGATCCTGCGGACAAGGTAAGTAACCTGCACCAGGATCCTGCAATGTAATCCCGAGTGTGGCTCGAGGTTACCGCTAATGGTACTGAAATTTAACCCCGAGCCACACTCTGGATTACCGCCAGGGAGGTTAAAGTATAACTACAATCAAAACACTTATTTATTTTAGTTTTGGTTTAGAGTGTCCTGGTAAACAGATTTGCTGTCTATGTCCCCATTAGGGAGATTCCCCCTCTCTATTTGTCCAGTTTACCATTATTATTGAAAGTGAAAGTAAAAGAAAATCCAAAATTTGGGGTTGTCCCCCAAAAAGTAATAGAGGGGGAATAATCCAATGGGGACTTCAGTTTTGGTGACCTGGGCGGTCCCTAAGAGATTCTCTTAATTTGCAGGGATTTCCTCTCACTTCCTGTTTGGCTATGGGACAGAAAGTGAAGGGAAATCTCCCCAAAGGGACAAAAGATGGAAAAAACAAGCCTTACAGGAGTTATAACTCTCCCTTACTCTATCCAAACTGAAAAAAAAGGGTTGCCTATAGTTCTACTTTAATTTTGGATAAAGTTGGGAAGGGTTAGAAATTTACCTTTACTTCCTGTCCTGGTAAAAGTTGGGGGAACAAGAGCATAGGCAGAAGTAAATGCTTTTCTTCAGTAAAGTATGAGGGATGCTAGAATCCCTGTAAGATATGCATGTCCCTATTGCAGATTTTTCTTCATTTCCTGTCTGGTAAAACTGTTTTCAGCAGAACAGGAAGTGATGTTAAATTGTATCTAAACCCCAAAACAAAAATGTAATTTAGTGCAGCTTACTAGTCCTTGGTGTGGTGGCTGAATTCCTTTTATTTTTTTTCAAGCTTCTTTTGATTTATTTTCACCTGGTAAGCCTGCAAACATGTCTTCATGTCCCTGAGTGTCTGCGTTACTCCTCCACTGACCTATGGAGAACCATGGTTGTCACCCTAGGCTGCTCTCCTGATATGAACTACAAACATTTATAGTTTTTTCTGCATCTCCATGTAGCAATAACTCTCGGTGGAGCTGCTGGTTTAAAGCGGGCTGTTACCGTCACCTTCGTTACCTTTATTTCACCAGAACCGGGTCTAGGGTCCCGTTGAGTCCACCACCAAACAATGTAGGCACCGGACACTTGAGTATCTTTTCCAATGCTTTAATAAACTTGAGTTGAAAGAAGTAGCAGGAAAGAGGCAGAAGGAAAGTTGTAGGGAAGCTCAAATACCTTTTCTTAGCGTTCTTAATGTAGCATTAGAAATTGAAAGCTTATAGCTGATTATACTCTCTCTGTAGAATTGAATCTTTGCCCGCCTGGATAGGTTTCTCTCACCAACCTAGCAGCCAGTACGTAGCACGAATAAAAGTCTCTGCGAAAGACTTGATTGGAACAAAACCCATACGATCCTCTGCCACAGGATGTATTGGTTTACGGTGAATAGCAAACACAGCACTAGAACCTTTAAGCCAACCCGGCAGTACTATGCGGTAGGATTACTTTAGGATGCATCCTCCAACTGAGTCACCAGGCCCCTCTCCAGACCAGCACTCTGCATGATCCTTCCATGACGGGTCCTCCCCTGGGATCTTCTCGGTTGTCCAGCTTCTTCACACAGGATTGACAGCCCAGGACCATTCCTCTGCCGCTGTGGTAGGCTTCTGGGCCCACCCACACACCGCAGCGACGTGGGCCTCCCGATCGGAGGACCACGAGGTAGTACTCTTAGCGCATACCTGACGGCCAGGAGGGCCAGCAGGTGGACGGAAAACGACCTCAAAACATGGCATCTGTCCCATAAATACCCTCTCCCAGAACGCAACTCAGAGGACCACCTCCACCGAGTTATCCCCGGGACAGAGGAGCACTTACATACACTTCAACATGTTGCTTTTCCAACACCGACCCATGGTGACAACGACACCCACAGGCACAGTGTGAAACTACATGCAACTCAGCCAAGCTGGAACAGAGGCAAATCTAACTACATATAAACAGATAACCCACTAATGTTACCTATCAGCAGTAGATTGAAAATCTACCAGCGCTACATCCATTACACGAGGGGCAGGCCATTTGGTGGTTTACAGATGATAGCTAGAAAGTAAGAATTTCTTCTGTGCAGCTCACTGGAAGTGACAAGGACACTGAATTTCAGACAACATCAACAGGTATGTTCTGTATTTGCTAAAAAAATGTTATTAGCTTGAAAAAAAAAAGAAAGAAAACTAGTACAGTGACCTTATCGAAGGACTGTAAGCTGTAATATATTACATTTTTTGTTCTTGGGTTTAGTTATCCTACAAATCTCTCTAATGGAGCCCCAGATAGCAATAAAAACCCCAAGGAGTCCTAATAATTCCCCACTTTATCTAAAATTAGAAAAGAAAAAGTTTCTGACTTTACATACTCTTAAACCCATAGCGATAAAGCCTAGTACACACTGCTAGTTTTTTTTGGCTCAACTCAGCGGGCTGAACGAAAAAAAACCTGACAGCTCAGGAAGAGCCACTGTACTAACAATCCGATGTTAGTACAGCAATTTCCCCTGCTGTTCTATTGTGTTCTGACAGGGGGACGGCACCCCCCACCAAAACAATCCAGTCAGCGCTACCAGCCATTGGCTGAAAACACGGATAGGGAGCCGGTCAGCAGCACTTTTCAGTTATGGTCCTTCGATAGAAGCTGGCCGAACACCCGGCTTTTCTCAGAGCGGCTGCAGTACACATGGGCCGAATGCTGCCTGACAAATGTACAAAATCAGCTCGGGATCAAATATTTTTTCCCTCACTGTATGTACAGAGTGTAGAGTTCAGGAAGGTGCTTCGTACAAAGTGAAGGGTTCCACCCCCAAATCCCCATGACAGGGTTGTCTCCTCTCTTCTCCCATTTTCCCCATGTGTGCAGCTCAGTGTTCTGTTTAGACAGGCAGATAAGAAGCTTTAAGGCAGATGAGACATAGCAGTTCTCATCTGCATTAAAAAAATTAAAAAAAACTACAAATCCACTTTAATGTGAACCTGAAAAAGTATATATTTGCTATCTTACATGGAAAATCTAGAAATTTTAAAGTGATTGTAAAGTCTTGTTTTTTTGTTTTTTTTAATAAAAATAAAAAACATGTTATACTTACCTGCTCTGTTGCAGTGGTTTTGCACAGAGCAGCCCCGATACGCCTCTTCTCGGGTGCCACTTCTGTGCTCCTGGCCCCTCCCTCCTGTTGAGTAACCCCACAGCAAGGAGCTTGCTAAGGGGGCAAGGAGCCTAGTTGCAGCTCTGTGTGTCCATTCAGACATGGAGCTGCGGTTCAGCCCCACCCCCTCTCTCTCCTATTGACTTTGATTCACAGCAGCGGGAGCCAATGTCGCAGCTGCAGTGTCTCAGTCAATCAGGGGGGGAGAGTCCCGGATGGCCGAGACACTCGTGAACATTGCTGGACAGAGATTAGGGGCTCAGGTAAGTATTAGAGGGGCTGAGGGGGCTGCTGCACACAGAAGGCTTTTTATCTTAATGCATAGAATGCATTAAGATAAAAAAAACCTTCTGACTTTACAACCCCTTTAATTGTGACTTAGCAGTATCCTGAAAGATTAACCCTTTGTCTTAAATTCCTCCTAAAAAATAGCAGTGCACATTCTGTGCCTAGGCACTCCTGTGCCTTGGGCCTCATAGCTGTGTATCTGCACTGTAAGATCTAAGGCACTGTTCTCATCACACGCTCGTCTCACTAAATTTATAATAAGATTTGGTGATGTCACTACGGTGCTGTTAGCTGTTCTGCTTGCTGGTGAGAAAGCTGTACCTGGAAAGCAAGAGATTCCCTGCTTTTGCATCATCAATTCTGTGAATTTATGCTTTAGGCACCTCTCTTGCTATTTCCTGCATCTTCCCCCACCTGTCATCAAATCGTATAGGGGCAGATCTGACATGAGGAAGCAAAGTCCTTACTTTATTTTTTGCACTCTCCAGTTTTAGTAAATCAACCCCAATGTAGAACAAGACATGATAAGTCATAAACATGGAAAAGATTAGCTACAGGGAGTCTACTAGACATGTGCGCCATCAATAAACTTGTTTTGTTTCATTCCGTTCCGTTTCGTATTAGAATGAATTTGTATTTCGTAATTCGTGTCCGAAATTTCGTACGAAATACGAATTTTTGTTTCGTTAACTTTTTGTAACAATTACGAATGTTCGTTATGATGAATTTATCATTATAAGGGGCTCCCACCATCCATGTGATGTGCTGACTTCCTGGGTTTTTAACTTTTATGCCCCGTACACACGGTCGGACATTGATCGGACATTCCGACAACAAAGTCCATGGATTTTTTCCGACGGATGTTGGCTCAAACTTGTCTTGCATACACACGGTCACACAAAGTTGTCGGAAAATCCAATCAACCTAAAACACGTAGGTCGGGACTATAAATGGGGCAGTAGCCAATAGCTTTTGTCTCTTAATTTATTCTGAGCATGCGTGGCACTTTGTGTGTCGGATTTGTGTACACACGATCGGAATTTCCGACAACGGATTTTGTTGTCGGAAAATTTTATAGCCTGCTCTCAAACTTTGTGTGTCGGAAATTCCTATGGAAAATGTGTGATGGAGCCCACACACGGTCGGAATTTCCGACAACAAGGTCCTATCACACATTTTCCATTTCCTATGTACGGGGCATTAGGCTCGTTAACTTTTCGTAACAATTACGAATGTTCGTTAGGATTTTGGATCCGAAATTCGTAAACGAAATTTCGTATTTCGTACAAAAATTCGTAGCATAGCAATTCGTATTTCGGATCCTCCCGAATGTATGAATTTACGGAAATTCGTAAGAATTTTCGATTCGTACGAAACTAATCGCACATGTCTAGAGTCTACATACACCAAAAATGACCAGTCCTTTACTCTTTTCTTTTCTATTTCGGGAACAGCTTTCACAGTTCTGGTCCTCTTAAAGGTCCATTTATAACTACATGCCCATCTAAGACTTTCCTGCCCACAATAGTGAAAACACTGCTGCACATTTTTTTTGCAGAACAAACAGTGTTGTCACACTGATTAAAAAAAAAATAAAATAAAATAAAAAAAAAAAAAAGATCTACTGGCAGGATCAAAAGGTAATAAAAAACGAAACTTCTGTGTCAATGCTTGTGACATACTGCAGAATACTTGTATATGTAATTTGCAAAACAGCACAAATAATGTGTGTGCTAAAATAGAAGAATGCAAAGGAATGTAAACTAGTTCACAAAGTGAGGAATGGATGGAGAGGGCAGAGTACAAAATCCTTAGAAAACAATTCAATTTGGACTCAAAGAGGAGTTACAAGTTTGTTAATCCAAATATTAAATGTTTGCATAAAGCTTTGTGAGGCTGCAGACAAAGAAATTCCGTGTTCCAGGAAAACAACCTACAAGGCTTTACACAACATAAAATCTCAGATTTGTAGCGCTTGTAGTGTTTTCCACACCTGCATATTCAAAGTTGGCCCAGTATTTGGCCACCTAATGAGAAAGAGATTATCACAGAGGAGTTAACTGATCTGCCAACGATGTGAGATCTGTGTAGCAGGGGTCGGGGTGGGTAAATAAGGCAATGGTGTTGAAAATGACAATTCTTTGTTAGCGTATCTCCTTCAAAGCTGTCAAGTATCTGGAGGTCATTGTCACTATTAAAGGGAATGCATAGTGGTTTTGTGCATATTTTAGTAATTTATTATAGTTAGGGCTAACAATATAAAACAACTTTTATATAGACTTATATATACAGTTACAGAAAAATAACGTATTCACTTAAAGCGGAGCTCCAGCCCCCCCAACAAAAAATTTAAAGTCAGCAGCTACAAATACCAACTTATTACTGAATATTGACTTTTAATATTAGGACAATTACCTGTCCTGGGATCCAGCGATGTCGGCACCCCAGCCGATTTTTCAATCGGCTCTCGGGTGCTTCCGCCACTATTCCTTGTAAGCGAAAGCGGCTGCACAGCTGGCTCCCTACTGCACGAATGCATGAAACATGTTATGCTTTCTGAATTGCCCGGTGCGGTGATAGGGTGGAGGGTGGCCGTACTCTCGGGGGACTTCACCGCAGCAAGGTCTCCCAGAAGTGGGGACGGATACCTGTCAAAAACCCGTTCCCCCCCAAAAGGTGCCAAATGTGGCAGCGGAGGGAGGAAGGAAGCAAACAAGTGGAGCTTCCCCTTTTGGGTGGAGCTCCACTTTATAAACAAACAATTAAAATAAAATTGACAGAAAACCAATATGATATCCAGCTATTATTGACCTCAGCCTCTATCCAGACATTTCCTCTGTCTTTTAATTTGGTAAGTGTCTGCCCTGCTGATACTGACCTTTGGTTCCTGTCCTGGCTGTATTCCTGCATTTGGTTCTAACTGGTAGACTACCGGTGCTACCACTAGGCAAACTAGGCAGCCGCCTAGGGTGCACTGCTGCATAGGGCACCCGGCCACTTGTGTTCCTACTCTCTTCTCTCTGCAGCAAGCAACTAAGTCTCAGCAGTAGCAGGCAGCCACCGCTCTGTCCGCACATAGTGTCAGATACGCAGCTTTCGGCCTGTGTCTGTGCCCCGAATCCCAAATGAATGGAAGCAAGCAAACATTCATTGATGGCCACTAGTAGGCTGCATTGATGGGTGCTGGTAGGCTGCATTGATGGGCGCTGGTGAGGCAGGCAATGATGGGGGGTGGTAGGCTGTATTTGATGGGCATTGGTGGGCTGCATTTGATGGGCGCTGGTGAGGCTGCAATGATTGGCGCTGGTGAGCTGCATTTGATGGGCGCTTCATTAAAAAGGTGGAGTATACATGGGCAGGGCAAAGGGGGTGGAGTCAGGGTGGAGCCAAGGGGGGGCAGCAAAATGAGGTTTCGCCTAGGGTGTCAAAAAAGCACTGGTAGACTATAATCGTCTGACACACACAATTGGGCACCCTGTACTACCTTCAAGATGTGCAGGTACTAGAAGTGATTCTGTCCTCTGATGCTTTAACCCAAGGGGCTTAATTGTTTCACCTGATAGGCTTAATCATTAGGGTCGGTTCACACTGGGGCGACTTGGGATCCGACTTGTACGCCCTCAAGTCGCCCCAAGTCGCCCCAGAAATAGATTCACATTGAAGTGAATGGGAGCGTCTTAATAGACACTACTGAAGTCGCTCCGACTTCAGAGCGTACTCCCTGTACTACTTTGATCCGACTTGGTAGGCGACCTGTACCATAGAAATCAATGGAAGTCGCCTCCAAGTCGGATCTCTCTGTAAAGTCAAGCGACTTTGCAGGGAAAACCCCTCCCTCCCCCCCTCCCTCCCAGAGAGCTGATTTCCCTGTGATTGGCCACAGCCGAAGTCGCCTGTCATGGAGGCGACTTCAAGTCGCCTTGTAATTTGCTAAAGTCGCGCTGAAGTCGCGTCGAAGCCGCGTTGAAGTCGCCGTGCAAAGTCGCGCTGAAGTCGTGTTGCCCCAGTGTGAACCGACCCTAAGAGACGTCTAAGCCATTGGGTGAAACACATCACAACTGATTAGGAACAGAATGTTTGTCTGACCTATCTGGTACCAATAAAGCTTGTTGCAGTTTAGCAAAAAGCACAGCATCGTGCGTATCATGTTTAGAGGGGAGAAAGTGGATCATGGAGAACCTGTGCACCTTCAGCTGGTCACTGTATACAGTACGTTTGTCTGGAATGGGGTCATTTACAATATTAAGTGTAATAGTGCGTAGGATTCAAAATGAATTTCACTGTGGTATGTGTGTTTTGTCTAAAATGTACCTAAAATTACCTTTTCCTCTCATTGATGTCAAATACACCTATTGTCTTCGCTAAATAGAAGAAAGATTCTAAATTCCTCATTTTTGCATACTTTGGTGAAGAACTATAATATATATGGTAATCTGCTCTGTGAGTTGTTGAAGGCTCTCAAATCAAAGTGCTTTGATAACATTTATTAATCAGTGTTGCATAGATGTAATAACTGTGATTTATACAACTTAGGCATGAACTAGGCCTATGTAGTGATGAGTGAGTACTTGTCTTTAAAGGACAGGAAGAACAAAACATTCTAATATGCAAAACTAGATAGATAAAGGGGTATATCATATTGTTACTTTGCAAATTACACAATTTCAAAGATTTTCTGGGTTTAATTTAGAATGTTGTAAGATATACTAAATAGTAAGTAAAACTAAAGGGAATTTAAAAAAAAATCATTTTGGATTTAGTAAGGGTGGGATACAACTCCTGTCATGTTTTTTTCCCATCTGTGTCCCATTGGGGAGATTTCCATTCACTTCCTTCCCATAGCAGCAGCAGGAAATGAGAAGAGATCCTTTTAAAGTTCACTAGTTATCACCAGGGACAACAGAACTAGTGTGTCTATTGGAATCTCCCCTCTATTCTTGTTCTGATGACAACCCAAAATTTTGTTTTATTCACAAAGAGAGGGTAAATCTTCGTAATGGGGACACAGATAGCAATAAAAACTTTAGTTATGCTTTAACATACATTGCAGCGCTGTTATACATTTTAAACTCAGAACATTACACCAAAACATTACACCGATTCTGTTCCCTCTGTTCCTGAGTTATAATTTGTAAAAAAAAAGCACAAAAAGAAAAAGCTTTATACTTATCCAGCCGAGTTCCTCCAATATTCACTCTGTTCTGCAGCCTTTGGTAGAATCTCCACATCCAACACATCTCTGATTGTGTAGTATGTCTGCATCCTCTTACTGATTTAGGTGCCAAAAAGGAGGAAGTTTTAAGAAGGCATCTAACAAACCCAAAAGTGTGTTGGATTTGAAGAGGCTGTTGCTATGCAGCATGGACAACTTTATGGACAACTGATATGTACCTGGTAGAAATACTCAACAATATTACAAATTTTTACCTTATGACCTTACAGGTAGGTTCAAGAGCCAATTAAAATGCGATTTTGGAGAAGCTAAGTCGATGGGAATTAGCACACAAAAGTGAGTTCCTCAAAATGGATCACCTTGTGACACCTACCTTCTACATAGTTCCTAAAGTACATAAGAGCCTATCAAAAACTCCGGACTGACCCATAGTGACAGGGATAGGAAAGTTGACGGAAAAGTGCTGCCGGTTTTTGAAATACTTAATGCAAGATCATGTGATAAGTCTTTCCTCCAATATTAGGAATAGTATGCATAGTATCTGCCCTACAATCGCAGGTGTGCGCAGCCTATTGCATTAGGGTGTGCACCCCAAAGTTCCAACACACATAAATGCCACCTTCTGTCACAGGAAGGGGGCTCTGGTGGTGGGAGGCAGTCGATTGGGAACATATTATGGTACACCCTAAATACTGGTGTAACGTGTTCCTAAAGTTGAACCTAGACTTTTATATAATGGGGGAATTTACACTTGCAACTGGCAACCCCGACCACCCACCTGGTGCTGCTTCTGGATAATGCTAATGCACATGGGGTGATTAGGGTGTGACCAGGCACACCCGGCACACCCTGTGCGCACGCCTATGCCTACAATATATTTAGTACAGAGTGTGGCTAGAACCATGTCCCTCCCAGTAAGGTGCTCCGTTGTTAAACAACTGACTATACTGTCCTTTCTGCAGTCCATATTTTGCATAAAGGACTTTGGACTTGATAAAACACAGTAGACCAACACCACCAGATGACATGGCTCCCCAAATCATCACTGACTGTAGAAACTTCACACTGGACCTCGTGCAACTTGGATTCTGTGCCTCTTCATTCTTCCTCCAGACTCTGGGACCTTGAATTCCAAATTAAATGCAACATTTTTCAAAGTTTGTGATGATTTGGGGAGCCATGTCATCTGCTGGTGTTGGTCCACTGTGTTTTATCAAGTCCAAAGTCAGCGCAGCCCTCTACCAGGAAATTCTAGAGCACTTCATGCTTCCTTCTGCTGACCAGCTTTATGAAGATGAGGATTTCATTTTACAGCAGGACTTGGCTCCTGCCCACACTGCCAAAAGTACCAATACCTGGTTTCATTTTCATGGTATCACTGTGCTTGATTGGCCAGCAAACTCACCTGACCTAAACCCCATAGAGAATCTGTGGGGTATTGTCAAGAGGAAGGTGAGGGACATCAAACCTAACAATGTAGATGAGCTAAAGGCCGCTATCAAAGCAAACTGGGCTTCCATAACACCTCAGCAGTGTCAGAGGCTGGTCTCCTCCACGACAAGTCACATTGATGCAGTAATTCATGCCAAAGATCCCCCGACCAAGTATTGGTATAGTGCATACTATACTCTATATAGACATACTTTTCAATAAGCCAACATTTCTGTATTAAAAATCCTTTTTTTAATTAGTCTGATATAATATTCTAATTTTCTGAGATACTGAATTTTGGGTTTTTACTAGTTGTAAGCCATAATCATCAAAATAAAAAAAAAAGATATGCTTGAAATATATTTGCGTGTAACGCATCTATATAAAATATATGAGTTTCAGTTTCTGAATTTTTTTAATTGAATTACTAAAATAAATTAACTTTTTGATGATACTCACATTTTTTGAGATGCACCTGTATATACAGTCATGGCCAAAAATATTGGTTCCCCTGTATTCTGTCAGATAATACACCATATCGCCCAGAAAATTGTTGCAATTACAAATGTTTAGGCATTCTCATGTTTATTTCTTTTGTTTGTATTGGTATAACAAAAAAAGTGGATAAACAAAAAGCCAAATCTGACACATTCCATTCAAAACTTCAAAAATGAATTATTGGCACCCTCAATTAAAAAAATTATTTGGCACCCTCAATTAAAAAAAATTATTTAAATCAATCGCTTCCTGTAACCATCAACGAGTTTCTTACATCTCTCTAGTGAAATTTTGTACCACTCTTCTTTGGCCAACTGCTCCAGGTCTCTCAGATTGGAAGGGTTCCTTTTCCAAGGTGCTGTTTTGAGATTTCTCCACAGGTTCTCTATGGGATTTAGATCTGGACTCATTTCTGGCAAGTTAAGTACTCTCCAGTGCTTTGTCTTAAACCATTTCTGGGTGCTTTTTAATGTGTGCTTTGGGTCATTGTCCTGCTGTAAGACTCAGGACCTCTGACGGAGATCCAACTTTTTGACAATGTGCCCTACATTGCACTCCAGAATTCTTTGGTAGTCTTCAAATTTCATAATGCCATGCACGCGGTCAAGACATCCAGTGCCTGAAGCAGCAAAGAAACCCCAAAACATCAGTGAACCTCCACCATGTTTGACTGTAGGGACTGTATTCTTTTCTTTAAAGGCCTCATTTCTTTTTCTGAAAACAGTAAAATGATGGGCTTTACTAAAAAGCTGTAATTTTGCTTCGCCTGTCCACAGCACCTTCTCCCAGAAGGATTTTGGCTTCCTCAGGTAAGTTTTGGCAACTCTGATCAACTTTTCTCTTTCATCCACGTTCAGGGAGATCAGCTAGTTCTTGACAATGTTGCTTACAATGGACACAGGAAAATTAAGATCTCTGGAGTTGGACTTGCAACCTTGAGATTGTCCATGCCTTTCCACAATTTTTGTTCTCAAATCCACAGACAATTCTTTGCTGCTCTTTCTCTTCTCCATGCTCCACGTGGCACACAGAGACACACAACAGAAAGGTTGACCATATTTTTTTTACCATTTTAACTGGTTGAAAGTGTTTTCCATATTGTCAGCACCTGTAATTGATACAG
The DNA here is from genome assembly GCA_037952835.1 of Lithobates septentrionalis. NCBI lineage: Eukaryota > Metazoa > Chordata > Amphibia > Anura > Ranidae > Lithobates > Lithobates septentrionalis. Next base: position 1,861,597 of record JBBDGP010001657.1, read on the forward strand.
GTGAGTTTAATTACAAATTGCAGATGCATCACAAAACTTGGAATGCAATTATTTCTTACATATTTGAGATGGTAGAGAAAGGCACCACCGCTCCAGGTAGATCCACCAGGATGTGTCCTTCGCCTCCAGAGAGAGTAGAGCCCCAGGTGCTGGCTAGTGCATATGCAAATGGAAATGGGCGGAAAAACTCTGTACAGCCGCACGCCAAAGAAAATTTCATATGCCTTTTATTGTAGATAGGAACCAGAAGGTACAACGTACAGGTCACAGCAGAACGATGTACTGTTCTGCTGTGACCTGTATGTTGTGCCTTCTGGTCCCTATCTACAATAAAAGGCATATGAAATTTTCTTCAGAGTGCGGCTGTACAAAGTTTTTCCGCCCATTTCAATTTTGAGATGGTACCAATAATTTTGTCCAGTCCATTTTTGGAGTTTTGCGTGAAATGTGTCAGTTTTGGCCTTTTGTTTCTCCACTTTTTTGTGTCATACCAATACAAATAGAAGAAATAAACATGAGAATGCCTAAACATTTGTGATTGCAATTTTGTAGGCGAAGTGGTGCATTATCTGACAGAAATGCAGGGGTGCCAATACTTCTGGCCATGACTATATATATATATATATATATATATATATATATATATATATATACAAGATTTTTTCATGGCACATGGTTTTGTATTAAAAGTAAATGCAGGTTCACCCTATTATTATAACTGCATTTGCTAAGTGAACTTTTTTAATAAATTGATCCCACATTGTTTGTGCATGTTCCAACAATCCAGTCAGCACCATGGACAGGGGATAGATCAAGTTATGCCAGAATCAGTATATTTTTTAAAGGAAAAGGTTGATTTTGAAAAAAACTGACTTAAGCTACCTATAGCTCAGCAATGAAATTGCTGAGCTATAAAATGAATAAAATAAATTTAAATTTATAAAATGAATTTCTGCAAAAGACAACCTTGTAAGTACAGTCCAACTATCTGTCTGTTAAAACACACCTGTCATGAAAGAAATATGGGGCTGGCTTTGGTATTATCCTTCTAAAAAGGCCAGCTACTTGGTTGGCTATCTCTGCTTTCAGTCATTTCTGAGCCACAGACATGGAACAAGCTTACAACAAATTAGGTCACATCAATTGAGGATTCCTGATCTTTATACCTGTACTTTGTCAGTGAAATTAATAAAAGCAGAGGATAATTATGCTACTTTAGAGACTACCTCGTCTTGGTAGCTCTGGGGTGTCCTGGTCCTATACCCCAACTGACTGGGCCCCACCCACAGTTGGCATTTACCGTATACACTCGAGTATAAGTCGTTCCGAGTATAAGACGAGGCCCTAATTTACCACAAGAAAAATGGGAAAAACGTATTGACCCGAGTATAAGACGAGGGTGAGAAATGCACAGCTACTGTAAGTGGAAAAGAGGGTCAACAATGCCCATTTGCAGCATCACTGTGCCCATTTGCAGCCATAGGTCCCCTGAACTTCAAACTCGGTAGTTAAGGGTTCCTAGATGCCCCCTAGCTGCAGCCAAAATTTGGGGTCTCTGAACCCAAAGGGTGCCGAAATGACATTGCTGCAGATGGACACAGTTGACCGAATTTGGGGCCCGTATCTCAGGGCCACTTAGTGCTAAGAACCCCGAATTTGGTGTGCAAACCAAGTGGAACTAGCACCATAAAATTTCCAAAGCTGGGGTTTCTAGCACCAAGTGGCCCCGAGATACAGGGCCCCAAAAATCAGTTCAGAAAATGTCAAGCACTTTTCTGCAGCAGAGAATGACATTTTCCGAACCGATTTTGGGGCCCCATATCTCGGGGCCACTTAGTGCTAGGAACCCCAGCTTGGGATATGTTATGGTACCAGTTCCACTGGGTTTGCACACCAAATTTGGGGTTCCTAGCACCAAGTGGCCCTGAGATATGGGGCCCCAAAGTCGGTTCAGAAAATGTCAAGCACTTTTCTGCAGCAGAGAATGACATTTTCCGAACCGATTTTGGGGCCCCATATCTCTGTATTAACAGACAATATGTCTGTTCACACACAGATCCTGGTTCTCCTTGTGTCAGCGGCGATCTCGGGAACCCGGCGGTGATCATGACCGCCGGGCACTCGCATCGGTTCAGGGGGGGAGCGGGGGAGCGTGCCCCCTAGTGGCCACAGGGCGAAGCGACGTTACATAACGTCGTTTTGCCCAGCCGTGCCATTCTGCCACAGTAAATCTGCGGCGGCTGGTCGGCAAGTGGTTAAATTTTGACTCCGCAGGAAACGAACATTGCATACCATATTTGTTGCTTTCCAGTCACATGAAAAAAAAAAGAGCCAAATACTAGATCTTGTAAATGGATAAATCTCCATCCAAATATGCATATCAGTAGTTTTACTCTAATTACAATGAAAAAAAAATAAAGAATAGGAATGACTGTCAAAAAGAGGTATGTAATTACTACACAGGAGATAATGGCAGTGGTGAGACCCTCCTTGACAGACTTTTCTAATTACTTTCTCACAGCACATTCCACAATGAAACATAACATTGCTGCTTAAAGGAACTATTTAATGAACGTAGTCCAACAATTAATCCATCTACTGTGGGAGACATTGCTGAGAACACATAAAACATGTCATTGGAGGTGCAGAATAATGAACCAGCTAAAGCAGAACTCCAGACAAACAGCTAAATACACAAATGAAATGGCGAGCAAGCGCCTCCCCCCCTGAACCATACCAGGCCACGTGCCCTCACCAAAAAAGATACATACCCTGTTTCCCCGAAAATAAGACCTAGCGTGATTGTCGGTGATGACTGCAATATAAGCCCTACCCCCCAAATAAGCCCTACCCTGTTTCCCCGAAAATAAGCCCTACCCTGAAAATAAGACCTACAAGGTTTAACTAGGGCTTATTTGGAGGGTAGGGCTTATATTGCAGCCATCACCGACAATCACGCTAGGTCTTATTTTCGGGGAAACAGGGTAGTTACATAGTTGGTGAGGTTGAAAAAATACATAAGTCCATCAAACGTGTTTACCCAAAAAAAAAAAAAAAGGGCCGTTGGACAGCTCCACCGCCTCCCACTGCTAAAAAAAACTAAGGGTGGGGCCACCCTGTGACTTTACCGGGCACTCCTGCCCTCTTGTGACATTATCGACCCAGCATGTCCTTGTCCACAACCAGAGGCGGCTCTCTAATTAGGCAAATTAGGCGGTCGCCTAAGGCCTCGCAATCTCAGGGGCCTCGTGGCCGCCTAATTTGCCTGTTCTCAATCACTGAAGTTGATGCCGGTGGCTCCGCCTACCCCCACTGGGACTCTGTGGCTTAGGAGCTGACGGACAAATCAGATACTGCCCGCAGCCTGGGGAATAGTGGCCTCATCACAGAGCATCCCAGTCCATGGGGCCTCATGTGTAAGTTTTGCCTAAGGCCTCACAAAGCCTAGAGCCGCCTCCACAACATCACAAGGCAGCAGGTCACCCGTTGACATTTAGCGGCGGAAAGTGGTGGAGCTGTGAAACGGCAATATCCTTAGACGGGTGCAGACTTTTTTTTGGGGGGGTGGGGGTTGGTAGCCAGTGTTCATCGTGATTGACGTTGGATCTACACCGGGGGGCATTGTTTTTTTGTTTTTTTTAAGGACTTATCAAAAACTGTGTGTGTGTTTTTATTTACATTTTTACACTTGTGTAAAAATGTACCCTATACTCACTCACATAGGGGGGGGCGGGATCCCCTTGTTAAAGTGGGCTTCCAGGTTCCAATAAGTCTCCCCCCGCACCCCCACAGGGCCAACATGGGGACAAGGTGCTTTGGGGGGTCAGAGCCCCCCTTGCCCCAAAGTACACCTCCATGTTTAGGGCATGTGGCCTGGTATGGTTAAGGAGGAGGGAAGGTGCTCGCTCGTCCCCCCCCTTTCCTGGCATTCCAGGCTGCATGCTCAGATTAGGGTCTTGTATGGATTTTGACGGGGACCCCATGCCACTTTTTTATTTATTTTTGGCATGGGTTTCCCCTCTAAGTCCGTACCAGACCCGAAAGGGCCATGTATGGATTGGGGGGGTATCCCTCACAATGTTTTTTTTTCTCTTTTTTCTTTGCCGGCAACTGTTCTGTTTAAATCAGCTGTCAGCGGGAAACCCCCCTAACAGCTGATGAGTCATCCGCTGCCGGCCGCCGATCCTTGACAAAAAGCTACCGCTACTAAACACTGTTACAAACGCTGGCAAAAAAAACCCGATAAATATTAGCGTTTTTATGGAGTGTTTTTTCAGTGGTTTTGAGCGTCTGGTGTGCATGGAGCCTAAATTTTGCATTACACAGTACATCAATCTAATCATGAATTATTCAACTCTTGATCATGTTTACGATTATGTGACTCAAAGTAAACTTGCCACAAAACCTAACTATCTATTTTATATACAATACAATATATATATATATATATATATATATATATATATATATATATATATATATATATATATATATATATATATATATATATATATATACACACAGTATATATACAGTACTGCGCAAAAGTTTTAGGCAGTGTTAATGGTTTATTTTTATCAAATACCAAAATGAACAGTAAATGAAAAGAAGAGAAATCCAAATCAAATCAATATTTGGTGTGAACAGCCTTCAAAAACAGCTTTTTAAACTGCATCAGCTCTTCTAGCAGTGGCGGCTGGCGCTCAAAACATTTGGAGGGGGGGGCGCAAACAAACTGAAAAATTAAAATATTAGTAATGTAGGACTGTAAATAGCCATTTATCAAGTGATTATGTATCATTACTGCTAGATAAAGCTGTGCCCATCATATGCAGCCTCACTGTGTGCGTCACAGTAGGCCAATCACATCCACATTTAAAGTAAAAGAAAATTAAACCACTTAACATAAGGTGTCCTCATCAGAGCCCCCTTTTACATCAGATGTCCCAATCAGAGTCCCCCTTTACATCAGGTGCCCCCCTTTACATCAGGTGTCCCAACCAGAGTCCCCCTTTTACAACAGGTGTCCCCATCAGCATCCCCCTATAAATCAGGTGTCCTCATCAGAGTCCCTCTTTACATCAGGTGTCCCCATCAGAGTACTCCTTTACATCAGATGTCCTCATCAGAGTCCCCCTTTACATCAGGTATCCCCATCAGAGTACTCCTTTATATCAGATGTCCTCATCAGAGTCCCCCTTTACATCAGGTGTCCCCATCAGAGTCCCCCTTTACATCAGATGTCCCCATCAGAGTCCTCCTTTACATTAGATGTCACCATCATAGCCCCCCTTTACATTAGATGTCCCCATCAGAGTCCTCCTTTACATTAGATGTCACCATCAGAGTCCCCCTTTACAGCAGATGTCACCATAAGAGTCCCCCTTACATTAGTAGTCCCCATCAGAGTCCTCCTTCACATCAGATGTCCCCATCAAAGTCCCCCCTTTACATCAGATGTCACCATAAGAGTCCCCCTTTACAGCAGATGTCACAATAAGAGACCCCCTTATATTAGATGTCCCCATCAGAGTCCTCCTTCACATCAGATGTCCCCATCAAAGTCCTCCTTTACAGCAGGTGCCCCCCTTTACATTAGATGTCCCCATCAGAGTCCTCCTTTACATTAGATGTCACCATCAGAGCCCCACTTTACATTAGATGTCACCATCAGAGCCCCCCTTTACATTAGATGTCCCCATCAGAGCCCCCCTTTACATTAGATGTCCCCATGAGAGCCCCCCTTTACATCAGGTGCCCCCCTTTACATTAGATGTCCCCATCAGAGCCCCCCTTTACATTAAATGTCCCAATCAGAGCCCCTCTTTACATTAGATGTCCCCATCAGAGTCCTCCTTTACATTAGATTTCCCCATCAGAGCCCCCCTTTACATTAGATGTCCCCATCAGAGTCCCCCTTTACATTAGATTTCCCCATCAGAGTCCCCCTTTCATTAGATGTCAACATCAGAGCCGTCCTTTACATTAGATGTCCCCATCAGAGCCGTCCTTTACATTAGATGTCCCCATCAGAGCCCCCCTTTACATTAGATGTCCCCATCAGAACCCCCCTTTACATTAGATGTCACCATCAGAGTCCCCCTTTACATTAGATGTCCCCATCAGAGCCCCCCTTTACATTAGATGTCACCATCAGAGTCCCCCTTTACAGCAAATGTCACCATCAGAGTCCTCTTTTATATTAGATGTCCCCATCAGAGCCCCCCTTTACATTAGATGTCACCATCAGAGTCCCCCTTTACAGCAAATGTCACCATCAGAGTCCTCTTTTATATTAGATGTCACCATCAGAATCCTCCTTTACATTAGATGTCTCCATCAGAGTCCCCCTTTAAATTAGATGTCACCATCAGAGTCCTCCTTTACACCACATGTCACCAAAAGATTCACCCTTTACAGCAGATTTCCCCATCAGAGCCCCCTTTTACAGCAGCCCCCCTTCGTACTCACAGCTCTCCCAGCAAGTCGCCTGTCATCCACTTTCGGACCTGCGGGGGTGAGGCAGAGAAACTGGAAGTAAAGGCACAGGACCTGCCAATCACACACCACGGCGGGGAACAATGGTATATAGGGAGTGTTCAGGGCGCAGAGCTCAGAGCCCTAAGGACTTTCTAAAAGCAGCCAATAGAGCTTCTTGTTTGCAATCACGTGGTTGCTAACATGTCATGCTTTCCATAGCAGCTGTGTGTCCGGCGCCCTGCACTCACTTAAAGGGCCAATATTTTTAATTTTATTCTTATTTTTTCAGTGATTGCAGCACGTCATGCTTTCCATACACCTGTGTGTCCAGCATTCCGCACGCACTTAAAGGGACAGTATTTTATTTATTTTTTAATTTACATTTTTTTTTTTTTTAATGATGAGTAGCTTTAGGGGGGCGGCGCCCCTGCGCCCCCTATAAGTGGACCGCCACTGTCTTCTAGGTACACTTGCACACAGGAAGGAACTCGAGCGGCGGGTTATTCTAAATATCTTGGAAAAGTAACCACCGACCTTCTGGACCTTCTGTGGATGTAGGCTCCTCATATAATCCCAGACAGACTCGATATGTTAAGATCAGGGCTCTGTGGGGGCCAAACCATCACATCCAGGACTCCTTGTTCTTCTTTACACTGAAGATAGTTCTTAATGACATTGGCTGATGTTTGGGGTCGTTGTCCTGCTGCAGAATAAATGTGGGGTCAATCACACGCCTCCTTGATGGTATGGCATGATGGATAAGTATCTGCCTGTATTTCTCAGCATTGAGGACACCATTGATCCTGACCAAATCTCCAACTCCATTTGCAGAAATGCAGCCCCAAACTTGCAAGAAACCTCCACTATACTTCACTGTTGTCTGCAGACGATCATTATTGTACTACTCTCCATCCCTTCAGCAAACAAACTGCCTCCTGCTACAGCCAAATCTTTCACAATTTGACTCATCAGTCCAGAGCACCTGCTGCAATTTTTCTGCACCCCAGTTCCTATGTTTTTGTGCATAGTTGAGTCACTTAGCCCTATTTCTACATCAGAGTATGGCTTTTTGGCTGCAATTCTTCCCCAAAGGCCACTTTTGGCCAGACTTCTTTGGACAGTAAATGGGTATACCTGGGCCCCACTGGTTTCTGCCAGTTCTGCACTTATGGCACTGCTTGACATCTTCTGATGTCGAAGGGAAGTAAGCATTATGTGTCTTTTATCTGCTGCATTAAAGCGGAAGTTCTGCCCATATAAAAGTCAGCAGCTACAAAAAGCGTAGCTGCTGACTTTTACTAATCAGACACTCACCTGTCCCACGGTCCAGCGATGTAGGGGAACGAAGCCCCGCCCCTCTCTGTGGTGTCAGCAATGTCACTGTGGGCACCCGGCTGTGAGCCGTGCTGCGCACTGTGACTGGCCGGGCAATCATCTGAGACCTGTGACGTGTCCCAGATGATTGCAGAGAGGGACGGGGGGTGAGCTTCCTTCCGTCACCGCGGTCCCCCTGGGAGAAAATGGGAGCTGGATCCCTCTAAAAATAGGGTGTCCTCTCCCCCCCCCAAAAAAAATGACATGCCAAATGTGGCATGTCAGGGGGTCACCTTCACTTAAAGAGAAAGTTCCATTTTTGGGTGAACTCCGCTTTAAGTTTTCTGCACATGCTCACGGGAGTCACATCATCACAGAGCATGTGCGCTTCAGTGTATATAAATGCTGACAGGCAGGGAGGGGTGCTTATGATAGAAGAGATCAATTGACCTGTCAGCATTTTTTTCTTTTTTAGGTTTAATTCCACTTTAAGCACAATTAACATTTTTAAAAGTCTCCTGCATCATTCATGTCCGCTTTAAGACAAGTGCAGGTGTTTGCTGAAAAGTCCAGGTGTCCATACTGTCAATTTTACCAATAATTTTGGTATATGCACTTTGGAGGAAATGAAATGACAGGTTTAGTTTAAAGTGTTACTGCAGTGCATTGCACATGCACAAGACCAGTGGAAAGCATTACCCACTCAGTTGTACCAGCATGATTCTATATACATAAGGGATAAAATATCTGTGGTGAAAGGATTTGAAATCAACATAGATGAAATACTTGGGATGCTACTTACGTAAGTGCATTTCAGCAAGATTTACAGTCTCTGAATCTGCTTCACATTTAATCCTAGGGATCTTGCCAAAGATATCCTTATTCCTCACAAGACACTCATGCTGCCAAAATACAGAAACTGGAGTCGTTTGACCTGGCACACCCCATATGATGTTATATGCTGGCTCCAGAGGGAATGCAGATTCATATCTCTGCCTTCAGTTATAGCGTTACCTAGGGTTCTGCTCTCTTATAAGCACTGAAAATGGATAAAGAGTTGACCCTAACCTCAAAAGTACTACTTTTTTATTTATTTTTTTTATTTTTTTATTTCAGATGGCCTTTTAATAGGTGAAGCCAAAATGAAGAGTACAAGAAATTCTTAACCACTTGATAAAAATTTCTTCCAGCAAAAAAAATTGACAAATAAGAACAAATAGTTTCACAAACTTTTTGCAAGTGTTACTGGACAGATGGAGATAATGGGCTTTGTTAAGCCAAAGTACAGGAAATTTATAACCACTGATACAATTTTGGGCAAAAAACAAACAAACCAGTATAAACAAATGGTTTCAAACTTCTAAGCAAATGTTACTGGAGAGATTGGGAATGAGGTTTTCTTTAGGTATATCAAGGAGGTTAAAGCAGGAGTTCACCCACACCGCCAAAAAAAAAAAATATTAAAAGCCAGCAGCTACAAATACTGCAGCTGCTGACTTTTAATACATGGCCACTTACTTGTCCCAGGGTCCAGCAATGTCGGCAGGGGACGCCGAGAACCCGCTCGGTTCTCGGCAGCTGCCGCCGCCATCCTAGGTGAGGGAATCAGGAAGTGAAGCGTTGCGGCTTCACTTCCCGGTTCCCTACTGCGCATGCGCGAGTCGCGCTGCGCGTCCCTAGTGGTCCCCGCTCTCTCCTGGGAGCTGTGTGTTCCCAGCAGACAGCGTGGTGGGGACGGGAAGAGGCATAGACTCCCGTGGGAATCTATGCCGGAAGTGGGTGCAAATACCTGTCTTAGACAGGTATCTGCACCCCCCTCCCCCCTGAAAGGTGCCAAATGTGACACCTGAGGGGTGGAGGGTTCCGAAAAGCGGAAGTTCCATCTCTGTGTGGAACTCCGCTTTAAGCCACTATTTACAGAGCACCCTGGCTCTGAGTTACCTTGTTACACTAAAGGAACGTGTCCTCAGGGTAATATAAAAAATTATAAGCATTTATGGTCCATAAACCCCTACAGTATGTACAGCAACAGGAAACTCAAAAGCCCATGTTGCGTCAAAGATCAAGTCCAACAGCAAACTAATGCCTCAAGAAGCACTATCAACCAGAATCTGTTGCTGATGGAATGGATCCTCTCCAATGCACTCCACATAACTTTAGAGGAAACTTATGGAATGAGCCTCAAGGAAACAGCAAAATGACAAGAAATATTCCTTTCACTACAAACATTATAAAACGGGGCAAAAAATAAATAAATAATAAAAGCAGATAGGACAACTGTTTCACAGCTTGAGGCAGTTATCAAATATGTTTTTTTAGAAAGTGAAGACAAATAGAACAAAATGGTACATATTGATTCAGCGAAGCTCCAAAAATCTTTATAAATAGCCGTTGGAAGGACGATCTTGAGTCAGGAAGGTATACTGGCATTATTTATAAAGCAGTGAAGGTGACTTTCACCATTCACTAGTTGTGAATCAACAACTCCCATTTAAGCACATGCACCAGAAAGATTCATCTGCACTATTTGGTGGTCACATTTAAGCCGCGTACACACGAGCGGAATGTCCGACAGAAAAAGTCCGACGGAATCTTTTAATCGTATATTCCGATCGTGTGTAGGCCTCATTGGACTTTTTTTTCGAAAATTCTGATGGACCTAGAAAAACCAATTGATATCGGGAAAACCGTTCGTCTGTATGCTGTTCCGACGGACCAAAAACAACACATGCTCTGAAGCAAGTGCGAGACGGAAGCCATTGGCTACTGGCTTCCTTTTTCTAGTCCCGTCATACGTGCTGTACGTCACCTCGTTCTGGATGGTTGGACTTTGGTCGGACTTTGGTTTGACCGTGTGTAGGCAAGACCGCTTGAATGGAATTCCGTCAGAGAAACGTGTGTACGCGGCATAACTGCTTTATAAAAATGCCACATGTGAAAGAGCCACTAATAATATTCATGTATGTAGAAGTACCACACCTGTACAGAAACAGATATTTGATATTCGTATATAGGGTTAGCCTATTGCTCTGAATTAGTTCACATTCTAGCCAACAAAATGACAGCATTTCATTTCAGTGCAATTACTGTGAAGGAATTCAGATCTGTGTTAGATATTATCAGTTTCCCTGGACCACCTTCAGTTTTTATAACTGCAGTTCCTATAGTGTCTTAAAATGTTTATATATTCAACCTAGAATGTTGCCAAAACCGCTTTACATAGACCACTTTATGGAAGGTAAAAAAATAAAATAAATATACAAGTAGCATAACAACAACTGGAAAACATACAGATACATTATCTCACAAAAGTGAGTACACCCCTCACATTTTTGTAAATATTTTATTAGATCTTTTAATGTGACAACACTGAAGAAATGACACTCCATGCCCAAGAGGGTTGAGGTGGTTCTGGAAAATAATGGTGGCCACACAAAATATTGACACCTTTGGACCCAATTTGGACATTTTCACTTAGGGGTGTACTCACTTTTGTTGCCAGCAGTTTAGACATTAATTAAAATGTCCGATTTGCCACGTTTACATGTCGCGATTAATGGCATTTTGTCACGTTTGCGTTTAGAAGCGTTTTGAGAAAAAAAAAAAATATATATATATATATATATTTATTTATTTTTTTCAAAATAGCCAAAAAATGAAAAACACCTGTAAACGAAACGCGGCTAAACGTGAGTTGCAGCGTTTAGCTGCGTTTGAAGCATTTGGCGCTTGAAATGCCTCTAAACACTGCTTCTGAACCCATTTTTTTGCATTCCAAAGAAAACCTCTAAACTCAACTGCCTAGAAACGACTGTAAACGACCCTGTGTACATGTACTGATGATAAGATAACACAGAGGAGAGTTCAGGAGCAGTTGAAAAAAATGCCCAACTGCTCTTAAACGTCCATTTACCAGCAGCAGTGTACATGAGGCCTTACAATCAAGTACACACCAGCATAGGAAGCACAATTTCAGGGGTTTTAGCCAACTTTATTTGAAATAAAAAGTTAAATCACTTACAGGATCACCCTTGCAGAGGTTTTCAGTATCAGAGCTTAAATATTCCGCTCTTAGAAGAGCTGATGCAAAAATTATTTATGATAGGACAAACCTACTTAGAGGAAAACTTAACTCAGCCATCTCAAGTCACAGGCTAGGACTCCAGGATGATTGCCCAAAACATAAGGGTAAAAAGCAGGAGGCCTCCCAGAGACAAACATCCTACTCTGACAGATCAAAAGGTGGTAGATCCTATATGAAGGATTCCAGTGTACTGTACGTATTATGATTTTTCAATTTTCTGAATTTGTCGCCGGGCTCCGCCCCGTGCGTCGTGACGCTCGCAGGGAACGGAGCCCGGCACACAGGACATCGGGACAGAGGACACAGCCCGTGGACACAGCAGGGGGACATCACAGGATCCTAGGCACAATGTAAGTATACAAAGAAAATTTTAAAAATACCGCGCCAATCAAAGACATTGAATAGCAGCCAACACTCCAAAACGACCAAATTGTGCAAAGTGCATAGAGATAAACAGTGTAGCGCTAAAGTATAAATTATGTGAGACAATAACGTGACAATTATTTCACAATTAAATAAAGACTAGCCGTGTCTAGTCTCCAAGTTCCATAAATTGGAGAGGTGAATCCCAAGTGTGTAATCTAATGACAAGTGAAACATACATTCATCTGTGATGAGAAAAAACATAAACAAATGTATATAATGTAAAATAATAGTGGGACAAATAAAGTGATGACTTAATATGTCCACATTCATAGGGAAGGTGAAATACATATAACAAGCTTAGTAATAATAATAGTAAAATGTCCACAATTTAAGTGGGAGGTATGGCCCCCAAATAAGTCTGAAAATGATTAGTCCCAGTAAATATCATGCAGATAAGACGAATTCCATACAGTGCAGATGATACATTAAAATCTTCTCCAAAATGATCCGAATCAAAATAAGGGATAAGGTACTCTTACCGACTTAGGTGGACTCACAGGCCGTCAGCGGTGAGTCAAAAAGGCTTGCACTGTCTTAAGACAGTAAAAGAGTGAACCATGCGTTGGTAAACCTCTTCCTTCTGCTGGGGGACCAGGATCCTGCCCGGATGGTCTAAACGATCACCGTCCTTGTCACCATTGGTAACCCATATATAAGAAAAAAACAAGGAGCCTCCACATGGTGTAAATCCAAAAAATTCAATTGGTATTTATTTGATCAGTCACGATCATCAGACAGTCCATAAAAATATGACAATATAAAAGAAATGTAATAGAATCGATTCCAGTAATAAAAAAGGCAAGCGTGGTGTGGGTGGCTGGGTACAGCAAGGAGACCCGACGCGTTTCGTCTGAAGAGACTTCGTCTGAAGAGACCCAGTAGAAGTCTCTTCGGACGAAACGCGTCGGGTCTCCTTGCTGTACCCAGCCACCCACACCACGCTTGCCTTTTTTATTACTGGAATCGATTCTATTACATTTCTTTTATATTGTCATATTTTTATGGACTGTCTGATGATCGTGACTGATCAAATAAATACCAATTAAATTTTTTGGATTTACACCATGTGGAGGCTCCTTGTTTTTTTCTTATATATGGGTTACCAATGGTGACAAGGACGGTGATCGTTTAGACCACTGGGGCAGGATCCTGGTCCCCCAGCAGAAGGAAGAGGTTTACCAACGCATGGTCCACTCTTTTACTGTCTTAAGACAGTGCAAGCCTTTTTGACTCACCGCTGACGGCCTGTGAGTCCACCTAAGTCGGTAAGAGTACCTTATCCCTTATTTTTATTCGGATCATTTTGGAGAAGATTTTAATGTATCATCTGCACTGTATGGAATTCGTCTTATCTGCATGATATTTACTGGGACTAATCATTTTCAGACTTATTTGGGGGCCATACCTCCCACTTAAATTGTGGACATTTTACTATTATTATTACTAAGCTTGTTATATGTATTTCACCTTCCCTATGAATGTGGACATATTAAGTCATCACTTTATTTGTCCCACTATTATTTTACATTATATACATTTGTTTATGTTTTTTCTCATCACAGATGAATGTATGTTTCACTTGTCATTAGATTACACACTTGGGATTCACCTCTCCAATTTATGGAACTTGGAGACAATGTAAGTATACCGCACCAGGATCCTGCAATGCAGTCCCGAGTGTGGCTCGGGGTTACCGCTAATGGTACTGAAATTTAATCCCGAGCCACACTCGGGAAAACCACCAGGGAGGTTAAGCACTGCATTTTTTTGATTGCAAGAAAATTCAATTACAATCTTTCAAACGAGCTAGGTGGGTAGAGATCAGTATTTCCAGAAATACTGGAAGCATTTTTTATGTACCAACATCCCTAAAAGTAGTAAAGCAAAAATATATGTGAGAAGTGGGATTTTAAAGGTACACCCGGTATAAGGAAGAGCACTGTCAGTTAAAAGTTTATACCAAATATTTATTAATACAATTTTACAAAAAAGAACAGTAAAATGTGAAAACAGTTTTACATTCATAGTCAAAGGTAAACATCCTCAACCTAATATTGACAAATGAAGGGAAAGAGCTGTAGTCACAAAGAATTCTGATCATAACCACGTCCACAAATTTCAACATGTTTCGCCAGGAAGGCTTCATCAGGAAAATGGATGAGGATTTTCAATTATTCAATAACAATACTCATGATAAGAGCAACCTTGGATGTTTAAAGAAGGGAGCAAAAAATAAAAGTAAATAGATGGAAATGATACATGAAACATTTGTATTTATACAACTTGAAAGCTCTTTAGCTTGTGTAACCATGACTCCACCAAGAGCCCCCCCAAACAAAAGGAAATTAAACACCAACCTCCACCCCACACCCAACCCCAACCCAGGCTTTCACCCTCCCCCTCCATATACTCCCAACCAACACAACCCCTACATCAACTCCATACCTCTATAGAGAGTTCGGGGGAAGTCGCAGGACCCGAAGTGTCAAGTGAGAGGAGAGGGGAGGAGGGGTACCCCCAGAGTTGACTCCCCCCAGAGGTCCAGAAAAGTGCCTGATCACCCGTAGGGAGGGATGTATATTCTTATAGGTGAAAACCATCACAGGCAGAAGAGATGATTACAGTATCTGTAATATATATCATAGATAGTAAAAATACACGCATATTACGTGTGAGGGGAGAAAAAGTCCACAGCAGTAACTAATCAGTGGACCATACTCACCGACACCCCGTGATATAAGAAGATATTTGTATTGGGAGCTCATGAGGACTGATGGCACAATACCAATTGTAAAAAGGCAGCTATGCGAAAATCAAGAGAGGGGACAGGGCTACTCCATAGTTTCTGAAAAAATATACAAAGATGCATGTATCTATATCAAAATTTTGTATAACAAGAAGCATATATATGTGTATACTGCGTCTTTAAATCTTCAAGAGCAACATGCTCACCTTGAAGGGGTTCACACCGCTGTGTAGAAAACTACGTCACATTCCTGTTGGTGCTACTAGAGAGACACCCAAGGATGATAGACCACAAAGGGCAGTCACTTCCTATATTTCAAATGAAAAAAAAAAAAGGGGTAAGAAAGAGATAAGGTACCCAAAATAGTGCTTAGTTCTCAGTTGAATATGTCGCAAAGTGCTAGACCTACTGACAGTCATTATGGTTTTACCTGATGCCGGCGTCCATGTTTGGCATGAGCTCCCAAGCTGCTAATACAAGCATCAAGATGTGTGGGGTTTAAATATCCCTCCCCATGGCGCCAAAATGCTGCGTATGTCATCACGCTGCACCGGCGCCAAGCGGACGCAAGGGGGAGGCCCCAGGTCCCTGGACTGAATACCCGGAACCGGATACAACAACCCGGAAGTAGAGACTGCTTCCGGTTGCCAAAAACAGCGCTGTAACTCCCATTGGAGACAGTGCTGAGCCAAGAGAGTGGAAAGACTTGGACAGATGGTATATAGTGGCTGTAGAATACGGTTGGACCGGGATGCCATGGGCCAAAAGGAAGCCTCAAGGCGGGCGTGTACCGGGTTGGCACCCCCCCCCAGAAAGGAGAAGCCCAAGGGGGATGTATGCCCAAACTAGTCCACACCCTTGGGCGTCCATACGGGGATCAAATGGCACTGGACTGGGGAGGTAAAAACGAAGGAACAAAGAAGCCCGGGGAGGGGTAAAAAAAAAAAGGGGGAAAAAACACAAAGTTTGGGTGTGGTCATGATTATACATCACAATAATTGATTTACAGTAATGCACCCCTAATTTGCATCTACATATAGGAGATTATACCGATATATACACCATTGTAGCTAACTCTATGTGTATTGCTTTCCCTATTCCATTTTCCAAAGCGGGGGAAAGAGGGGGGGGTAAAGGGAGGGAAAAGGTGGGAAAGGGACAAGGGAGAAGTGGGTAATGACATGGATGACGCAATCCCATGATCAGTATGCCCAGGAAAATAGCCATATTAAGAAATTAATCCCTTGGTCTATGTAGCCAGATGGATCTCTCAAAACCTGGTACGTTCTCCCAAAAGGACATGAGTGGAAAATCTCAGTAAGGGGTGATGTTTATAGAAAAGGCTTGTAGCTAATCCCCTCATTGAGGCCATTGGATCGAGTAGCCTGTAAACAGTAAATCCATCTCGTCTCCAATTGGAGGAGTTTTTTATCTATATCACCGCCTCGTTCATGTTCTGGAATATGTTCGAGACTAAAAAAACCAATGACTTTTAATTCAAAATTGTGGTATAGCCCCACATGACGGCTGATTGGTGCTTCCATCCTATGCTTGGAGATAAGGGACACATGGTCCCTGATTCTGCAGAAAAGTGGGCGCTTTGTTTTTCCCACGTAAAATGCCCCGCAACGACACTTCATTAAGTATACAGAACCAACTGATTGGCAGTTGGTTTTGTATTTGGGGGTCCAGATATTGTTGTTGGGAAGAGTGACATCCATCCAGAGATCACGTTTAAACGCTCTCGCTCTCTGAGAGATACTCTAGTTAGTAGCCACCACAGCAATCAGACCACTCTAAAACCAGGTACCTATCCATGTGGCAGGTGCAACTATTGCCCCTCCATCTTAGAAGGGAACAATGTCACTCTTCCCAACAACAATATCTGGACCCCCAAATACAGAACCAACTGCCAATCGGTTGATTCTGTATACTTAATGAAGTGTCGTTGCGGGGCATTTTACGTGGGAAAAACAAAGCGTCCACTTTTCTGCAGAATCAGGGACCATGTGTCCCTTATCTCCAAGCATAGGATGGAAACACCAATCACCTTTTGGGAGAACGTGCCAGGTTTTGAGAGATCCATCTGGCTACATAGACCAAGGGATTAATTTCTTAATATGGCTATTTTCCTGGGCATACTGATCATGGGATTGCGTCATCCATGTCATTACCCACTTCTCCCTTGTCCCTTTTCACCTTTTCCCTCCCTTTACCCCCCCCCTCTTTCCCCCTTTCCCCCGCTTTGGAAACACTCACCACGCTTGAACATTATGGGATCGCTAGACGTATATTTTAATCGCGACCAATTCCCGGTTAGTTGTCTAGCCTAGGGTTGCCTTTATTATAAATAATACATCTTTCGGAATAGGGAAAGCAATACACATAGAGTTAGCTACAAACTTTGTGGTTCCCCCCCCTTTTTTTTTTAACCCCTCCCCGGGCTTCTTTGTTCCCTCGTTTTTACCTCCCCAGTCCAGTGCCATTTGATCCCCGTATGGACGCCCAAGGGTGTGGACTAGTTTGGGCATACATCCCCCTTGGGCTTCTCCTTTCTGGGGGGGTGCCAACCCGGTACACGCCCGCCTTGAGGCTTCCTTTTGGCCCATGGCATCCCGGTCCAACTGTATTCTACAGCCACTATATACCATCTGTCCAAGTCTTTCCACTCTCTTGGCTCAGCACTGTCTCCAATGGGAGTTACAGCGCTGTTTTTGGCAACCGGAAGCAGTCTCTACTTCCGGGTTGTTGTATCCGGTTCCGGGTATTCAGTCAAGGGACCTAGGACCTACCCCTTTCGTCCGCTTGGCGCCGGTGCAGCGTAATGACATACGCAGCATTTTGGCGCCATGGGGAGGGATATTTAAACCCCACACATCTTGATGCTTGTGTTAGCAGCTTGGGAGCTCATGCCAAACATGGACGCCGGCACCAGGTAAAATCATAATGACTGTCAGTAGGTCTAGCACTTTGCGACATATTCAACTGAGAACTAAGCACTATTTTGGGTGCCTTATCTCTTTCTTACCCTTTTTTTTTTTTTTTTCATTTGAAATATAGGAAGTGACTGCCCTTTGTGGTCTATCATTCTTGGGTGTCTCTCTAGTAGCACCAACAGGAATGTGACGTAGTTTTCTACACAGCGGTGTGAACCCCTTCAAGGTGAGCATGTTGCTCTTGAAGATTTAAAGACGCAGTATACACATATATATGCTTCTTGTTATACAAAATTTTGATATAGATACATGCATCTTTATATATTTTTTCAGAAACTATAGAGTAGCCCTGTCCCCTCTCTTGATTTTAGCATAGCTGCCTTTTTACAATTGGTATTGTGCCATCAGTCCTCATGAGCTCCCAATACAAATGTCTTCTTATATCACGGGGTGTCTGTGAGTATGGTCCACTGATTAGTTACTGCTGTGGACTTTTTCTCCCCTCACCCGTAATATGCGTGTATTCTTACTATCTATGATATATATTACAGATACTGTAATCATCTCTTCTGCCTGTGATGGTTTTCACCTATAAGAATATACATCCCTCCCTACGGGTGATCAGGCACTTTTCTGGACCTCAGGGGGGAGTCAACTCTGGGGGTACCCCTCCTCCCCTCTCCTCTCACTTGACACTTCGGGTCCTGCGACTTCCCCCGATCTCTCTTTAGAGGTATGGAGTTGACGTAGGGGTTGTGTTGGTTGGGAGTATATGGAGGGGGAGGGTGAAAGCCTGGGTTGGGGTTGGGTGTGGGGTGGAGGTTGGTGTTTAATCTCCTTTTGTTTGGGGGGGGGGGTCTTGGTGGAGTCATGGTTACACAAGCTAAAGAGCTTTCAAGTTGTATAAATACAAATTTTTCATGTATCATTTCCATGTATTTACTTTCATTTTTTGTTCCCTTCTTTAAACATCCAAGGTTGCTCTTATCATGAGTATTGTTGTTGAATAATTGAAAATCCTCGTCCATTTTCCTGATGAAGCCTTCCTGGCGAAACATGTTGAAATTTGTGGACGTGGTTATGATCAGAATTCTTTGTGACTACAGCTCTTTCCCTTCATTTGTCAATATTAGGTTGAGGATGTTTACCTTTGACTATGAATGTAAAACTGTTTTCACATTTTACTGTTCTTTTTTGTAAAATTGTATTAATAAATATTTGGTATAAACTTTTAACTAACAGTGCTCTTCCTTATACTGGGTGTACCTTTAAAATCCCACTTCTCACATATATTTTTGCTTTACAATCTTTCAAAATGGAAACCCTCAAGTCCATATGTTCTGATACTTCATCATTTTCAGCAATTCCCAGGATTCGCCATAGCAGGGGAACATTACCAATTTAAGTGTCTTCCTTTTGCCACCTCGACTGCCTCAGTATTTTTTCACTTCAAACATTAAGGAAATTTGGGTGGCTAATCAACAAGAAAAAACACAAATTAATATCACGATTCTTAGTTACAATCCTAGACATGGTTGCAAACTCGATGGAGTTACCTGCAGAAAAACTTTAATTGATCATAATGAACTTAATGGCAGCAGCCACCCATCTATCTGCTTCACAATGCATGAGTCTAATCAGATCCCAATCGATAACTATTCTAATGATGAAGTGGGTCCAATGGACTCTTACAACTTTACAGATAGGATTTCTACAGCAATAGGACAGAATTAGCCCAGAATCAGAATTAGTGGTGGACCAGAACTTTGAATCAGAACAGCTACTTTCTTATAATACACTATGAGCAAAAAAAAAAAAAAAAATTACATCAGATACCAGTTATCTAGGATGAGGGTTCCTCATCTAGGATCCAAGGTTCAGAGACAAAAAACATTTTGTAATCTAAGTTATATTATTACCCTTACTTTCGTCTAATGAACTAAACAAAAGTTCTATAAAACTTTGTCAAAATGTTGGAAATTGTACTTGTGTTCATTGAGATATTGATTAAAATCTAACTTTTCAAAACGCATTTATGCTAAGCACTGTATATATATATATATATATATATATATATATATATATATATATATATATATATATATATATATGTTTTGATCTATCAAAGCAGAAGTTCTTGAAATGTTTTCCTAATTACCGTATATATTATTGAGAACTCAATAGAAGTCACTGGAGCACATCTCTAAATCCCAATCTCTAAAATCTCAAAAATATTTAAAAAATCATTTTCAATATCTTTCAAAGTAATATTTTTCATTAGATTAGTACCTGGTTATTCTGCCATGAAAGTCTATACTCGGGTGTAGGTTGACTAGGCTTGGCCCTTGTCTCTCAATTGCTCTTCTGCTTTGTCACAATGCCACAAGTGCTTGCAAGCGGCTATGCCAACACTCATGTGAGCATGTTCTGCCTTTGTAACTATCAGTGAATATATAAAAGCAGTGCAGCGCATAAACAAAACAAAACAAAACACATAAATCAAAATAAGAGAAAGTCCATGGTAGAACACCATCAAATATCCATGCACGGTGGTCCTAAGAATGACAGACACGGTGATCATGTGACGACCTCCACCAACACTGAGTCCTAACCGCTCACCTCAGCATATGGACCCCTGAGTGAGTCAGTCAGGTCATACAGGCAGTCCCTTCACTACTGCTTTTATATATTCACTTACTGGGATTTGATATTTTGGCCCTCAGTGTTCAGCTGCTGTTTTTATGTTATTTTTGCGCTGATTGATTTCCTACATATTTGTAACTATCAGGATGCCTGCTCTGGGCAATGCAACACCTCTGCAACCATCTCTGAACACATACATGTAGACAGGAAGTAGCTGTAAAGACCCCGGAGAATGTCAACAGCACTGTTATGCAAAATGTATAATAATTCTACAAAAAAATATAAATATCTTTCTCCCACCCAAAAAAAAACATTGTCGAGGAAAAAAAGTGTATTTTTCCTATTTAAAAAAAAGTTTGTCTTAAAAGTGCACATTGCCTTGGGGTTACATTTTGAACTCTAGCATTATCAGTTGTAAAGATTTTCCGACCAATAGCATTTGGCAAAAACACGAGCCTTATGGACTTCTAGTAACCATTACTACATTAAAGGTTGGAAGAGGTTACCATAGCTTAGTTAGATTTGTTGGTACATAGACTACAGGACGTTTCTTGTTCTTCATGATGTAACCTGATGTAGAGTTCCGTTACTTAATTTTGGAGTGTGGGCTACTTGTTACAAAAATCAATACAAAACTGAAAGAAGAAAAAAACATCTTCCAAAATCAACAAACAGTAAATGAACACAAAAGTAGATTGTGTTCCACTTCTGCCTGTCTACCCTTGACAATTACCCAGGTATAGTTATAACATGCCATCTCAAAGGCTCTTCAACAAAGATCAAGGATTACAAAGATATATTCTTCAAGGATTAGGCTAACAGTGAGGTGTTTTGATCAAAAGATTAATTTAATTGGCTATGTATTAGTGGGACTATGCAGGATGTTGTGTCTTCACACGGCAATGTACCAGGTGCAGTGATTTGGAGATAACGTTCTTAATCTAAAGCACAACTGGTGTAGTAAATAATACCGAGTGACATCATGCAAAAATCTGGGGAAATTGTTTGTATTCTGTTTTGCGTAAAGAAATATCTATCTCTACTGACGTATGTCGCTGCATATTGGAAAGAACTGGCATACCGTAATTGTTCTTATGAATTATTTAGGGATAGGAGGCAGCAGAATGTTTAGCTTGTTGGGTGTGCTAGTCAGGACTTTTAACATGTCTGACAGGTTCAATGTAAGGACTTTTAGGATTTACACTGAAAGATGCACAGAATTAACAAATGACCCTTTTTTGCACTATGGGGTTGATTTACTAAAGGCAAATCCACTTTGCACTACAAGTGTACTTGGAAGTGCAGTCGCTTTAGATCTGAGGGGTAGATCTGAAATTAGGGGAAGCTCTGCTCATTTTATCATCCAATCATGTAGAAGCAAAAATGCTGTGTTTTATTTTCCTTGCATGTCCCCCTCAGATCTACAGCGACTGCACTTCCAAGTGCACTTGCAGTGCACTTGTAGTGCAAAGTGGATTTGCCTTGAAATAAACCCCACTGTGTTATCATCTAATATGGATGGGGCTGGGGTGTCCATAAAACTCACAAGGAACATCTCAGCACTATGGGGGTTATTTACTAAAGGCAAATCCACTTTACACTACAAGTGCAAACTACAAGTGCAAAGTGCACTTGAAATTGCACTGAAAGTGCACTTGGAAGTGCAGTCGCTGTAGATCCGAGGGGGACATGCAAGGAAAATAAAAAACAGCATTTTAGCTTGCACAACTACACGCTCAGTATTATATTAAATGTGGGTGGTGTTGTGCAGTTCCTATACATATATAAATCATTCTTGAAAAAAGTAATATAAATAAGGAAGATGAGATTAGAGTTCTGTGAGCACTGAGGTGACTGGTGGACTTATTGTCCATACTAAAGAACAGCACGAGTGGCTCAATGATATTGAGGTCAGGACACTGATATGGCCACTCCAGAACCTTTACTTTATTCTGCTGTAGACAATGACAGGTCGACTTGGCCTTGTGTTTTGGATCATTGTCATGTTGGAATGTCCAATTACGTCTCATGCGCAGCTTCCGGGTTGATGAATGCAAATGTTCCTCCAGTATTTTTTGATAAAATACTGCATTCATCTTTGCCATCAATTTTGACCAAATTTCCTGTGCCTTTGTAGATCACGCATCCCCAAAACATCAGCGATCCACCTCCGTGTTTCACAGTAGGAATGGTGTACCTTTCATCATAGGCCTTGTTGACTCCTCTACAGATGAAGCATTTATGGTTGTGGCCAAAAAGCTCAATTTTGGTCTCATCACTCCAAATGACTTTGTGCCAGAAGGTTTGAGGCTTGTCTCTGTGCTGTTTGGTGTATTGTAAGCGAGATACTTTGTGGCATTTGCGTAGTAATGGCTTTCTTCTGGCGACACGACCATGCAGCCCATCTTTCTTCAAGTGCCTTCTTATTGTACATCTTGAAACAGCCACACCACATGTTTTTAGAGAGTCCTGTATTTCACCTGAAGTTATTTGTGGGTTTTTCTTTGCATCCCAAACAATTTTCCTGGCAGTTGTGGCTGAAATTTTAGTTGGTCTACCTGACCATTATTTGGTTTTAACAGAACCCCTCATTTTCCACTTCTTGATTAGAGTTTAAATACTGCTTATTGGCATTCTCAATTCCTTGGGTATCTTTTTATATCCCTTTCCTGTCTAAGGCTGGATTCACACCTATGCATTTTTAGTGCTTTTTGCATATTGCAGATTTGCACTACAGATCATGTTCCATAGGAAACAATGTTAAATGGACTGTAGTGCAAATCTGAAAAATGCAAAAAGCACTAATAATGCATAAGTGTGAATCCCGCTTTATACAGTTCAACTACCTTTTCCCGCAGATCCTTTGACAATTCTTTTGCTTTCCCCATGACTCAGAATGCAGAAACGTCAGTGCAGCTCTGGATGAAAGAATCAAGGGTCTGTCAGGAGTCCAGAAACTCATTGAGCTTTTATACACACACACACACCAATTACAAGCAAACAGATCACAGGTGAGGATGGTTACCTTTAATAGCCATTCAAACCCCTTTGTGTCAACTTGTGTGCATGTTATCAGGCCAAAATCACCAGGGTATGTAAACTTTTGATCAGGGTCATTTGGGTCGTTTCTGTTGTCATTATGATTTAAAAAGAGTAAACACAGTTGACTGATAATAAATGGCTTCAGCCAAACACTAACCATGAGTGAAAGAAAAGTTTTTGTGATATCATTCATATTCTCTGAAAGATATCATAAATTCTGCCACGATATGTAAACTTATGAGCACAACTCTCTCTCTCTCTCTCTCTCTCTATATATATATATTAGCACTGCAACCAGGGGCGGACTGACCATTGAGCCACTCGGGCACTGCCCGAGGTCCCTGGGCCACTAGGGGGCCCCATCAGGGTTGCCAGCCAAAGTAAAACCAGGGACAGTATGTATAAATCTGTGTTTTTTTTAACATCTGTCTGTGTATACTGTGTGTACATGTATGTGTATACTGTGTGATTGTATACTGTGTGTGTGTATACTGTGTGGCCCCATAATCTCTGATTGCCTGGGGGCCCCATAATCTCCTATTGCCCGGGGGCCCCATGAGTTATCAGTCCGCCCCTGACTGCAACGTGATCCCTGTTATTTCACCTTCTCTTGGTGTGTTGCATACACCTTGCTATGTTCTGCTGACCTGAAATAATTGTGTTAGTATTTTTATAAAACTTTTATAAAGTGCTTGAAACTCAATAAAAATGTTGAGCAAGAAAAACTATCAAGTTAAAAAAAAAAATTGATGCCGTATTATTATCCAATCAGATTTGAAATTTAATTTTCCAACCTCCAATCTCCAATTTCACCCTCCAGCTTTGAATCTAATTGTGGTTGCAAAGATCCATCAAAGCCTGCACACAGCACTATGGGAGACATGGCAATTTTGATTCTCACTAGAATGATGCACACAGAATTCCATACGATGAGATGAGCAGTCAACAGATAAACTTTTCTTTTACGGGCCTTACAATCATTACGTGTTTTGAAAACAATTAGATTCAATCCAATACGTGTATACATACTCTCTTTGATGTGGTGTTGCTCTTTGACAAGTTTCTATTTAAAGTAAAATACGCGTGGTAAAAGGCTCTTCTGAAATCCCATAATCAAACGCTGGCAGTTCAAAAATAACAAAAAAAAAAAGATATCTTTAGACAAGAAAAGTTACAAAATGCTATTCTAACATGTTCACTTGTCTAAGAGTGGAAGAATGTCAATACAGATGCTAGAAAGGCTCAATATGCATTACAAATGACATTACATTGAAGTCCTTTGATTTAGCTCTCTTTGGATCTTTAAGCACATTCTGTTATTAGTGTCTTTGATAAAGGCTAACACTATTGTGCCTGAGCGCTGCTATACTCCACTGACTTCAACATGTGTCATCACTATATGGATGGAGATAATAAGGTTTTTTTTTTTTTTTTTTTTTAATCTGAATGGCAGCCTACAACTGCAAGTGAGCAGGGAGCTATGCAGGCGGCCAGAGATCAAATAGAGCAGCCTCAGAAAGCACTGGTTTGTGTGCATATGTCCATCCAATGTACAACACTTGGAAAAGCAACAGACCTAGGACAGGAGGCCTCCTCAGTCACACTAAAGCTCCTCGGGGTTCAACCTTCCAGTGCCGCCTGCATTCCAGTCCAACCCCTTCTCCCGGGGACTGCACCCTCTACTAATAGAGAATCACCCAGACGTGAACGTGAGAAAGTCTGGCCATGACAGGTTTCTGTAATATAGGATAAAGAAGAACCCTTCGTGTTTGCTTTGACCAAGATAAATTAAAACATAAAAAAGGTTTTGTCCAATTGATACTTTAAAATGAACAAGTAATTGGTGCCTCCTCCCTCAGTAATCAGAGATCAAAGGTACATTCCAATGTACAACATGCCCTGGTAACTGGGTACACACGGATTTCAGCCACTGAAGGTAAAAAAAGCAAACCAAAAAAAAAACAGAATAACTGGCAAGAAATATCACTTTGTGCACAACAGAAAAACTACACACTCCATAACAAATATGATTTCACTGTCTACATTTTACATCATATTACTGTACAGTCCTAAAAAGCATTGATTGGGATAAAATTTCAAATTAAAAAGACTTAAAAATTACCCATATTGCCACCGAACATCTCATTTTATGTATGTACCCTGTTTCCCCAAAAATAAGACCTAGTGTGATTGTCAGTGATGGCTGCAATATAAGCCCTACCTCCCAAATAAGCCTTACCCTTTTTCCCTGAAAATAAGCCCTACCCTGAAAATAATACCTACAAGGACTTAAACTAGGGCTTATTTGGGGGGTAGGGCTTATATTACAGCCATCACCGACAATCACGCTAGGTCTTATTTTCGGGGAAACAGGGTATCCACCAATATACCAGTCTTTTGGACCCCTTTCACACTGAAGGCGCTTTTCAAGCGTTTTAACGCTAAAAACTGCATCTGTAAAGCGCCTGAAAAGCACCTCTCAAGCCTCCCCAGTGTGAAAAGCCGACTGCTTTCACACTGGGGCGGTGCGCTTGCAGGACGGAAAAAAAAGTCCTGCAAGCAGCATCTTTGTAGTGGAGTGGGAGCGGCGTACCGCCCCTGCCATTGAAATCAATGGGCAGCGCTGCCAAAGCGCCTGCAAAGCAATTTTGAAGCAAAGCTTTTCAGGCGCTTTTAACCCCTTGTTAACCCCTTCTTTGGGGTTAAAAGCGCCCCGCTCCCGCCCACACAGTGCCGGTAAAGCGCCGCTAATGCTCGGGCGGTCTGAGTGTGAAAGCAGCCTTATATACCCTAAAGCAGTGATGGCGAACCTTGGCACCCCAGATGTTTTGGAACTACATTTACCATGCTGCTCAACTACACTGCAGAGTGCATGAGCATTATGGGAAATGTAGGTCCAAAACATCTAGGGTGCCAAGGTTCGCCATCACTGCCCTAAAGTATATCTAAAGTGAAAACTTTATTACTATTAGATAGAGTAGGGGAGGGTTTAAACTGTTGTCAGTTTTTATTTTTTGTTATTTGTTTTTTTGCTATCAGGGAGATTTACCTTCACCTCCCATCCAGTAAACGCAACAAGAAGTGAGAGGATATCTTTCCAGTGCGAAGGTATCACCTCTAAAAGGGAAGCTCCACCCAAAAGGGAAGCCTTGCTTGTTTGCTTCCTCCCCCCCCCTCCGCTGCCACATTTGGCACCTTTCGGATCGGGGGGGGGGGGGGGAGTGGGTACCTGTTTTTGACAGGTACTCGCCCCCACTTCTAGGAGACCTCGCCGCGACAAAGTCCCCTGGAAGTTCACCCCCCCCCCCGCCCCCTTCCACCACTTCAGGGCCATTTAAAAAGCGCAGCGCGCTCTGCGCATGCTTTGCGCATGCGCAAGGGAAACAGCTGTTAAGCCGCACAGTATTTAGTTATAGTTTAGGTATATTTAAACCCGATCACTAAAATCCTTTATTACATTTTCATATTTTTAAATCTGTAGTTTAAATATTAGCTGGTGATCCTGCCATGGGGGTCCTTGTTCATGCACTTCCTGTTATAGGGTGACAACGATCTGTTCCTGTCTCCCTGTTGTTCTCCTGTAATGTCCCCGTCACATGCTCTCCCAACAGAGAATACAAGTGGTTGTGCCAAGCACATTGCACAGGCATGTTTCACCATTCTCAACAACATAAACCCAACTCTAAGAAATGGCATGCAGGCATCACTAGAGTGCATGTAGATAGAAGTGGCTGCAGAAGCTCAGCAGATCTCAACTCATCTTTAAAGGATGAAAAAAAAAGGTGTTATACTGACCTTCTCTGTGCTGTGGTTGTGCACAGAGAAGCCGGGATCCTCCTCTTCTCTTGGCCGCTCCCTCCTGCCGAGTGCCCCCAGAGTAAGCAGCTTGCAATGAGGGCACCCAAGCAGGCTTGCTCCTGAGCCACGGCTCTGCATGTCCATTCACACACAGAGCCGTGGCTTGGCACCACCCTCTCTCTCTTCTCATTGGCTCACTGGCTGTAATTGACAGCAGCACTCCGCTGGATCAATATGTGGCTTAGGTAAGTATTAGGGGGAGCTGGGGGGGGGGGGGACTGCTGCACATAATGCATGAAGGTTAAAAAACTTTGATCTTTTAGAACCACTTTGAACACTTTTTACCCTAATGCATTTCCTGCATTAAAATAAAAAATGTTTAGGTAGTAATACCCCCCCCCCCCATACTTACCTGAGCCCTCGCTCGATCCAGCACTGTGCCTATCTCTCCCTGCTCTCACAGGCTTTCTTGAGGCAGTGGGAGCCAATGGCGCCCCCTGCTGTCATTCAAATCCCAGGACAATGGAGCAGGGTGGGACCAAGCTGCACAGTCTGTGTCTATAGATGCAGGCAGCACTGCTCGGGATCAAGCCTGCCAGTGTGCCACAATAGGAATCGTCTTCCTATGGTTTTACTCCGAGAAGAGAAGGAGCCAGGAGTGCCAGCAAGGAACTCCAGAAGAGGTGGCTCAGAGCCGCTTTGTGAAATTCTTTTGCACAGAACAGGTAAGTATAACATGTTTGTTAATTTAAATAAACTTTACAATCACTTTAATATTTACTTTAAGAGACACCAGGCTTTCAGTAGCAAATTTTCCTTTCACTGTGACCGTGTGAGAATTCCACTGTGAGAATTTATGGCCACAAAAAAAGAAACACTTCCAAGAGCTTTGAATTCCTGGTCCACTGCCCAGGGCCGGGGCTCCTTCTGCCGGCCCCCAGGTAACTATTGTGTCCTGCAGGGAGCAAGGGGCCAGCGGAAAAAAAAAACACAGTGTTGGCTGGGGGACAAGAAATCCAACACTCCCGGAAATGTGTTTGATTAAATCGATTCTCTGGGCACATTAGCTCTTGAAGATGGCAAGGATTGGTAGCATGGGCGGTGACATGAGTATAATGGCTCTTAGTTACAGGGGAAATCTTTTGAGCAGCATTGCTGAGTACTGGCTGGTTCACACTGCTGCGATGCCAGAACCCGTGCAAATCCGGTATGGGTTCCCACATCGCATGTCACCCGCTGGCGCTTCACACAATAGAAAGTTAATGACACCCCCAGATCGGTTCGCATATCGCAGAGTGAACTGTCAATTCAGACAGGAATCGGATCGCTTGGGTGCGATCCGATTCTGGTGCGGACCCAAAAAAAAAGGGTTCTGCGCGATTTTGGTCCGAATGCGATGCAAATTCAGCCATACAATCTGTATGGCTGAAATCACATCGTCGCACATACATCACATTTGATTATGCACAGCAGTGCGGCGTGAATCACATGCTATGTCTGACATCGCAGCATGTGTGAACCGGCCCTAAGTCATATGATATGGCGTGGATTTACTAAAGGCAAATAGACTGTGCACTTTGCAAAGTTGTATATAACAGTGTTATGTCTTCTAAAAGAAATGTTATATACACACAGAATACTTCTTGTCCAAACAATTATCATGATTTCTTACACATTAAAAAAAATTGTCATTCATGACAAATGATTGGGTACTTGGGTGCTGTGGAGACAGCTGTTGAGCATTTTACAAATGCTTTTCTGATATACAGTTTTTTTATGAGGTCATTTTCCCAGACAAACTGATTTTGGATGTTCTCTAAAGCTTTACTTTTTATTATGTGCAAACACTTTTATAGTAAAAGGGGTCATCTCTGTGCCTCAGAATTGCTGTTGACACCTAGGAGGTGATTTAACAAATGCAAATAGACTGTGCAATTTGCAAAGTGCAGTTGCACTCTGCAAGAACAGTTGCTCCAGAGGTTAGTAAATGAGTAGAAGCTCTGCTGACTTCCGTCATCCAATCATGAGCAAGCAAAAATGCAGTTATTTTATTTTCCTCACTCATGATTGGATATTCTTTGCAAAGTAAAGCTTTACCTCCTTTACCAAGCTCTGGAGCAGCCTCACTTGCAGAGTGCACAGTCTTTTTGCCTTTAGTAAATCAACCCCAAAGTGTCACTTTACAATGAATACCCAATCACATGCAAGGAGAATAAAAAAAAAGCATTTTTGCTTGCACACGATTGGATGATGGAAGTCAGCAGCGCTCCCCCTCATTTACCAAACTCTGGAGCAACTGCACCTGCAGAGTACAACTGCACTTGCAAAAGTGCACAGTCTATTTGCATTTAGTAAATCTCCTCCTAGGTGTCAACAGCAATTCTGAGGCACAGAGATTACCCCTTTTACTATAGAAGTGTTTGCAGATAGTAAAGAGTAATGCCCCGTACAATCAAGCTTCATTTTCTCGGCTCGTCGTAGTGTTGTACGTCACCGCGTTCTTGATGGTCGAAAGTTCAGAGAACTTTTGTGTGACCGTGTGTATGCAAGGCAAGCTTGAGCGGAATTCCGTCGGAAAAACCATCCAAGTTTTTTCCGACGGAATTCCGCTCAAGCTTGCCTTGCATACACATGGTCACACAAAAGTTCTCTGAACTTTCGACCATCAAGAACGCGGTGACGTACAACACTACGACGAGCCGAGAAAATTAAGTTCAATGCTTCTGAGCATGCGCCGAATTGTATCCGAGCATGCGTAGGCATTTTGCGCGTCGGAATTTGTACAGACGATCGCATTTTCGGATAGGAACTTTTCCCGACCAAAAAATAGAGAACCTGCTCTCAATCTTTTGCTGGCTGGAATTCCGCCAGCAAAAGTCCGATGGAGCATACACACGGTCGCATTTTCTGAAAAAAGCTCTCATCAGAGTTTTGCTGCCGGAATTTCCGATCGTGTGTACGCGGCATTAAGCTTGAGAGAAGATCTGAAATCAGTTTTTCTGGGAAAAGGACTTCATAAAAAAACTGTATATCAGAAAAGCATTTGTAAAATGCTCAACAGCTGTCTCCACAGCACCCAAGTACCCAATCATTTGTCATGAATGACAATTTTTTTAAATGTGTAACATCAGAAATCATGATAATTGTTTGGACAAGAAGTATTCTGTGCGTATATAACATTTCTCTTAGAAGACATAACACTGTTATATGCAATGTTTTCTTTTTTTTTTTCTTTTTTTAAACATCAATGTTTTCAATGATAACCAAAAGACATTCAAAGGAAAATGGTATAGAAAACAAAAAGCAGTAAAAAATATTAGTGAAATTTAAATTCAAAAAACTTTGCGAAGACTGTTGAGTGTACTGAAAATGCCCAATTAGTTCTGATCTTAGGGGAGATTTAAAGGACAAGTTTACCATTGGTAACATGTTACGCCCATATGGGTGTTATATATAACATGTTACCAAAGAGCACCTGCCTGCACCCCTCCGTTCCCCCACTGTGACAGTGGGCGGGGGATCGTCTCTATGCACCCGCTGTCACAATTTAAAAACAGTGCAGCTGTGTGGAGCTTCACCCACACAGCCACGTTATTCATTCACAGATCTCAGAGGGAATTGATGTAAGGGGGACCATTATGGCATTTTCTGCTTTTTTTTTTTGGACTGTGAATATTTTTTTAAATATATGATGTGGCCCTTGTACTAAAATGTTTGGAAACCCCTGCTCCAAGATACTATGGGGGTTATTTTCTAAAAGTGAAAAGTGCAAAATCTGGTGCAGTTCTGCATAGTAACCAATCAGCTTCCACATTTTATTGTTAAAGCTTAATTGAACAAGCTGAAGTTAGAAGCTGACTGGCTAGCATGCACAGCTGCACTGGAGTTTTAATAAATCCACCCCTATGCTTCCTTTATCCAAAGTAATGATGCAGCTCGCCTTGATTATTGTAACTCCCTTCTCATTGGCCTGCCTCTCCATAGGCTCCTCCCCTCTTCAGTCTATCATGAATGCTGCTGCCAGACTTATCCACCTTACCAACCGCTCAGTGTCTGACAACCCTCTCCTCCAATCCCTACACTGGCTCCCAATCACCCAGCGAATTAAATTCAAAATACTAACCACATACAAAGCCATTCACAACTCTGCCCCGAGCTACATCACCAATCTTGTCTCCAAATATCAACCAAATCACCCTCTCGGCTCTTCTCAAGACCTCCTACTCTCAAGCTCTCTCATCTCCTCCTCCCATGCTCGTCTCCAGGATTTCTCCAGAGCCTCTCCCATCCTCTGGAACTCACTACCTCCACCTGTCCGGCTGTCTCTAACTAATCTTCTACCACTTCCATCAGCTCATTCCCCACAGTTACAACCTTTTGTACCACCTGCCCCACCCTATTAGATTGTAAGCTCTTCTGAGCAGGGCCCTCTTAATCCTCTTGTATTTTATTGTATTATAACTGTATTGTCTCCGTTTTATATTGTAAAGTGCTACGTAAACTGTTGGCGCTATATAAATCCTGTATAATAATAATATCGGGTAATAAAAAGCCCAAAAACATAATGCCAGAACACTGTCTGGGTTAAGGATGCATTGAGGTTAATTTAATTAATCATTTAAAAAATCTGGTGCAGCTCTGCATGGTAGCCAATCAGCTTCTAAATTCAGCTTGTTCAATTAAGTTTGACAAAGAAAAAAAAAGGTGATTGATTTGTAGGCAGAGCTGCACCAGATATTGCAATCTCCAGTTTTAGGCTCGGTTCACACTGTTGCGACTTGGGATCCGACTTGTAAGACCCCAAGTCACGTGACATGTGAAATCCTATTTTAGTCAATGAGAGCTGTCTTAATTAGCTGAAGTCACTCTGTTTTTAGAAAAGGTTTCTGTACTAATTCAAGAGGACTTCTATCCAACTTGTGCCCATAGACTTTAATGGTAGTCACCTCCAACTCGGGTCCTCATCTTAATTGATGTGATTTGGATCTAACATTACAGGAAGATTACCCAGACATTCCCTGAAGTTGCTTCAAAGTCGCACTCAAGTCGCCTTGCAAAGTCTCACTGTAAGTCGTGCGGCAGTGTGAACCGAGCCTTAGCAGATCAACCCCACAGTCTTCAGAATTCACAGATTAGGTTACCATTCCAATCACAACTGAAAATGACTATGCCACGTAGTGAATCACTCATGAAACAACAAGCTTACCCAAGAGCAGTGGTTCTCAACTCCAGTCCTCAGGACCCACCAACAGGCCAGATTTTAAGTATTACCTTGGGGGAGATGCAGACAAGAATACTGCAATCACTGAGCAGCAAATGATATCACCTGTGATGTATTTCAGTTATCTTGCAAACCTGGCCTGTTGGTGGGTCCTGAGGACAGGCGTTGAGAACCACTGCCCAAGAGTCAGATACCCTTGTCATTCCAATAACTTTCCAACATGTTGGAAACTCTCAGCCATGTGGAAATATTTCTAAAACGAAAGAAGCAATCAAAACTATTGCCTATTGATAAAGACGGATTCACGAAACACGTCTAGGTGTACTACACGGCTTGCTACACAGGTCATTGGCTCTGGTTTTTCCCCGGAAACCACCACGGATGATTACAGCTCTCCGACAGGTGGTGAGATTAACAGAACCGAATGCACCGTGCCACCATTTATTGGATGCTATTTTTTAATATTTGTTTGTAAGTTTAATGTATTAAGGGAAGGGGGTCTTTTGAAAAGAAAAGCTTTACAGTTTTACACTATGAGGCTTCCTTTTTTCCTTTTTTTGCCCGAGTATTATGGAAAACTCTCAGCTAATTGGATCCCGGTGAATCAGAAAACGTGAGTGTCTGTCTCCATATCGACTGATCGTTTACTGGGGATCGGACGGATGTTCGTTTGGCAGTGATCGTAGCCACCCCATACATACTGAATGGATGAATGAATGAATGAATAATTTGTAAAGCTCTGCAAATGCGAACTGAATCGCCTCAAGGCGTCTCAATACTAAGAGGCACTGATTGATCTGGAATCTGGTGAGTGCAGTTCCTATAGGGAGTACAAGCACTAGAGGTCGAACATTTAAAACAGCTGATGAATCATTTATGAACTGCTACATGCAAAAGACTGTTTTTGGACTTCGGTTTCAGTTGGATTTACAGACTACTAATTTTTATGCAATAATTTAAAACCTTTAGCGCTGCTATTTTTTTATTTTATTTTATTTTAATTGTAGTTTTGATTGCTTCCCTTTTAGAAATATTTGTTTATATTATAGCAGCTGCTTCTCTACTATAATAGTATATTTCCCTAAGTGCCAGATAAGTGATCTTTTTTGAGAACGTGTTGTCATGTGGAAAGTTTGTATTTAAAAAAAAAAAATATGAACAGTATACTAGTTATAGATGCACTGTAGTGTAAGAAATGCCCGTGTGCAGTGAAAGCGTTGGGGTAACTCCGTACTGTTGACAAATGTCTACATTTCTCCCATTGGTGATGAGTAATATGTTCATTTCGGACACCCAAAGATGAATTTTCATACCAAGCAGGAAATGTTCAGCAGACACTCTGTTATTCATGTGTGTCAGTAAAACAATAAAGGCTTATTACAGTTTACAGCAGGATACAATCATGCATGTCTATGCAAGTGTCATATTTAAGGAAAAATCTTTTGTTGGTCAGATCATTTCCTAACAAACAGCCACAGCCTGTCTCTACATACTTCACTGTGCTGCTACTGAATTCATGCGCATGTAGATTTTACACAAGCACGTGTAAATCTAATCAATTATTGTAATTATCTCTCTGATATGTGCACAAGCACATGTAGGACACTACTCTCAGAATGAATTACAGCCCATTGTTCATATAACAATAAGTGTTTGTATATGCAATTAAGATGGCAGACCCATTTTAAGAATGATGAGCTACTTGTTGGTATTGAAGAAGAAAAGAAACAAGTAGAAATGCGCTGACTAACCAGCTTTATAAAAAAAAAATAGAATTGGGAGAGAGGGGAGTTTTAGAGTTTTAAGGTGCCAAAACGAATAAGACTTTAACATGTATAGTAAAAAAGTTTTGTTGTACATAGGTTAAAAAAAAAACACAAAAAAACACAACTGTGTTTTGTTTGTGTTTTGTGTTTTTTTTCCTTTATTCTTTTTCATATATATTATTTGTATTGTTAGGTTCTATGTAGGACCTGTTATTTTGTTTGTCTTATGTATATTTTTTTATGTATTGCAGTGATTACTCCATACTTAGACAATTACGGATCTCCTGAAGAAGCTATATACTTTAGCGAAACATGTCGAGAATAACGTTTTTGTACAGTAATACAATATATACTTGAATAATTTTGTCGGATCTTTGTTTTCTCACTAAGATTGTTATATCTTTTTGAACCTATGTACAATAAAACTTTTTTACTAAAAATGGTATAGTTTTATTCATATTGGCACCTTGAAAGTCCCCTCTCTCCCAATTCTATTTTTTTCCTACTTTTTTGGGATGTGGTGCCTTGCTCCACCTATCTCTGGTTGATCTATCTATTGTAACCAGCTTTATAGATGACAAATCATTTCTTATGCTGTGTACACACGACCGAACATTCTGGCAGAAAAGGTCAGACGGAATAATTCAGTCGGACATTCCGATCGTGTGTGGGCTTCATTGGACCTTCATCGGACCTTTGCTTTCGAAAATTCTGACTGACCTAGAAATAGAACATGTTTCAAATCTTTCCGACGGACTCAATTCCTATCGAGAAAACCGTTCGTCTGCATGCTAGTCCGACGGACCAAAAACGACGCAAGGGCAGCTATTGGCTACTGGCTATTGAACTTCCTTTTTCTAGTCCCGTCGTACGTCATTACGTTCTAAACGATCGGACTTTGGTGTGATCGTGTGTAGGCAAGTCCGTTTCAGCGGAACTCCGTCGGAAAGACCGTCAGACTCTACTCTGACAAAAAGTCAGCTCGTGTGTATGCGGCATTACAAATACCATATTCATTCAAGCTGAATTAGTAAGCCAATGCAAAAACAGTCTCCCATACCAACCAATTGAATTTTATCTTCCTGCAGCAATACTGGTTCCACCAGTCAGGTGAGTATTCCTAGCTGGTTGCTTTAGGTTGGTATACTGTAGTAGTCTAGTGGTTTGCATTCTTTGGTTCAACATTCACATCATAAAATACTTCACAGATAAAGACAAATGGAGCCACATTGGGAAGCTTTATAGTCTAACCCTACAATGTATTGTAACCAGTGCCGGATAAAGGCAACTGTAGCCCTAAGCACAGCCCATCAAGGAAACCCCCCCTCGGTCCCTCTCAAGGGGTTCATTTACTGCAGGCAAAAAGTCTGTTCACCTTGTAAGGGAAGTTGCACTTTGCAAGGGAATTTTCCCCACAGCTTAGAAAAGGTGGTGAAATTTCACTTTGCAAAGAATACCAAATCACATGCAGGGAAAATAAAAAAACAGCTTGGATGATGGACATTAGCAGAGCATCACCTCATTCACTAAGCTCTGGGGAAAAATCCCTCGCACTGTACATCTTCCCCTACAAAAGGGAACAGCCTATTTGCTTTTAGTAAATCCTCCCTTTAAGCGTAACTTTACCTAAAAAGGGACGTTCCGCTTGTCTGCCTCCTCTCCAAGCCCCCCTTTAAGTATTGGCACTTTATTTATTTTCTTTTGGGGGAGCAGGCACCTGGTTTTGACAGGTACCCAATCCCACTTCCAGTCAGTCTGTCGCAGCAATCTAAACAGATGTTCTCCCCCCTCCTTCTTCCGCAGCCTTCAGGGACACAACACAGTTCCCATAAAGCTGCAGGATCATTCACAAAGCGCTGCACGGCTCTTGCATGCGCAGTGGGAAGGCAGTTATGAAGCCGCAAGCAGTTTTAGCCTCCTTTCCAAAGTAAACATGCATGCGCCTAGACCCAAAGACTGCCAAATGGCTTGGGTGAGGACCAAGCTGGATCCCTGGACAAGCAAGTGTCCCATTGTTAAAAGTCTGCAGTATTTGTAGCTGCTGACTTTAGATTTTTTGTTTCTAGGGGGAAGAACCGCTGTAAAGGCCCGCACACACGATACAAAAATCGGATGGAAAAAATTGTACGGCGAGCTGTCTGCCGATTTTCGGATCATTAGTATGGTGCTTTCGACAGCCGATTTAGCTTTTTCATCAGACAAAAGCTGGATGTGCAGACTATAAAATTCTTGTGGGTAGTGAACTCAAAATCCGATTTTCGTTTCATTATTATGGTTTTTGTAGGAAAAAAATTGTAAGAGCAAGACTAGGCATGCTCAGAAACAAAAGAATACATACAAAATTATTCAACACTTTACGTCACGTCTGATGTTGTATTCTGACGTACGAAAATTTGTGAGTAACCTCTTCACTTTTCGACATGAGACTAGCACGCTCCAAAAAACGGACATTCGGTCATCCGAAAATCTAATGCTCTGTACACACGGTCGGATTTTCCGATGGACAAAGTGCGATCGGATTGTGTTGTCGGAAATTCCGATCGTGTGTACACAAATCCGACGCACAAAGTGCCACGCATGCTCAGAATAAATTAAGAGACGAAAGCTATTGGCTACTGCCCCGTTTATAGTCCCGACATACGTGTTTTACGTCACCACGTTCAGAATGATCGGATTTTCCGACAACTTTGTGTGACAGCGTGTATGCAAGACAAGTTTGGCCTAAAAACCGTCTAAAAAAATACGATGGATTTTGTGGTCGGTAGGGATGAGCTTCGTGTTGGAGTCGAACCCATGTTCGACTCGAACATCGGCTGTTCGACCGTCCGTCGAATTGCGAACGTTATGGGCCGTTCGCGCCAAATTCGTGTGGCGCGTCACGGCCCATAATTCACTGCGGCATCGCAGTGCATTGCTGGCTGATGATTGGCCAAGCATGCACTATGACCCGCATGCTTGGCCAATCACAGCGCCGTCAGTAGAGAGAGCTGTAATTGGCCAAAGCCAGGGTGGCTTTGGCCAATTATGGCTCAGGGGATTTAGTACACGCCCCACACTATATAAGGCCGCCTGCACGGCGGCCCTGTGTAGTGTGTTCCGGTGTGCTGATAGAGAGAGAGACAGACAGTGTCATTTGATTTGAGTTAGATAGATTAGGCTAGATCTGTTCCTGCTATTTACATTTAGTGCAGTGCGTCCTGCTCACAGTGTTCAGCT
The DNA here is from genome assembly GCA_037952835.1 of Lithobates septentrionalis. Classification (NCBI taxonomy): domain Eukaryota; kingdom Metazoa; phylum Chordata; class Amphibia; order Anura; family Ranidae; genus Lithobates; species Lithobates septentrionalis. Next base: position 1,899,269 of record JBBDGP010001657.1, read on the forward strand.
AGATCCATTCCTGCTATTTACATTTAGTGCAGTCAGTGCGTCCTGCTCACAGTGTTCAGCTAGATCCGTTCCTGCTATTTGCATTTAGTGCAGTGCGTCCTGCTCACAGTGTTCAGCTAGATCTGTTCCTGCTATTTACATTTAGTGCAGTGCGTCCTGCTCACAGTGTTCAGCTAGATCTGTTCCTGCTATTTACATTTAGTGCAGTGCGTCCTGCTCACAGTGTTCAGCTAGATCCGTTCCTGCTATTTACATTTAGTGCAGTGCGTCCTGCTCACAGTGTTCAGCTAGATCTGTTCCTGCTATTTACATTTAGTGCAGTGCGTCCTGCTCACAGTGTTCAGCTAGATCCGTTCCTGCTATTTACATTTAGTGCAGTCAGTGCGTCCTGCTCACAGTGTTCAGCTAGATCCGTTCCTGCTATTTACATTTAGTGCAGTGCGCCCTGCTCACAGTGTTCAGCTAGATCTGTTCCTGCTATTTACATTTAGTGCAGTGCGTCCTGCTCACAGTGTTCAGCTAGATCTGTTCCTGCTATTTACATTTAGTGCAGTGCGTCCTGCTCACAGTGTTCAGCTAGATCTGTTCCTGCTATTTACATTTAGTGCAGTGCGTCCTGCTCACAGTGTTCAGCTAGATCTGTTCCTGCTATTTACATTTAGTGCAGTGCGTCCTGCTCACAGTGTTCAGCTAGATCTGTTCCTGCTATTTACATTTAGTGCAGTGCGTCCTGCTCACAGTGTTCAGCTAGATCCGTTCCTGCTATTTACATTTAGTGCAGTCAGTGCGTCCTGCTCACAGTGTTCAGCTAGATCCGTTCCTGCTATTTACATTTAGTGCAGTCAGTGCGTCCTGCTCACAGTGTTCAGCTAGATCTGTTCCTGCTATTTACATTTAGTGCAGTCAGTGCGTCCTGCTCACAGTGTTCAGCTAGATCCGTTCCTGCTATTTACATTTAGTGCAGTGCGTCCTGCTCACAGTGTTCAGCTAGATCCGTTCCTGTTATCTTCCTACTGACAGGCAGGCTTGTCTGGTTACAGTATATAAAGCTACCTGAAGAAAATTACAGGTGTTCTATCCCAGCTTAGTGCAGCTACAGGCCATTAGTATGTCTGGAAGGCCAAGAAGGAGAGGCAGACAGTCACAAGCCAATAAGAGAGGGCAAGCAGGCTCTGTGTCTAGTGCTGGTCGTGGAGACGGTGCATCCTCATCAGCACGTGGCCATGGGACACGCTTGGCCTTTTTTTCGGCAGCTGGCCGTGTTGAGCCGCAACATGCGGAAGACTTGGTCGAGTGGATGACCAAGCCGTCCTCATCCTCCTCATCCTCTCTCACCCATGCCCAGGGTGCTTTGTCTGGCAAAGCAGCGGCCTCTTCCCTCAGCTCAATGTCATCAGTGACTCCTTCCCTAGCTCCACCATGTCCTCCTGAGGATTCCCTCGAACTGTTTGACCACAGTGTTGGGTACATGCTCCAGGAGGATGCCCAGCGTTTGGAAGGCTCTGATGATGATACTGAGCTCGATGAAGGCAGTAACATGAGCACGGACAGAGGGGGTGCCCAAGAAGGACAGCAATCTGGCAGTCATGCTCCCCCTGCTGCAGCATACTGCCAGGTTTGCTCCAGTGATGAGGAGGGAGGGGATGATGAGGTCACTGACTCAACGTGGGTGCCTGATAGGAGAGAGGAGGAGGAGGAGGAGGAGGAGGCGGCACATCACCAACGAGGCAGGATGCCCTCCAGGGGCCAGCCTAAGGGCAGCACATTGACTGCATCACACCCCAAAGCTCCACATGTGCAGGGCGCTGCAGTCTCTGCGCGTTATTCAAAAAGTTCTTTGGTGTGGGCCTTTTTTGAGACGAGTGCATCAGATCGCACCGCTGCTATTTGCAACATATGTCTCAAGCGTATCTCGCGTGGCCAAAACATCTCCCGCTTGGGTACCACATGCTTGACCAGACATATGTTGACCTGCCATGCAGTTCGTTGGCAAGCATATCTAAAAGACCCACACCAAAGAACAAAGAGGATCTCTCCTTGCTCCTCATCAGCTGAGATTTCCAACCCCACTAGACCTTCAGTCCTCTCTGAGACCTGCAGTGAGAGGAATGAAGGTGTAGAATTAGGTGTGTCACAGCCAAGTACTTGTGGGCAATCTGCTTTTGGTACACCGACGTCAGATTGTACCAGGCAAATTTCCCTGCCCCAGCTGCTGCACCGCCGAAAGAAGTTTGCTCCCAGCCATCCACATGCCCAGCGGTTGAATGCTAGCTTGGCAAAATTGCTAGCACTTCAACTGCTGCCTTTTCAGTTGGTAGACTCTGCCCCCTTCCGTGAGTTTGTGGAATGTGCGGTTCCTCAGTGGCAGGTACCCAAACGCCACTTTTTCTCACGGAAGGCGATTCCGGCTCTCTACCGGCATGTGGAAGGCAATGTCCATGCCTCGCTGGACAGGGCGGTCAGCGGTAAGGTGCATATTACCGCTGACTCATGGTCCAGCAGGCATGGACAGGGACGTTACTTAAGTTTCACGGCGCATTGGGTGACTCTGCTGGCAGCTGGGAAGGATGCAGGACAAGGTGCAGTAGTGTTGGAGGTTGTTCCGCCACCACGCCTCCAAAATGCTGATTGTGACACACCTCTCTCCTCCACCCCCTCCTCTTCTTCTTCCTCCATGGCCTCTTCCTCGGAACCAGCGGTGCTCCGTAGGCGTTCAAGGGGCTACGCAAGTACGCAGGCCAAAAGATGCCATGCGGTGCTTGAGCTGGTGTGCTTGGGGGACAGGAGCTACACTGGGGCAGAGGTTCTGTCAGCTCTGCAGGGGCAGGTTCAGAGGTGGTTGACGCCACGCCAACTTAAGGCAGGAATGGTGGTTTGCGACAATGGCACCAACCTCCTCTCTGCCCTCCGACAGGGACAACTGACCCATGTGCCCTGTTTGGCTCACGTCCTTAACTTGGTGGTGCAGCGGTTCTTGGGCAGGTACCCGGGCTTACAGGATGTCCTGAGGCAGGCCAGGAAAGTCTGTGTGCATTTCCGCCGGTCATATAATGCCAGTGCTCGGCTGACGGACCTCCAAAAGGAGTTTAACCTGCCCAAGAACCGCCTAATCTGTGACATGCCCACCAGGTGGAACTCAACGTTGGCCATGCTGCAGCGGCTGCACACGCAGCAGAGGGCCATCAATGAGTACCTGTGCGACTATGGCACCAGGACAGGGTCAGGGGACCTTGGTTTTTTTTCCCCACGCCAGTGGGCCATGATCAGGGATGCATGCACTGTCCTGTCACCATTCGAGGAGGCCACGAGGATGGTGAGCACTGACAGTGCATGCATCAGTGACACTGTCCCCCTTGTCCACCTGTTGGAGCACACGCTGCGTGGAATAATGGACAGGGCACTTGAGGCAGAACAGAGGCAGGAAGAGGAGGACTTCCTTAGCTCTCAAGGCCCCCTTTATCCAGACAGTGTTCCTGCGTGCCCGCCGATCACACAGGAAGAGGACGAGGAGGAGGAGGAGGAGGAGGAAGATTGTGTCAGTATGGAGGTGGAGCCTGGCACTCAGCATCAGCAGTCTTTAAGGGATCAGTCCCAAGGAACACATGGACTTGTACGTGGCTGGGAGGAGGTGGCTGCGGACGTTGTTGTCCTTAGTGACCCAGAGGACTCCGGACCGAATGCCTCAGCAAACCTACGCTGCATGGCCTCCCTGATCCTGCAAAGCCTGCGTAAGGATCCTCGTATTCGTGGTATCAAGGAGAAGGACCAATACTGGCTGGCAACCCTCCTTGATCCACATTACAAGGGTAAGGTTGCGGACCTTATCTTGCCATCGCAGAGGGAGCAGAGGATGAAACATCTTCGGGAGGCCTTGCAGAAAGGTCTGTGCAACGCGTTCCCAGAGACTGGGAGGTTACAAACTCCTGTTTCTGGACAACGTGTTGCTGAGGCTTCGGTCAGTCAAAGAAGGAGCGGTGGAGAAGGTGGCCGTCTGACCGATGCGTTCAGACAATTTTTTGGTCCGCAGCCCCAAGGTATGATCGGTTCCAGCAACCATCGCCAGCGTCTGTTTTACATGGTGCAGGAATACCTAGGGGCAAGATCAGACTTGGACACCTTTCCCACCGAAAATCCTCTGGGTTACTGGGTCTTGAGGATGGATCACTGGCCAGAGCTTGCACAGTATGCAATTGAGCTACTGGCCTGTCCTGCATCCAGCGTTCTTTCGGAACGCACATTCAGTGCTGCTGGAGGCGTGGTAACCGATCACAGGGTGCGTCTGTCCACTGACTCGGTCGATCGGCTGACCTTCATAAAAATGAATCAGTCTTGGATCACCACCAGCTACCAAGCACCTGATGCTGATGTAACTGAATAATTTTTTTCAGATCCCTTCAAAGACTGCCTATGCTGATGCTGAGTGACTATCCCTGAGTAATTATCCTCTTCCTCCTCAATCATCACGCTGATAGCTTGTAAGAACATTTTTGGTTCTGGGCGCCACCACCAGTGCCTAAGGCACAATTTTTCAGCCCCTGTTTAACAGGGGCGTGTAATTACAATTTTTGATGTAATACTTTGCAGCAGGGCTCGTTCCTGCATTCCAACTAGAGTGTCTGTGAGGGGTTGCAGTGTTGTGGCACCAGCACCAGTGCCTAAGGCCCAATTTTTCTGCCCCTGTCTAACAGGGGCGTGTAATTACAATTTTTGATGCAATACTTTGCAGCAGGGCTAGTTCCTGCATTCCAACTAGAGTGTCTGTGAGGGGTTGCAGTGTTGTGGCACCAGCACTAGTGCCTAAGGCCCAATTTTTCTGCCCCTGTCTAACAGGGGCGTGTAATTACAATTTTTGATGCAATACTTTGCAGCAGGGCTCGTTCCTGCGTTCCAACTGGAGTGTCTGTGAGGGGTTGCAGTGTTGTGGCACCAGCACCAGTGCCTAAGGACCAATTTTTCTGCCCCTGTCTAACAGGGGCGTGTAATTACAATTTTTGATGCAATACTTTGCAGCAGGGCTCGTTCCTGTGTTCCAACTAGAGTGTCTGTGAGGGGTTGCAGTGTTGTGGCACCAGCACCAGTGCCTAAGGCCTAATTTTTCAGCTCCTGTTCAACAGGGGCATGTAATTACAATTCTTGATCTAATATTTCACAGCAGGGCCCTGTGAGGGCTTACAGTGTTGTGGCCACAGCAACACCTAAGGCCCAAATTTCTGCTGAGTATATAGGGCAGGACCCTACTTTCAAACATCTAACTTACAAACGACTCCTACTTGCAAACGGAAGGAGACAACAGGAAGTGAGATGAAATCTACCCCTAGGAAGGGAAATTCTCTCCTGTAAGAGTTAATATGGGAAAACAATTTCTCCTTTCCACTGATGCTTTCCAATCCTTGTTCCACAAAAAAACCCAAATTTTCAAAAAAAATTTTTCATTGGGACAAAAAAGTGAGGTGAAATCTTCTGAAGAGGAGGAAAGACAGCAAAACAAATGTCACAGGGGTGATAACCCTTCCCTATGTTTTCCAAAAAGCTTAAAAAAGATTTTTTGGCTGGAGCTAAACACGTTAAAAATGTACCCGTTCAAAATTACAAAGAGATTCTACTTAACAACAAACCTACAGTCCCTGTCTTGTTTGCACCGCCTGTATACTGCTGTTCAGAGTATATAGGGCCTTTCCTTATTTTAATTTGGGTGCGGGGTTCCCCTTAATATCCATACAGGACCCAAAGGGCCTGGTAATGGACTGGGGGGGTACCCATGCCGTTTGTCTCACTGATTTTCATCCATATTGCCATGACCCGACATGACATTAAACCCGCAAGCAGTTTTAAATGAGATTTTTTCCTTTAAAAATGACATTTGGTGCAGGGACTGTTCTAAACATGGGAAACACGCGTCACTTTACAGGCATACTATAGACACCCCCCAGGTACGATATTTAAAGGAATATTTCACTTTTTTTTTTTTTACTTTAAGCATCATTAAAATCACTGCTCCCGAAAAAACGGCCGTTTTTAAAAGTTTTTTTTGCATTGATACATGTCCCCTGGGGTAGGACCCGGGTCCCCAAACCCTTTTTCGGACAATACCATGCAAATTAGCCTTTAAAATGAGCACTTTTGATTTCGAACGTTCGAGTCCCATAGACGTCAATGGGGTTCTAACGTTCGTGCGAACTTTCGGTCCGTTCGCGGGTTCTGGTGCGAACCGAACCGGGGGGTGTTCGGCTCATCCCTAGTGGTCGGAATATCTGATCGTGTGTACAGGGCATTAGCGTGTGAAAGTTCACACTGCCCTGGACAAGCTATCTCACACAATACTGCAGTAATTTAGTGTGGGGCAGCTGCAGTGAGCCGGCGGTATGGAGCAGTGTGATGCGTGTTTCAGCAATTAGTCCATCCTACAATGTATCGCCAATCAAAACTATTTTTTCTAGCTAAGATTTGTCCTTACATCTTGTCCCTGAAACACAACAGGAAGCAATAGAAAAAAAAATCCCCATATTGAAGGGAACTTCTATCTTTGGCATTTGTCCTTGGAACATTGGGAAACTCACCTACACTCCAATTTTAGTGCCAATTGTATATGTTTAGATTTTCCCTTTAATTTCTGTCCCAGTGACAACAGTTACCCAGGCAGAAAGTTCTAACCCTATCCAAACCTAGAGAGAAAAAAAAAATGATATGGAGTTTTTATCAAAAATCTCTTGTACCCTTGGACAAACATTTTTTAGCGAATGCTTGCAGAAGCCCTAAGTTGTAGTATTGTCTACCAAAGATCAGTGAATAATCCAGAATGTTCTTCTTGATACTTTCCTCCCATGCCTATTGCGGATTTCCTAATGACCTCTTTCTTGACTGCACTGAAATGAGTTAAATTTCACTCCACGTGTGGCCAGTTTAATGGGAGATAATCATTTGGATTAGCTTGGATTATATCAGAGGACTAACACATGACTGTTTACCTTTATCACATCAATTATTGCTTTTCACAACCTTTAATGTATAATGTAATCCAATGAATGTACTGTATAATCTGTTGATAATTTGTGATAAATTAAATTATGTGTGAAAATAAATTTCACTAAACACCAACCGACAACTGACAACTCATTCAACCCCTCTTTGAGAGATGTTTACATTTGCCATGATAAATTATTTAAATCCATACGAGTTTGCTAGAACCCCAAATAAGATTCCAGGAAAGTATGCCAATAACAGGTAAATATTACAGTCAGATCATATGCTAAAACATATGCAGTATAAGTGGGGAGTTTGGGACTTTAGATGAGGCACATATAAGATGCCCCCATCCCGGTTTCAATGAGAAAAAAAGGGGGATTACTCCTATGGCTCCGGTTCTGTTCATAGTTCACACCGTCGCTACTCACTGGCACGTAAGTACGCAGGGTGGACGACATTGTCTTGTCTTGTCCTGCTGTACTTACCCTAACACAAGGATTAATTCTTACGTTATATGTTTCTATAGATACCCTACAACATCCGCCCCTGAGGAAGTGTTTTTACACAGAAACGCGTCGGGCTTTAAGGATGTAGCTATGTGCCCTACTAGGACAATTACTGGATATGTCGTATTTTTCAACCTTTTGAATTACCAATTAAGCTGCCAGCTGTTATGTGAATCGATCATGTTATACACGATTACCATGTCTTTAAGAAGGGGTGGGCTGCCCTTCAGTCCACCTGCCTGCATTTATCCATCAGAATGCATGTGCCTCCACTGTGGGGACACTCATATTTTAGTGTTAGGACCACAGATATCAGGGTATGGCTTGCGCATGCGTTTGCAAATGTGTGCGGACTAAACCCCTGTTTTTAACGCATACTATTAGACAGGTCAATTTGATTGTCTGCGAGCTGGTGGTAAGTAGGCTTGGAATTTTTTCCTGGGCATTCCCCAGGCTTTGTTTGTATCCATGTGTTTACCATGTATACATTTGTGAACATGATGATACTATTTTTATGCATACGTACAAAATATGATAAAATTTACTTATTGACTTTCTTATATGAATTTTACTATTGTTATGCATTTATATAATTTTTACTCCAACAATAAAATTTAACTACATTTACCTACATGAGTCAACCCCCTCATTTAAAGTCCCAAAAATCCCCCTTTTTTTTCTCATATGCTAAAACATAAGGCATACTGTATCTCTGATCCGTGATGTGCATCTCAGTTCTGCAAGTCAGCGCACTAAAAGAATATAGTGAATAGCAATACAAGTAAAGTACACACTAAACCATATTTTCTGCCATAGCTTTACCATTCTAGATTCCTTAGAAACTGGACAGCTCTCTCAAGGGTGGTGGTGAGACACCAATTTAAGCAAGAGCATTAGGCAGTTGTGGCCCAAATGTCATGTGTAACTTTTGGGCCACCATGTCACAATGCCACACCTGCTGCCAGGGGAGTTGCTAGGTCTACAAAAGATCTGGGGCTAGTGCCCATAGCAGCGTAGTAAAGAAAGTCATACAGTACGCTTGGACTTGGCATACGCATGTATATACAGTAATATACATGTGTGTGTATATATCCCCAGAGAGCCCTCCACTTACATCAGGGTCCCCAGAGAGCCCCCCCTTACATCATGGTCCCCAGAGAGCCTCCCCTTGCATCAGGGTCCCCAGAGAGCCCCCCACTTACATCAGGGTCCCCAGAGAGCCCCCCCTTACATCATGGTCCCCAGAGAGCCTCCCCTTGCATCAGGGTCCCCAGAGAGCCCCCCATTTACATCAGGGTTCCCAGAGAGCCTCCCTTACATTAGGGTCCCCAGAGAGCCTCCCCATTAAATTAGGGTCCCCAGAGAGCCTCCCCCTTAAAATCAGGGTCCCCAGAGAGCCTCCCCTTGCATCAGGGTCCCCAGAGAGCCTCCCACTTACATCAGGGTCCCCAGAGAGCCTCTCCTCCCCTTGGGGACCCCTGCAGAGACTCTGGGCTATGGGCCCCAGATTTGGGGCTATAGCCCTAAAAGCCACCCCCTAGCGATGCCACTGCCTGCTGCCATATGTATTGACCTAAGTATGTTTATATCTGACATTCAGGGGATTCCTGGCAGGAGTCAGAACTCAGAGATGGGTGTTTTAGAGTTTCTTTACCCCTAATATCAAACACAAGAGGGAAACATGAGTGATAGACCACTCCGATTTAGAAAAAAAAACCCTTTATTAGTGATATCCCTTCAAAAGGAAAGGTCATCTTGCCCTCCTTTAGCCAATGTATATTTAAAACTGCCAATTGTCATATATTCTCCCAGGAGGCATATATCTATATAAAAGGACATATGATAAATCTATCAACAGTACCACCAGTAAGTAATGCAAACAACAACTGAAATATGTCCAGCCCGCCACACATAACAGATATAACTACTCAAATAGGATAGCAAGCTTTAGGCGTAGAGCGTTTGGAAATGCATAGATTTGCATTCGTAGGAAAGGTTCATGTAAAAAAGTCTCAGTTGACTCAATATAAGACCCCTTTCACACTGAGGTGCTGTGCAGGTGCTATAGCGTTAAAAATAGCGCCTGCAAAGGGCACTTGAAACAGCGGCTCCATTCACTCCAGTGTGAAAGCCAGAGGGCTCTCACACTGGAGCGCAGCGCTGGCAAAGTCTTGCCAGCAGCTTCTTTGGAGCGCATTAGGAGCGGTGAACTCAATGGGGCAGCGCTGCTATACCGCCGGCAAAACACAGCTGCAGCGGCGTTTTGCGGGCGGATTTAACCCCTTTTCGGCCGAATAGCGCCGCTTTACCGCTGACGCCTGGGGCAGCACAGTGAGATTGACAGTCTCTAAGACCCCTTTCACACTGTGCCGCCCCGGGCGTTAGAGGCGAAGCGGCGCTATTTTTAGCGCTGCTTTACCGTCGTTTTAGCGGCGCTATTCGGCCGCTAGTGGGGTGGTTTTACCCCCGCTAGTGGCCGAAAAGGGGGCTGCAGCTGCGTTTTGCCGACGGTATAGCAGCGCTGCCCCATTGATTTCAATAGGGAGGAGCGGTGAACTCACCGCTCCTAATGCACTCCAAAGAAGCTGCTGGCAGGACTTTTTCTGACACCCTGCCAGCGCAGCGCTCCAGTGTGAAAGCCCTCGGGCCACAAACATTGAGCATGCTATATTGTATCCATTTTTGGGTAAGTAATTCATTTTTCCCAATGATGGACTAATATTTAATATCCAAGATACAAATCCATTTTTCATGAGGAATGTATTGAATCCTGTATGATCATTTTTGGATAAGGATGATAATCTGACCTGTACCAATAATATATGAATAGGCTGCACTGTCAGTCATCATTTATGTCTTTCTTTATTTTTTGTTGTAAATTTGTACTACTACTATGTTTTGGTTCTTTCCATATATTAAATTCTGTGGGTCCTGATGAAGCGGATGATCCGCAAAACTCGTTGACCTTCTCTGAAGATTTAACAGATTGATTTTTGTAATGTATTATATTGACAATGTTATGTTTTTTTTATATTGTATGTAATAAAAGATAAACCTTTTTAGATAAATTATACTATATCCCATTTTTGTTTGGTAAAAATAAAGTGAGTCAGGGGTATATCAAAATCTAGTGACATCTAAGTTCAAATAATTTGGCACTTGTCTCCCCATTCCTCTTGTCGTTCGCTGTTTACATTCTCTTAGAGCTGGTTCCAGAGCTCCATCAGGATGGAGTACCACCTGGAATGAAACGCGTTGATGTTCTAGCACTTCAAGGGTCAGACATATCCACGTGGTCCAGCAAGCAGCGTGACATCTATATGCCTGGACACCCAGAAAGCACACCCAGCTGCCTGTCTCTTCAAAATCTGTCATACATAGAACAAACACAGGTTTTTGTTTATGAGCAATAAGTCTACAGTGGAACGCTAATCAAAACTATTTTCATTCCAGGACTGAATGCAAATACCATGCAAATACTACGGTCAGATCATTTGCTAAAACATAAGGCATATCTCTGATCCATGGTGTGCATCTCAGATCTGCAAGTAAGTGCGTTAAAACAGTATGGTTAAAAATATGAACATGCTGAATGAAGGAGAGAACAGAGTGAGCAGACCGTATAAGTCTTTCATTGTCCAGATAGCAGGCTGGGTGTGCAGGGAGGGCCCTGCTGTGTTCCTTAGATCTAATTGGCGCCCTCCACCTGGCTGTGTTGTGTAAATCTCAGGAATTAATGAACACAAATACAAATCATTTGGCAGGTAAAATAGCTTCCGTATATGTATTTAATCTGTTTGTATGAAATTTCGGTTTAAAGCGTAACTCCACTTTTGTTGAGAAAAAAACATTCCCCTCTGGGTGATCTTTGTACATTGCAAGGATTATAACAACCTTTGTTTCAGATTCCTACCTTTTGTTATTCTGAAGTAATCCCTGTGTGTTTGTCTGTACTGAGTGGGTCTAATGGGAGTGGTTTCATAATTAACTGTCAGGTGTGCAGCCGCAGAGCACTAATGAGGAAATCTGGGTCTGCATCCCTTTAGACGTGTTCCTATTGAAAGTATCTCTCCAAAAATGACATATTTGTTGCAGGGGATGCCTGAAATCTGACTTGTATCTTAGGCAGACTTCTGGGCAAATCAGTGAGCCAATCACAAGCAGGAAATGATGTTTCTGGGGAGTGGTCAGTACACAATATGTGTACAAAACAACTCCATGTAGCCATATTGCTTTGCATTTAAAGAAAATTACAGTGGCTGCAGATTGAAAAGGAAAGGTCATTTTTAATAACATTTAATTACAATATGATTAGTGTTGCAATTATATGTGCTATATTATTTTTTCTTTATTTGCTATTTTTTTCCCCCACAAAAGTGGAGTTACCAGTGGCGGCTGGTGCTCAAAATTTTTGGGGGGGCGCAAAAAATTTTGAAAAAAAATCATCAATTGCAGCCACTGTGCCCTCAAATGCTGCCACTGTGCCATACGCTGCCACTGTGCCCATTAAACGCTGTCACTGTGCCATCAAATCTGCCGCTGTGCCCATCAAACGCAGCCACTGTGTCAAATGCTGCCACTGTGCCCTCAAACGCTGCCACTGTGCCATACGATGCCACTGTGCCAAACGCTGCCACTGTGTCCATCAAATGCAGCCACTGTGCCATCAAACGCTGCCAGTGTGCCCATCAAACGCTGCCAGTGTGCCCATCAAATGCTGCCAGTGTGCCCATTAAATGCTGCTAGTGTACCCTTGAATGCCCCCAGTGTGACCCCCGCCCGCTCGCTGTCTGCCCGGAACTTACCCTGTCTTGGTGGGGCAATGAGTGGGGTCCTTCGTGGGGGTCCTTCTTCTGCCGTCCTCATCTCCCGCCCTCTCCTCCTGATAAGCGTCCAATAGCGGCGCTTGCACATTAAATGCTGCCATTTTACCCTTGAATGACCCAGTGTGACACCCGCCCGCTCGCCGTCTGCCCGGCACTTACCCTGTCTTGGTGGGGCAATGAGTGGGGTCCTTCGTGGGGGTCCTTCGTGCGTCTTCTGCCATCCTCATCGCGGCGCTTATCGTTTCAGCCAATTAGGTGACAGGTAACAAATCCGAGCACCTGATTGGCGGAGAGAATATTAATTCACTTTTCTAACACAGCTGAGTGACCTGCGAGCGCCCAGCATGGCGCTCGCAGGTCACCTTTTTTGACGCCTATTAGAGCCTATGGCTTTAATTAGGTGCTTCAAAAACACCCCCCCCCCCCCCCCCGCCACTGTAATTCAGGCGCCCTGCGCCCAAAAAAGGGCCGGGCGCCTGAATAGGGGGTGGCAGCGGCAGCCAAAGATATCTATTGGTGAAAGAGGGGGGTGGCAGGAGAGAGGGGGTGGTGCCCGTGCGCCCTTAATGCAAGGGCCGCCATAGGAGTTACCCTTTAAATTTCTAATATTAACAATAACGTGCGCGTGGTGTAAAGTGCGTGACAATGAACATAGAGGTTTGTCAACCTATTTGAAATTTTCTGCTATCATTTTGCTATTGCTCCTTTACTCCCTAAAAAAAGAAGATGAACACCTCACTGTGACCAGAGCACTTCGATGGATTATCACGGAGTGAAGGATATAATAGTAATGGGTCCCGGTAGCTCAGTGCTGTATGTCATACTCGAGCAGAGGACGGCAGACTTTAGTTGGCTACGAACTGGTGAAAGAAGATTTAAGGCAATTGTGAATGAGCAGAAAGTAATTGTGGATTGTATGGGAAGAAATCAGAGAGTTGTGTTTGTAAAGGATGGAGGCTGGCCACAGATCTTCACACCTACAGATTCAGCAACATTGCTTGAGGCAAAGAGATCTCCGTATGGGGGGCTCTCCAGCACACTTGTGGATCCTGTCTGACTAGGCTGAGCTAAATGACATCATAAATGTTTGGTAAGGGGGCATGATAGTATAGCTAAGATCTCTTATAGCAACACTGATACTAAAATAGAAATAGTTGAAGCTTTGTCTCCACATTTTCCAGCACTCAGGAGTGGTCACAACATTGGGTGACCATGGAAAGGCTCGCGGGGGCAATGAACAGATGCAGCACAAGGCATCCAAAATAACCCGTTCCCTTTCCTAAGGAGAATAAAGGGAAAACTTTTTTTTTGCAGAGATTTTCCAACATGCCTGTGTGAAATAACTAGCAATGCTCAGAAACACTTAATTCCAGTCTGGCATCTACTATGTAGCCTGATTACTGCACCGATCGATTGCAAAACTTGCATTGATTTGGCTATAAATGGTCATCCTAAGCCAATTGCCTGAAATAACAGGGCTGACTTACTAAAGGAGTTGAGAATATTCATAGAATAAATTGTGTAAATATTGAATTTCCAACTATGTGCAGATCAAAGAAGTAAGTAGGGATTACGAGGATAAGTAAACAGGGATTTTCTTTTCACATGTTTGGATAATTGAAGTGAATCTTCACACGTTTATTCCCAATTGCTTTACTAAATTGGCTTCTCTGACATTTCTTAATTTGGGGCGAAAGGTTGGCAAAATTCAGGTAGTATACAGCCAAGCATAATTTAACAAGAAGAAGAAAGAAGAATTTTTGGGGGCCGGCCGTTCGGGTCCCCTCCTCCATCCCCGTTCAAAATTTGAAATTTAAAAGGAGAGCAAGAGGCGGGACTTTACATGAAGCGGATAAATAAATTGGGTAAAAGACAGCTTTTAATTGGTTTAAATTGTCATATATTTACATATTTAATTTTTATTGCATTATGCTATATCTCAATATTTTTATATTTCATTAGAACCTAATATCGCACCTTCCAACAAGGAATAACTTATATTTACAGATACATAGATTTGTTAGTACATATTTACACACATTGCAGTTGATACCTAAGCAAACATATACCAAATACCAATTATACCAATTATATATTATGATATATACCAAATATACAATTATTTACATTAAAAAGCTGGCATTTTTTTTTTCTTAGGAAAGACACATCAACACGAGTGATCTAGATGCTGCCACCCCGAAAGGGTTACAAAATGAGAAAATCCCCCCCCCCCCCACATTTAAGCATTTGAGTAAAATGGCAGTTTTTTTTTTTTTTAAAGTAGAAAAAAAATGCCAACAAAATGGGAATATCGCCCCCCCCCCCCCAGTGGGGTTTATTTCCCGCAGCAAAGTTGCAATCATTAGAAGAGTAGTATTAAAAAATGAATTTTTAATACTACTCTTCTAACAATTGCAACTTTGCTGCAGAAAAAAACCCCACGGGGGGATATTCCCATTTTGTTGTCATTTTTTTTCTACTTTTAAAAAAAAAAAAAGCTGCCATTTTACTCAAATGCTTAAATGTTTCCGCAGATTCTTAATTAATTATTATTAATTGTTAATTAATTATTATTAACTTTATTAACTTATTTAACTTATTTAATTTATTTATTATTAATTATGAATGAATTACTTATTTTATTTATTTATTATTAATTTATTATTTTATTTATTTATTTAAATAAATATTTTTTATTTATTTTTTTATTATTATTTATTTATTTAAATACATATTTTTTTATTTTTTTATATAATTTATTTATTTATTTAAATATTTATTTATTTATTTTTATTTATTTATAGTTTATTTATTTTTATTTAGGTATTTAACTTAGGTATTGACTAAGGTATTTAACTTTGTTGGGGCTTTTGTTTCACTAAAATGTAAATCAGCGTAATAATCTAAAAAAAAAAAAAAAGCAAAACAAAAAAGTATCCATGCAGGTATATCCATTTATCTATCAGATGCCTTTTATTATAAAGGAGATATTCAATGTTTGGAGTTGCAGCATTTACTTGAATGCATTGCTTTCATCTATACAGTGAGCTGCAATAATAGCAGTTTCCCTAAAAAAAAAAAAATAGCAAAAAAAAAAATTAAGTATCCATGCAGGTATATCCATGTATCTATCAGATGCCTTTTTATTATAAAGGAGATATTCAATGTTTGGAGTTGCAGCATTTACTTGAATGCATTGCTTTCATCTATAGAAGAGCTGCAATAAGAGCAGTTTCCCTAAAAAAAAAAAAAAAATAGCAAAAAAAAAGTATCCATGCAGGTATATCCATTTATCTATCAGATGCCTTTTATTATAAAGGAGATATTCAATGTTTGGAGTTGCAGCATTTACTTGAATGCATTGCTTTCATCTATACAATGAGCTGCAATAAGAGCAGTTTCCCTAAAAAAAAAAAAAAAAGCAAAAAAAAAAGTATCCATGCAGGTATATCCATTTATCTATCAGATGCCTTTTATTATAAAGGAGATATTCAATGTTTGGAGTTGCAGCATTTACTTGAATGCATTGCTTTCATCTATAGAAGAGCTGCAATAAGAGCAGTTTCCCTGAATGCTTTTGACTATAGTGACCCTGCTCTCTCTCTCTCCCTCTTGTCTGCTCAGTGACTGGTCTGTCAGCTTCTGCTGGGAGATGAGCAGAGGTGGATATAAATATCGTTGGTCAGTGGTAAAGTGCTATGGCTGAGCTGTTGGAGAAGATCAACACTTCAGACAAGTCGCCAGCAGCTAACGACAAGTTGAGATCAAGTTCGAATAAACTTTGCTCCGAGTCAACCCCCCTTTTAGAGAAGACTCCATGCAAGCTAAGAAAACCCCACCTCCTTTTGAGCTAAGCAGTTGGTTTCTTTGATCTAAGTATAAGTGGAGCTGGAGTTGAGGTATTTTTAGAGCAATTGACTCCTTAAACCACGTGTGCCCACGTTGATCAGGATGACTGTTCAATCGGCGCTTGTGCCAATCCTACTCTTGGTGCTGGTTTCGGGGATGGTACACTGCATGCCGCGATTATCTCCCCAACGAAACGACACCCTGGAGCGACGCTGGGAGAAACTCTACTCTAAGCAAATGGCTAGGATGCCGGGGGAGAGGAAAGACGCAAACCGGGAGGGTGACTATTTGCTGGGCATCAAGCGCTTGCGACGACTTTACTGCAATGTGGGCATCGGATTTCATATTCAAGTTTTGCCGGATGGAAAAATAAATGGGATGCACAATGAAAATAAATACAGTGAGTATAAGGTTTTTTTTCTTTATATTTTGCTGAAAAAAATATAAAATGCTTCTTTTTTTTTTTTTTAATGCAACATTTACCTGTTTGAGATTCTTTTTTTTATTACAATTCATTTATAAATTTACAGATTATTTTATCATCTTGTAGATTAGTCACACTGATTTCACTTGATCTTTGCCGTAGTGCCTAAAGCTTAGGGGCAAATCTGCTGAACTTAAGATAAAGTTAATTGTAATAATTAAATGGAGCAGTAACAGGAAAGTGACACTTAAAGCAAAGACTGGATTGCGTTCTGCTTGGTCTGTGTGGCGAGATTAGTGTCATTTAAAAATGCGATCTTGCCTTGCTTGTTTAATAATGTTATATTAAAAGAATTAAAAAGTGATAGGTCAAGTGCTGGAAAGTTTGTATTTGCCAGATTTTTTTTTTTTTTTTTTTTCAAGGGGAACTAATAAAGGCTTTTAGAAGCTGCGATAATCTCTCATTTCAGTAGTCTGCAAAGACTCTTCTTCTGCAGAGACAAAAAATTCTTAAGCCACGAGCTGATGTCAGGTGCTGTGTTTCAGTACATACTTGACGGACAGACATAGAAACTTTGGAGAATCAAGTAACAGTTGTCAACTCAAAGCTGTAGGTTTGCAGAGGACATGGGAATTTTATTATTGACAATGAGCTACAGAAATACAAATAGGTTCGCAAATGTGTATAATTAATAACTTTCTACATTAAAAATGATAAAAAAAAATCTTTCGAAACCAGTATATCTTATGTGCTTAGGCTCAGCTGAGTAGGGTATTGCTGGGACAACCGATTTGTATATTGGATGCTGTGACCCTATTGTTTCATTTCATAATGATAATATATGCTACATGTTTATGTCAGTTCTTTGAGATTTATACCGTTTCCTCTTTGAAAAATAAAGGAATTACAAAAAAAAAAAAAAAATGGTAAAAAAAACAAATAAATAACTAAAACAAGGTGATTTCGGCTATGTGAGCATAACATGCTATAACTAAATCGGTAGGATTTTTACTCTCTCAGCACAACATAGTATTAAATGATCCCTAAAACTGATATTAGCCTTATAAAAATATGAGTACAAGAAAAGTTGGAAAGCTTAGAGTTTTTGGCATATGTATCCCTGAAACGGGTGAGAATCGGGCAGATCACGTTTGAGGTTGTGCATTGAAAAACCTTTAGCGGACCTCCACAGTCCTTTACAGTGCTATACATATTATAATTTCCATTCAGCTTTATAATGATATTGGAAACTGACTTTAATTGGCGTAAGAGGTTTGACTTAAGACAGTATCTACATAGAGTTGTTCCAAAAAAAATATATATATATATACAGTAAAACCTTGGTTTGAGAGTAACTTGGTTTGAGAGCGTTTTGCAAGACAAGCAAAATGTTTTAATAAATTTTGCCTTGATATACAAGCGATGTCTTGATATAAGAGTAGCGTCATGTCACAACTGGAGTATAAAACAGAAGAGAGGAGCCTCTAAGTGTAGCAATATGGTTACATTTAATGAAGGTACAACATTTAGCAACTTATTGCTACACTTAGAGGTGCCTCTCTTCTCTTTTATACCCTGTAAAAAAAATGCTTTGATATACAAGTGCTTTGGATTACAAGCATGTCTCTGGAACGAATTATGCTCGCAAACCAAGGTTTTACTGTGTATATATATATATATATATATATATATACTGCATCAATAATGATAGTTGTCCAGAATACAGGATGTCCCAGAGTTATGAACACAATAGGGACTGTAGGTTTTTTCGCAACACTGCATTTGTAAGTGTAACTTCCGGTCGGAACACTGCATTCGTAAGTGTAACGTCCGCCTGTGCATGGATGTGGGATGTTCCAGGCGCTTGTTATGTTATCTGGGGCTCTTCTGGCCATGCAACACATGTAGTACTGCAGTATGGGATGTGTCTGGAGGTATCCAGGACCGGCGTGGAGCACAAGTGGCCGGCATTTGAAGCCGTTCATAAGTAGGAGTCGTTCGTAACTCGGGTGTTCGTAACTCGGGAACTGCCTGTACAGAGTTTAAAAACAATTATGCCCCGTACACAACACGGTCGGATTTTCCAATGGAAAATGTTCGATCGGAGCATGTTGTCGGAAATTCAGACCGTGTGTGGGCTCCATCAGACATTTTCCATCGGAATTTCCGTCACACAAAGTTTGAGAGCTGGATCTCAAATTTTCCGACAACAAAAATCCGTTGTCGTAAATTCCGATCGTGTGTACACAACTCCGACGCACAAAGTGCCACGCATGCTCGGAATCAAGCAGAAGAGACGCACTGGCTATTGAACTTAATTTTTCTCGGCTCATCGTACGTGTTGTACGTCACCGCGTTCTTGACGTTCGGAATTTCCGACAAGATTTGTGTGACCGTGTGTATGCAAGACAAGTTTGAGCCAACATCCGTCGGAAAAAATCCATGGATTTTGTTGTCGGAATGTCCGATCGTGTGTACGCAGCATTAGAGTGAATGATATTTTACCGAAATTGCACATATAGAATGCAAGTTATGTTTTGCTGTATTTTTTCTCAGTTATGACATGGTATTTGTTTAAATGGCAAACAATAAATTTAAATTGTACATATTATATGATGAAACAAAAAAAATGTATTACCAGTAATATTTTCCAGATTTAATACCTGGAATAATGTAAGTCAAAGAGCAAAATGATTGCAGCAAATTCTGTAAATCAATGCATTGTATAGATTTCTCTATCTTGTGCACCTGGGATACCCAACCTGTAAATGTCTATGTACAGTGGTGAATGCAATGTGTTTCAGTGTTAATCTGAACCATCATCAAAAACAATGGGTGCAGTAGGGCAGTGGTTCTCAACCTCAGTCCTCAAGTACCCCCAACGGGCCATGTTTTCAGGTTTTCCTTTACTTTACACAGCTGCTTTAAATCAATATCAATGATATGGCATTGACAAGAGCTGTTTTATCTAAAGCCCAGTACACACAATTTTCCAATGGGAAATGTTGGATGTGAGCTTGTTGGCGATAAGTCCGACCGTGTGTATTCTCCATCGGACAATTGTTGTTGACTTTCCGCCAACAAATCTTGGCTAGCATGCGCTCAAATTTTCCGCCAACAAATGTGTGCTGTCAGACTTTCTGATCGTGTGTACACAAGTCCGTCGGACAAAAGTCCAAAATACAAACACGCATGCTCGGAATCAAGGATGAGCCGAAAACACTCAATCTTGTAAAACTAGCGTTCGTAATGGAGATATCACGAACGTCTTGTACGTCACTACGTTCGTAATTGTTGGTCAACATTTGCGTGACTGTGAGTATGCAAGATAAGTCAACACCCCTCGAACAAGATTCCACGGTTTTGTTGTCGGAAAGTCTGATCGTGTGTACGGGGCTTTAGGGAAGTACCCAAAACATGGCCTGTTGGGGGGTACTTGAAGGTTGAGGTTGAGCATGTTGAGGTTGAGTAGGGCACTACTTCTATCAGCTTGCAGTGAATGAATTTGAATGCATCAGGTCCTGAGACTGTGTGCTGCGTCCGTGGTCACCACACAAAACCTGACCTGTGAGGAATAAAAAAAAAAAAACACAAATGCCAAATCACATTTCGAAATGCATCTTGTCGTTGAGACCTTGCATGTATCCGAAGGCAATGCATCATACAATAACGCATGGAACCCATATATTAGTGAAAGATGATTTATAACTGTAACTTTCACAGCAGTGAAAGATGATTTGTAACTGGTTGCTATGGGTGACTGCCAGGTGACTTTACATGTCATCATTGCTTTAATGAATAAGCCATCATACCTAGTACTACATCCACTAGCCATTTTTCACACATAGGGGTTTATGCTTGAACAGTTATGCCGTGTACACACGGTCAGACTTTCCGACGGGAAATGTTGGAAGTGAGCTTGTTGTCGGAAAGTCCGACCGTGTGTACGCTCCATCGAACATTTGCTGTCGGACTTTCCGTCAACAAATGTTTGAGAGCAGGTTCTCAAATTTTCCGCCGACAAAACTTGTTGTCGGAAAGTCCGATCGTGTGTACACAAGTCCGTCGCACAAAAGTTTGCGCATGCTCGGAATCAAGCAGAAGGAGCCGCACTGGCTATTGAACTTCCCTTTTCTCGGCTCGCTGTACGTCTTGTACGTCACCGCGTTCCCAAGTTTGGAATTTTTGGCCAACATTTGTGTGACCGTGTGTATGCAAGTTTGAACCAACATCCTTCAAACAAAAATCCACGGTTTTGTTGTCGGAAAGTCTGATCATGTGTACGCGGCATAATAGTTAACTGAATTATTTCTAAAGGGTGAAAGATCTAAAATCTGCTATCTTGTTAGCTTGCAACTGTGATGTTCAGAATTCAAGCTTCGCTGGGAATCTTTTAAATACAGAAAAGCACTATCCTGTCATGCAGGAATTTAATCGAGGAAAGCACTCTGCCATCCAACAAGTATCACCAGTGATTGTAAAACTTTGTGTATGTTTTGAATGTTGGAGCTTTAAGGAAAAAAAGTTTTGTTCAAAACACGTTACTGATTTTGGACCTGCAAATAGTTTCTGGCAACAATTAAACAAGTGTATTGTTAGTCTAATTACTCTCATCTACGCATGTATTTAAGTGCTGTGAGCAAGCTTATGTCACTATCCACAACAGCACTGGGATACATATAGAAGCAGATTGTAATGGAATCATACACAACAAAGTGATATCACTTACAGCCTACCATAATGAAACTGGATCAGAGAATTGACAGCCTTCAAATGCATCCCAAGTATCTGAGACTTTTGCGGTATGCAGAAAATACCATGCACCTGCCAGGAAGAAAAGCAAAACGAATCACACAATTATTTTTTTATAATAAATTAGTAAAGAAAAAGCTTTTCACCCTTTCTACATTCATAAACAAATTTACACGCGATGACACTGGCTAAGTCCCAGCACTCGGTTAGGGGGAGCTATCCTTACACCCCCTGTATATACAAGTGAAGTCTGCATCTTTCCTAAAAAAAAGGTGGACATCATATTTTAAAGCTTCCTTTATCAAGAATGTTTTCCTCTAAACCAGGAGTCTCCAAACTTTCTAATCGAGGGACCAGTTTATTTTCCTTCAGGCTTTAGTGGGGCCGGGCTCTTGCCAGTCGTGACTAAAAAATGCCCTAGCATCAGTGCTCCATCATTGGTTTTAGTGGGCGAAATAGTGCTTCGTTGTTGGTATAAATGAGATGAACAGTGCCCCGTTGATGGAGTCGGCAGAGGGAATGATGCCCAATTTGTTGGTGTCAGTTGGTAGGATAGTGCCCCAAGGGCCAGATAAAGGCAAGCAAAGGGCCACGCCACAGTTTGGAGATCACTGCTCTAATTCATGGGACTTTATTAGTAAAACAATTATAGCCATATTAAAAGAATAACATAGAGGTCTTCCTGGTATTTATTAGAAATGTAGTCACGAAGAGATGATGCCATTGAAACATCAGATGGCTTACGTGAAAAGGTTGTTTTGGACTTTTTCCAATAAGAATTGCCCTGATGATTGACTGCTTCTATTTTTTGAGCCTACGAGACTCTTCTTTAGATCAGAACAGAAGGTATATTTGTACATTGGCTAACTCAGTGCATTTTGAATGACAGTTTCTATTGTCCATTACATAATTTGGACTTTTTATTATAGGTGCCAAATATCCGTAATGAAACGCTGATCTAGCCATGTTTCTCTTGTAGTAATATGAAAATGGCCAGAAGCCTGGGAACTAAATGCCATTCCACCGCCAATGCCACTCCTATCTACAATATCATTAACAGAATCCAGCACTCAGGATACAGTAATACAGTATAACAAACTACTGTGACCCCTTTAGCAGATGTACAGAGCACTGGATGGTGCAACCAACAACTTAATAGAAGGTCTTAAAGCACCTTAAGACACTCTGGCAGAACGTTCAAATCATTGCTCATGGAGCATCATGCAGGTACTGGTCTTCTTTCTGCCTGGGTTATGCCTCCAGCACCAACCTTTATGTCAGAGAGAACTACAGTCATGTGAAAAGAACAAAGTTTACAAATGCCAACCTGACTAGTGAGATAATGATCATCTCACTAGATAGAACAACATGATCTGATTTTAAGCAGTCAGGTTGACATTTGCATCCTTTGCTCTTTTGACGTTACTGCCGTCTTCTCTGAAGTGACCCTGGTGGCATACTCCAGGGGAGGAAGGGAACACAACCTTTGTGGGGCTGGAGAACTTGGTTATTGCTCTGAAGGTTTGTTAGGAGTATCTTGAAACACTTGCATACCTTACATTATATTATGGGTCCCACCATTCACTACGTGTACTTACATGTGTTTCAATCTGTACATCTGTCAAGGATATTGTAATTGTAATCACTCGTACCAGTTGTCTGAGTGCTGAGTGAAATCTATTATTGATAAGTATTAATACTAGTCAGGTTTGCGCCTCAGCTGAATATGTAAATATTTTCTAAATCGGACCTCCTGCACCTGAGAACCAGAAATGTTGGATAGCCGAATCTGCCCGTAAGTAGGCAACAGTATTTATGCATAATGCCGCGTACACACGAGCGGACTTTTCGACCGGACAGACCGAGTCCGGCGGACAATCCAACCATGTGTGGGCTTCATCGGACCTGCAGCGGACTTTTTCGGTCGAAAATCTGACGGACTTTAGATTTGGAACATGTTTCAAATCTTTCCGATGATCTCGAGTCCGGTCGAAAAGTCCGCTCGTCTGTATGCTAGTCCGACGGATGAAAACCGTCGCTAGGGCAGCTATTGGCTACTGGCTATCAACTTCCTTATTTTAGTCTGGTCGTACGTCATCACGTACGAATCCGTCGGACTTTGGTGTGATCGTGTGTAGGCAAGTCCGTTTGTATGGAAAGTCCGCCGGAAGTCTGTCGGATAGACCGTCTGACTAGTCCGGTCGAAAAGTCCGCCCGTGTGTACATGACATAACAGTTCACAATAGTGAGTAACTAATGTGAACAATGGGCACGATGGCGTAAATTGTTGAGCTGTCTAAAATCATTAATGTATAAAGAAATAAAGAAAAGAAAGAAAAAAAGGGGCAAAAGTAGTAAAAAAAAAATGAATGACCTTGATGAAAGAGGAAAGGTAACACTTTGTGATGTTTTCTTTGTAGGTTTGTTGGAAATCTCACCTGTGGAAGTCGGAGTGGTGAGCCTGTACGGTGTTAATAGTGGACT
Source organism: Lithobates septentrionalis (assembly GCA_037952835.1). Classification (NCBI taxonomy): domain Eukaryota; kingdom Metazoa; phylum Chordata; class Amphibia; order Anura; family Ranidae; genus Lithobates; species Lithobates septentrionalis. The sequence continues at coordinate 1,923,073 of JBBDGP010001657.1, forward strand.
ATTTGTTGCCATGAATGGAAAAGGAAAGCTATATGGATCAGTAAGTAATACAAACCTATTTTGTACTTTTGAATACAAGTTCATTAGAACTTTATGTGTCAGATTTCACTTCAAATTGATAAGATAAGGAAATTTATCAAGAGTCATAACAAAGGGAAAATTTTAATTTGTTAGGCGATATTTGTAAAGCAACAGCAAAGACTGTGAGACATGAAGTAGTTCCAATAAGCTTGAAATGATACGGGTTGGGCAAGCTTGGTTCTCCAGAAGAACGGCCAGTGACAGCATTCTGCACATTGCTTTCATGAATTGTTGCAACACGTAGAAAGGCTTATTCCTTTTTCTATAGAGAAAAGGGAATGAAGAGATATTTGCTAAAATAATATAGAATTTCTGGTGTGATAACATACATATCTTTCATGACTGAGGCTAACCCCTCATATTACCAAACTACAGAAACAAAAACCTCGAAACTCTCATAATGCCCTTATTTACTGAGCTGGCTAAGGCATGAGCTAATGGTAACTTGTATACTTCATTATTAGTGGGTGGACATGTAATGCTGTGTAGTTCACTGAATACGTAAGAGGGAGCTTTTAATAACATGAAAGTGGAGTAGTTCCAAGCTACCACTTGCATACTCCAAAGTACATGCCATTCCTTGCATTGCTAGCTGGGCGATTTAATTAATCTTGTCTGGGGTAAAATGGGAACAGTTCCCTGTGGACCATTCATGTTGCAATAAATCAGACTATACAATAAACGCCATCATTTATTACCTGTTCCATGCGGTTATAGGATTCTCCATGACATTTTATTTTCCATATTTATGTAGTACATATTTATTACATAGCTCTTAAGGGGGCTTGTAGAACCACAATTCCTGCCCCAGAAGAACATATTGTATAATGTCCCTATCGCATTCATACCACTAAACTCATTCTACGCCAGTTCACCTAACTATGCTTATGTCAACTGGAGCATCCAGAAGTAATCCATAAAAAAATTGGGAGAAACGAGGAATATCATGCAGATATTACTTAACCAGTGTACTTAAAAAAGAGATGCTGCGTTCAGTGGTTTCTTCTGCCAAAACCTACATCACCAATGGATACAGTAATGATGTGGGGGTCAGCAGGAGGAACCACCGAGCACAGCAGAGGACTAGGAGATTGACATTCCCAGAAGTGTCACTTTATAAAGAAACTTCACACCTCCACATCACAGGCAGGGGGAGAGTTATGCCGCGTACACACGGTCGGACTTTTTATCTACAAAAGTCCGACAGCCTGTCCGACAGACTTTCGACGGACTTTTGGCGGACTTTTGGCGGACTTGCGGCAGACTTTCTCACGAACGGACTTGCCTACATACGATCACACAAAAGTCCGACAGATTCGTACGTGATGACGTACACCAGACTAAAATAAGGAAGTTGATAGCCAGTAGCCAATAGCTGCCCTAGCGTGGGTTTTTGCCCGTCGGACTAGCACACAGACGAGCGGATTTCTGGGTCCGGCGTAGTTACGACGTAAAGATTTGAAGCATGTTTCAAATCTAAAGTCCGTCAGATTTGCGGCTGGAAAAGTCCGCTGAAAGTCCGCTAAAAGTCCGGGGAAGCCCACACACGATCGGATTGTCAGCCAGCTTTAGTCCGTCGGCGTCCGTCGGACTTTTGTAGACGAAAAGTCCAACCGTGTGTACGCGGCATTAGGTATTCCCCTTCTTTTTTTATGCAGGGAGATATTTAAATAAAACATTGACTTTAGTAACAAGTTGCTTTAAAATGTATATTTAGCTTCTCATTTCCTGTCTGGTGAAACCATTGACAAAGAACAGAAAGTGAGGGTCAATCTCACTACCGAAGCCCCACTTAGCAGTTAAAACAGGGCAAGGGTTCTAACCTTTCCCCACGCTATCCAAAGCTAAAAAAAATTTTTAGCTTGTCATTCACTTTAAAGTGGACCCATCATGAATCCTGCCTACCTACATCAGTGCCTTAGGTGCTGGTAAATACCTTACTATTCAGTCAAGCCAAACTTATTCTCCAGGACACTCTATATTCCCCCATACACAATCCAACAAATAGCATTATTCCAACATGTCAGCACTTAATCATGGTACTCCACGTTCTGCAATGAAATGCAAGACTGCTGAAGCTCCCACATTGCATTGTGATACTGGGATGTTTTTATATATTCCCATATTCATATTTTATATGCTTCCTGCAAGAAGGGGAAAGCAAGATTGATTTAAGCCATGACAAGAAACAGAATCTGTCTAAAAATGGCCATATACATAGCAAATTCATCAAGAAACAGACAAACCAGACAAACCCTGTCGGCACCCTCCCACCCGACATCCTTCGATCTGGAAATTGACTGAGACCGGTAAAAAACTGTCCGCCTAACAACCACTTCATCCAATCAGATGTACTGAATACAATAGCCAGCAGGGAACATTTCTCCTTCCATGCTGAACAAGAGAAATATTAGAGTGTACAACCAACTTAAGCCTGTATGAACTTCGGCAGTTCGACCAATGACCAAAGCCACCCACTTTCACCCACAATTACGACACCACAGTCACAACATCAGCTGATAATCACCTGTCTATGGAAGCACCAGATGCTTTCCATCTGATCACACTTGGTGGTAAGGTAACTATCAACTGTACATGTTAGAAAACCGTTATAATCATTATTATTGCTACATATCTTGTCAATTTCTTATCACTGATGATAAACATACATTATATTCATGTTAATGGAGCAATCTAGAGCCTTCTAAACAAGAGCTAATTTACAAACGGCAAATAGACAGTGTACTTTGAAAGTGCAGTTGCTTCAGAGCTTAGTAAATGATGGGAAGGAGTGCTGATTTCTATCATCCAATCATGTGCAAGCAAAAATTCCGTTTTTCTTCCCTTGCATGTTATTGGGTATTCTTTGTATAGTGAAGCCTCACCTCTTTTACTAAGCATTGGAGCAACTGCACTTGCAGAGTGCACAGTCAATTTGCCTTAAAGTGTAACTATGTAACTATATTAAAGGCAGATTTTAAAAAAAAATTACAAACATGTCATACTTACCTGCTCTGTGCAGTGGTTTTGCACAGAGCAGCCCCGATCCTCTTCTCGGGTCCACCGAAGGCGCTCCTGGCCCCTCCCTCCTGTTGAGTGGGTGGGGCTGCTGCTTTGTGTGTCCATTGACACATGGAGCATGGCTTTGCCTCACCTCCACTCTCTCCTCATTGGCTCATTGGCTGTGGTTGACAGTATGGAACAACAGGGTATTGTGTGTGATTATAGCGGTGCCAAAGGTAGTAAGAGACCACTTAAATATAAAACATATAAAGTTTATTCACAAAAAGTTAAAAATGGGTTCAATAAAAAGAATATCTATATATATATATTGCATCATTAATCATTGGTGTCCGTAATGTGGATGGTCATAACATGGTATTTGATCCCAACATGTTTCGCCAAACATGGCTTCTTCAGGGCATTTGCAGACCACCACTAGCCAAGGGACTATAATAAAAACAAAATCATATATACAATCATAAAAAAAATCATTGGAATAATACATACAAAACTATTGATATATTTTTGACTAATTATTCACTCTGTCCAATCCACTTCAAGCTTACCCAGAAGACCACCAATGAGAGTCACAGGATTCGTCCACACCTCAAAGGAGTCGTCCAATGATTCTTGTTATACTGAAAGCCAATATATGTTTTGTATGTTTTTAGCTTGGTTCGGCCGTGGTTGCACAGGACTCCCCTCCCTTTGAGGCGTGGACGAATCCGGTGACTCTCATTGGTGGTCTATTTTCAAAGGATGCCCCCATATTAGCTAATAACCCAGCAAAATCAGAATGGGTCATTTTAGATGATCTAACTCAAATATCACATTGTAAAAAAATGGAGCTAGATTCACCCAAATTACTTCGAGCCTTTTTTTTTTTTTTACAAACAACGTACTTTATTCGAGAAGAGTGTATGTTTACAGGGCATTAGCAGTAGTAACACCATCACTATGCACATACAAAGCAAAAAAATAATATAAACTGGACAACATATATGATACCAGTGTTGGTATGCAAAGAAAAAAATGTTAACAGTGACATTACGTATTCTAACCACGTGGGTACATTATAAGGAGAGGTTGTCTATCTTGCATTACTCCCAATGTATGCAGGGTCTTTGTCTATCTCATTAAATGTCGAGGCAGTTTCCAACCAGGTATCCCAAATTTTCCTATATTTGGTTGGGCAGCCTCTGTGAGCATAGAGTTCTTTTTTGTAGGGTAGCACACTATTAACTGCAGATATCCACTCTTGAAGAGTTGGTGGTAGTGCCCTGAGCCACTTTCGTGCTGTCTGCAATCTAGCTGTGAACAGCGTTTCCTGGAAGAATATGTAGTGAAACGTGTCAGAGTCTGGGTCCGGAAACACTCCCAGGATACAGTGGAATCTCGGATTGCGAGTAACGCGGTTAACGAGCGTTTCGCAATATGAACACTGTATTTTTAAAAATCGTAACTCAGTTTGCGAGTGTTGTCTCGCAAAACGAACATGATTCAGGCCAAAGCGTGTGCAATACCGCGTTTGGCCTGAGGTGGGGGGGGGGGCACAGGAGCCGATTGGCGCCATTCGGAAATGCATGGAAAGGCCCGAGGACAGCTCGGCTGACCTCGGCAAACCTTGGGAACGGAGTCTTTCCGAGGTTTGCCGAGGTCAGCCGAGGTGTTCTCGGGCCTTTCTGGCTGTTTAAGAGGCTCTCCAGTGCCCCCCCACCTCTGGCCGCATGCGGTATTGCATGCCATTGAAGTCAACAATGTGGAACGAATTATTTTCGTTTCCATTTACTTCAATGGGGAAACTCGCTTTGATATGCAAATACTTTGAATTACCAGCATTCTCCTGGAATGGATTATGCTCGTAATCCGAGGTTCCACTGTACATTGTTTGGGGCATAACGTAAGAGGGCACCCCATCTTGTCATGTATGAATTTCACTATTTGAGACCAATAGTCCTGTATTACTGGGCATGACCAAATGGAAGAAATTGCCGATGGAGCTTCCACATCTGGGACATAGTGGACTGTGGTTGTTTCTCTATTTGGCTAAGCGTAGGGGGGGTCAGGAAGGACCTATTTTTAATATATAGTTGTATAAGGCTGTCTGATAACTTGGGAGAAACCTTCCTGCATGCATCCAATGCTTCTTCCCATTCGTCCTCCTCCATCTCCCCCACGTCCCCAGTCCATCTGTCTTTTAATCGATAATCAAGAGTTGTAGCGGTTGGACGGAGGAGAGAATGGTAAAATATTGAGATTAGTTTTGGAGACTCCGGCCCGGATATTACGCCCAGAACATCTAGTTGTCCAGATTGGAACACTTTCAGCTTTTAATGTATTTGAACTTTTGGGTTTACTTAGTTGTTATGTTACATTTTATGACGCACAGGAGTGCTAAACAGGTCTTGTACTTTTTTTTATTTTTTTTTTCTACAGAAACAATTCACAGATGATTGCAAATTCAAAGAGACGCTTCTCCCAAATAACTACAATGCCTATGAATCAAGACGATACCCTGGAATGTACATCGCTCTAAACAAAAACGGAAGGACAAAAAAGGGGAACAGAGTTTCCCCCACAATGACACTGACGCATTTTCTGCCTCGGATTTGACAACATTTCCCCCCCCCCCTCCCCCGAGGACTCCTGGGAACAGGCTGTGGGGGGGAAAAGAACTTGGTGCACTTTGAAGACACAGTTAAATGCAAGAGCTGATGTAACATATTTAACTTAATAATTTAAGTCTGTATATATGGTTCAGGAGAAACTTTATTTATAGCTAATTACTTTTGTATTTTCCCTTAATATTTTATTTCTCTTTTATTGGGGGGGGGGGGGGGGGCGAACTGTAGTTTATTAACTTGGAGAACTGCTGGATGGGCCTACAACGTGTTGCTATGCAATGTGCTGTGAGTCGCAGCAGTAGCGTTAAAAAAAAAAAAAAAAAAAGTTGGTGCCATTGCCGAGCTGCTAATCACGACACGGTTTTGTACTGTTTACAAGCTGCACACGATTGTGTCCTTGTGCACATATTTCTTGGCTAAAGCAGATAAGATGAAACAAGTGTTAGGCCCAAGCTACCAATAGTGTTTCCTCCGCTCAGTTACTATTAAACTGAGAGAGTGTCAGTTTACCTCTTGTACAGAAAGATCAGTGTGAGAAGAGGACTTCACAAATCTGTTTTTAGAGCTGTCAGTGCTGAACTCTGAACCGCTCTGACAGTCAATCTTTGCTATGTCTCCACCGATCACATGCCTCTTAACCCCTTCTTTGGTAAAGGGTCTAGCACTTAAAAGTATGGATCTATCTGCTTGAGGCTGAAAAAATGATAAGACACAAGTGATTTTAGGTGCTATTGAGTGTACTGGAGCTGGAGGAACGTCTTAAAGTCAGATGTTGCTTAAAGGATAAACCATAAAAACCCTCTCAGAGATCATGTGAAGTAAGCAGTAGGTGAAAATCTAAACAGAGCACGACGTTTAAAGCTGAACTTTGGGTAAAAAAAAAAATCTTCCACGCATAGGCAATCGCGGGGGGTGTGCCAGGTGTGCCTGGGCACACCCTAACCACTGTTTGCATTGCCAATTCCCCCCCCCCCTTGCTGGCCCCCTGCTGGTTTTCCCATACCTCCCAACTGTCTCTGATTTCGAGGGACTGTCCCTGATTTGGAGCAATGTCCCTCTGTCCCTCATTCCTCCTCATTTGTCCCTCATTTTGATCTGACCTATATAGTTTTATATAAAATGCACTTTTTACCTTTCAAAAAGTGTTTCCCAGTGCTAAACCTTTCATCTGATTTCTAAATTGCTGCATTTGTAAATGTCAAAAGCCAATATAAAGGAATAGTAGTAAAAAAAATGCACTTGTGGATTTAATTAACCTTTTTTTGGGGGTTATTTCTCCTTTAGGAGGGTGTGGCAGGGGGCGTGTCCTATGCCCACATACATTTGCTAGTAGGTGTCCCTCATTCCCATCTCAAAATGTTGGGAGGCATGGTTTTCCTCCTCTCCTCTCCTCTCCTCTCCTCTCCTCTCCTCTTCTCTCCTCTCCTCTTCTCTCCTCTCCTCTCCTCTTCTCTCCTCTCCTCTCCTCTATTGCTGCGGGGGATGTTTCAGGATGGAGAGCGGCTGATAAATAGTTTTAATTTCTAAATGAACACAGTGAACACACTCGCTCACTGTGTCCGTTCATAACTGAAGCATAGTGAACTGTATTTACTATGCTTTGGTTTCTGAATGAACAGGAAGCCCCTCAGCACAGAGCACTTCCCCTTCAGTCAATCCCTCGTGCAGCTGAGCCTGCAGAGAAAGGTACATATCTCCAAAAATTTTGAGATGGGAATGAGGGACACCTACTAACAAATGTATGAAGGCATAGGACACGCCCCCTGTCACACCCCCTTGAAGGAGAAATAACCCCCCCAAAAAGGTTAATTAAATTCACAAGTGGAGGGGGTGGAGACAAGACCAGTCACCCTGCACAAGGAAAAAGGGCAGCAGTGCCCGGGCTTCATTACAGGAAGCTGCGCAGAAGCAACCTTTACAGGATTACTGCACAGATCTGGAAGAAATAGAATAGAAGTGAGAATACACAAGGCTCTTTTGCTTAGACAATATCCCCAGAGTTCAGCTTTAAAATATATCTTTTTCTTTTGTTTGCTTGTTTTGGATAGAATAGGGGAGGGTTACATCCTTTGTCAGGTTTTTACTGCTGTCTGTGTCCCTGCTGGGGGGATTTACCCTCTTTATTTGTTCTGGTGACCATTGTCACTGGGACAAAAATTAGTGGGGAAACCTACAATTTCACTAGAATAGGAATATAGGTGAAACCTTCCAATGGGTGATCACTGTGCAGAGAATTCCTCTCACTTCCTATTGTGTTTCAAGACAGGAAGTGAAGGAAAATCTACCCAACGTAACAAGCAAAAAAGACAAAAAAAACCATGATGACAAGAGTTTTATCCATTCGCTACTATATCCAAAACTAGAAAAGCTCTACCATTACTTTAAAGTATAACTAGAGGCAAAACTTGTATTTTTAGTTTTGGATAGAGAGGAGAAGGCTTATTGCTACCTCTGCCCCAATAGGCAGATTCACCCTCTCTATTTGTCCTGTTTACCGTACTCATGGAAAATTTTTGGGTTGTCCCCAGAACAGTAATAGAGGGGAAATATTCCAATGGAGACACTAGTTCTGGTGACCTGAGGTGCCCCAAGCGATTCCCTTAAAGGGTAAGTTCACCTTTACAAAAAATCTGTAAGGTGAACTTACACTGGACCCCCTTCCCATCCCCCCCTCCCTGGTCCCGCGGTATCCGAGTTCCGTGATCACCCGCTGTGAAACATCATCGGTCCAGGGATGTGAAATCCCCGCGGCTTTCTCTCCTCTTCTCCATCGCTGACAGGATGGACTAGGCGGGTCCTGAATGCCTCCTATACGTACCTTTACTAGGTACGTTTAGAAGATTAAGCTGCGGGGGTTTCAAATACCCGGACCAGTGAAGCAGTGACCGAATGTGTCAGAGCGGGTAATCGCGGGGACTCAGGTACCGCGGGACCGGTGGGGATGGGGAGGGGGTCCAGTGTAAGTTCACCTTACATATTTTCTTTAAATTGCAGGGATTTCCCCTAACTTCCTGTTTTGGCTATGGGACAAAATGTGAAGGGAAATCTCCCCCAATGGGACAAAAATGGCAAAAATAAACCTTACTCTATCCAAAATGGAAAAAAAAAATGTTTTGCTTATAAAATGGAAAAAAAAATTAAAAGTCAGCAGCTACAAATACTGCAGCTGCTGACTTTTAATAATCGGACACTTACCTGTCCCAGCGACCCCTCCTCTCTGCGGCGCCGGCATTGTCACTGTGGGCGCCCGGCTGTGGCTTCCCAGCCGGGCACGCACTGCGCACGCACGAGCCGCACGGCGCGCTGTGACTGGCCGAGCAATCATCTGGGACCTGTGATGTGTCCTGGATGATTGCTGAGAGGGAGGGGAGGAGAGGTGATCTTCCTTCCTGTGCCGCAGTGCGCCGGGAGGAAGTGGGAGCTGGGACCCTCTAAAATGAGGGTTTCCGCCCTCCCCCCCAAAAAAAATGACAAGCCAAATGTGGCATGTCAGGGGGTCACCTTCACTTAAAGCGGAAGTTCCATTTTTGGCTGGAACTCCGCTTTAAGTTTATTACTGGTACATGTGAAAAAAAAAAAAAAAATCATTACTTAACTTTTAAAAACTGTATCGAACATTTAATACGTGTATTTGTAAATGTTGATAACAAGGTGGCCTACCCAAGAATCCAAACCTTGCTGCTTCCTATTGCTCATTCCTGTTAAAGTTTACCTGTCTCTTACAAAATCTGAGGAAGAGATTTTCTTTTGCCTGTGATACACCGAGTCGATCAGAGTCTAGTTTGGATGGGGTTCCTCTGACCGAATTCGATATTAGTTGGCACATTCTTCCTGGGCCTCGGTGGAACCTAGGGTTGCCTCCTCGTCCCTTTAAAACCGAACACATATGAATTACACAGGTTCTGTGGCTAATTAAGGTGGTAATTAAACTCACTTAGTGACGTATTTGCATTAAATTAGCCTCAGAACCTGTGTAATTCAGATGTGTTCGGGTTTAAAGGGATGAGGTGGCAACCCTAGTGGAACCCCATGTGCACCCTCAACTATGTCCCATTCCCTGAATGATGAATGCTGAATTCAGTGTGTTTCATGCCATATGTGCAGGAAATCTCTCTGTTTATGAGTCTCCTGTGAGAATGAACTAAACTGAAATGCCGCGTACACACGGTCGGACTTTTCGACCGGACTGGTCCGACGGATCGAGTCCGGCGGACAATTCGACCGCGTGTGGGCTTCATCGGACCTGCAGCTGACTTTTTCGGTCGAAAATCTGGCGGACTTTAGATTTGGAACATGTTTCAAATCTCTCCGACGGACTCGAGTCCGGTCGAAAAGTCCGCTCGTCTGTATGCTAGTCCGACGGACAAAAACCGACGCTAGGGCAGCTATTGGCTACTGGTTATCAACTTCCTTATTTTAGTCCGGTCGTACGTCATCACGTACGAATCCGTCGGACTTTGGTGTGATCATGTGTAGGCAAGTCCGTTCGTTGGGAAAGTCCGCCAGAAGTCCGCCGAAAGTCCGCCGGATAGACCGCCGGACCAGTCCGGTCGAAAAAGTCCGCCCGTTTGTACACTGCATAACAGACACTACAGGGGCTTGAGATACTTTGTACCTCAGGCCCTGCTGTGGACAATATGTGGTCAATATGTGGTCAATATGTGGTCAATATGCTAAGAAACTGACAGGGCACCCGCAGGCTGAATCCACCGAATAACTGATTTCTCCAGGGATGGGGCAGGTGCACTTTAAAGCTTTACTACACGTCTACCTCACTCTCTCTCCATAGGACTTGTATTCCTGCAATCACGTCTTGGAAATCCATTTTTTTTTTTCCATATGTGGCCAAATGTACTCTAGGTAGAAGGCAGTGCTGACTATTTCAGCCTTGTCACGTTTCACACTATCTTTACCCTGCGACTTACTTTTAGTAAGGATAATCATGGTAAAGATATTTGCAGGCAGCTGTCGGTCCGCACTATATGGTCATCGAGTAACCTTATATTTTTCATTATATGCTTTTGCAAACGGTACAGCCAGCTATCGAGGACCGAAGTGTTCCTAAAGCCAGTCTGTTTCAAACTGCTACCAGTACAAGAATACTCCTTTAATCCTTCTCAATCCAGGAGGGTTTGGTTTATGGGCTGAAATATTGTATATCACCGATCAGCTAGAACAGGATGTATAATGACATGCTTACTTTAACTGCCAAATTCTTACTTACATTCCTTATTAACTCTTCCTTCCAATAGTCATACTTCAAGGATATCTAAACCCACAAACACCATTTTAAGCAGAGCTCAAGGCAGAAAGCATAGCTTTATAAATTCTGAATGGGAGAAATAAATAACCTCTGGACAGGTGTCCTGGACTGGAAACAGAAGTGATCGTCACCGATATTTCATAGATTTTTACACGTAGGTATTGCTGTACTTCCATAGGAGAACTGTCACTCTTGTACAAGGAAATGATCCTGTCATTCATCCGTCCCTCTTCTCCCTTTGTACATTCACAGAACGTCTAGTATTCTATGAACCATTTACAAAATACGTGGTGCTCTGTGAAAGACAAAGGAGGACGAGGGGCGGATAAATGACAGGATCACTTCACTGTACGAGTGAAGGTTCTCATTGTCCGCACCATACCGGAACTACAGTGATATATTAATTACCTGTGAAGATCATTTCTATTTCCATCCAATACACCTGCCCAGAAGTCACTTTTTTTTTTTACATTTAGGGATTTATAAAAGACGTGTTTGTGTCTGGAGTTCTGCTTTAATATATTGCAGCCTACCAATCTGTAGATGTGGTGGCTTCATTCGTTTTCATTTTTCAGGCTGAGAATATTTCTAGCAAGTGCAACAAAATACCTGTATATCCTGCCAGATTTGCAGTTTCCATGTAAATCGCACAATTTGAAAGCCGCATGTCAGTGTGACTTCAGGTGCGACTTGGAAGACATCTGTGCATCTTCATGCAAGTTGCACCCGAAATCGCTAAAAGTAATGCAGGAACTACTTTCTTCAAATCGACGCAGCACCGCAAAGTTGGTGTCGCACTGATTTGAACAGATCCATTGCTGACAATAGGGTGCGACCTGTCATGCGATCTGACCTGTCAAATCGCATGACAAGTCGCTCCAAGTGTGAATGAGGGCTAAGTGTTGTCACCCTTGGGCAGGATGTAAATAATGGAAAAAAGCCTGAAAACATAACGCAGCTCCCATGATCCCAGATCCTCTGGATCAACTGTGGGTGAAGGATTGTGTATATGGGATTGTATTTTTTTTTAATTTCTTTTTTTAGTTGAACTAGATGGACTTGTGTCTTTTTTCAACCGGACTAACTATGTAACTATGATAAGCTGCAGAAGTGGCTCTAGGCTTTGTGAGCCCTTAGGCAAAACTTACACAAGAGGCCCCACGGACTGGGACGCTCCGTGATGAGGCTGCTATTCCTCAGACTGCGGGCAGTATCCGATTTGCCCGTCAGCTCCTGGGCCACAGAGTCCCAGTGGGGGTAGGCGGAGCCGCCATCGTCAACTTCAGTGATTGAGAACAGGTAAATTAGGAGGCCGCGAGGCCCCTGTGAGTGCGAGGCCTTAGGCAACCGCCTAATTTGCCTAATTAGAGAGCCGCCTCTGATAAGCTGCAATATATTACATTTTAATTTTTGGGTTTAGATACAGTTTCAGTTTAAGCCCACGTTCACACTGAGGGACGGTGTGAAATCGCGAGCGTTAAGTGTAACGCGCACGATTTCAAACCAGCATTTCAGTCCGACTTTGGGGGCGATGTGACAGACATCTGTGCAGGTTCATGCACAGATGTCTATTCAAATCGCCCCTCCCCCTGATGTCGCCCAAAGTAGTGCAGGAGCTACTTTTGGCAATCGGCGCGGCGCGGAGCGGAGCCGCAAATTCGGACAGGTCAAATCGCATGTCAAAACGGCCCAATGTGAACTTGGGCTAAACCACTGCTGCTAATTTGTACTCCACAAATGCCTGGGCAAGTTTGAGCTAAATCACACTTTTACTTGACAGCAATCAGTAAATACATGCACGGGGGTGGGGGTGTATACGGACACATCCAGAAGGTGTTACAATATCTGGAAGGTCTATATGTAGGTTTGGTTCATCATATAAATGCTATCACATGAGTTGTTTTTTTTGCAGATTAATGCTGTCGAGGGCAAGTACAGTATTAAGACTTCAATGGAAAGCAGTTTACAATGTTCCATGATTTGTCTGTAGTTTTATACAGGTGTTCTTCGATATTGTGATGTATGTGCTGTGCACAACTGAATGCATAATAAACAATGTATGTTTACACTGTATGTACTGTCCACGAGGATTCATTCCAAGATTTATGGCTGCAACTAACGATTATTTTCACAATTGATTAGTTGGCCGAAATATTGTTTCGATTAATAACCTTAAAAAAAGTGTGGTGTATAATTGAATTAATATGTAAAATTAAAAAAAAAAACAATTTATTCTTAAATATCTCTATGCAGTGGTAAATATATATCACCAACTATATGGTTAAGGAGCAAAATATCTAATCCACTCTGAGAATAACAGACAGAAGAGATATACTGTATATACTATTAGAGGAGATATACTGTATATACTATTAGAGGAGATATACTGTATATACTATTAGAGGAGAGATATACTGTATATACTATTAGAGGAGATATACTGTATATACTATTAGAGGAGAGATATGCTATATATACTATTAGAAGAGATATACTATTATAGGAGAGATATACTGTATATACTATTAGAGGAGATATACTGTATATACTATTAGAGGAGAGATATACTATATATACTATTAGAAGAGATATACTATTATAGGAGAGATATACTGTATATACTATTAGAAGAGATATACTGTATATACTATTAGAAGAGATATGCTGTATATACTATTAGAGGAGATATACTGTATATACTATTAGAGGAGAGATATACTGTATATACTATTAGAAGAGATATACTGTATATACTATTAGAAGAGATATACTGTATATACTATTAGAGGAGATATACTGTATATACTATTAGAAGTGATATACTGTATATACTATTAGAAGAGATATAATGTATATACTATTAGAGGAGATATACTATATATACTATTAGAGGAGAGATATACTCTATATACTATTAGAGGAGAGATATACTGTATATACTATTAGAGGAGATATACTGTATATACTATTAGAAGAGATATACTGTATATACTATTAGAAGAGATATGCTGTATATACTATTAGAGGAGATATACTGTATATACTATTAGAGGAGAGATATACTGTATATACTATTAGAAGAGATATACTGTATATACTATTAGAGGATATATACTGTATATACCAGGGCTTTTTTTCTCAGAGAATAGGTGCAGGAACTCCCCCGTCTGAGTCACCCCTGAGTCACAACAATAGACTCCCCCAGCAACAATGGACTCCACTCCAACAACAATAGATTCCCTGCAGCAACAGTGAACCACCCACAACAAAATATCACACCCAGTAACAAAATATCCACTCAAGCAACATTAGACTCCCCCCAGCAGCAACAACAGATCTCCCAGCAGCCAGCAACAATAGATCCTCCAGCAGCCAGTAAAAATAGACCTCTTAACAGTAGATCCCTTCCAGCAACATAAGACCCCCCCCCAGCAACAATAGATTCCCTATCAGAAACAATAGACCCTCACACAAATCAGATCCCCACCAGTGACAATAGATCCCCAGCAGCCAACATCAATAGACCCTCCAGCACACCCCACACCCCGTGTTATTATATACATTCAGTGCTGGAGGTGCCGGAACTGCGTTCCCACGCGTTCCCGCTAAAAAAAAAGCCCTGGTATATACTATTAGAAGAGATATACTGTATATACTATTAGAAGAGATAAACTGAATATACTATTAGAGGATATATACTGTAAATACTATTAGAAGAGGTATACTGTATATACTATTAGAAGAGATATACTGTATATACTATTAGAAGAGATATACTGTATATACTATTAGAGGAGATATACTGTATATACTATTAGAAGAGATATACTGTATATACTATTAGAAGAGATATACTGTATATACTATTAGAGGAGATATACTGTATATACTATTAGAAGAGATATACTGTATATACTATTAGAAGAGATATACTGTATATACTATTAAAGGTTGAATCTGGTATCGTTAGTGGGGTCAAATTGACGTTCATTTTCAACCACAGTGGCAGGAAAATTTGGAAATAGAAAACTTCTTGGTGAAAGGAATTTTCAGACAGTGTATGTTGTTTTCGTTCAGAAATTACATTCATTTTAAAAACAGAATGTTAAAAACAAGTGAAACTTTCAAACAACATTCTTTTATTCAGCAAATGTACAAAGATTTTTTGTCTGAATATTCTCATCTGAAAATTGATCCGCGTGGCCAGAATAAGGCTCGGTACACACCTATGCAGTTTGCTTTTGATCTCTTTCTGCAGTCCTTTTTGTTGTGTGTTTTGATTATGTGATTTTGCGGCGATTTGTGTTTTTTGCATTTTTTTTGGCCAATTTGTTGTTGGGCAAATTAAAAAACACAAATTGCTGCAAAAATTCATTACATGCTTTTCTGCAGCTTCTCCCTTGAAGCATATTGAACCAAAAAAGAACCGTTTTGCGTTAAAAAAAAGTCCCTGACCCTTTCCAAATACGCAGCGGCTGAAAAAAAGCATAGCTGTGAACGTATCCCATAGGTAAATATGTAAATGAACTGTAGTGTGTTTCTGCAAAAAGCACCAAAAAACACATAGATGTGAACCAGGTCTAAGACATTTAGTAACATAATGGGGTTAAAAAAAACTAAAATGAGCCCTTTAGAGTACAAAAAAAGCAGATAATCACTACTGTAAGGGGTTCATTTTTGTACTATAAAGGGCACATTTTATTTATTTTTTAACCCCATTATGTTACTGGCGGATTAATCGATTATGAAAATTATAATCCATTAATTTCATAATCGATTAGTTGTCCGTTAATGGATTAGTTGTTTCAGCCCTACTAAGATTCAAGCATTCCTTAGAAGCTCCCAGAAAATCACCCCCCCTCCATAAAGCTCTCTGCAATTTTAGGTTAGATGCTATCAAGTCTGCCTTGTAAATTTTGTTTAAACTACACGTGTATATGCAAACTAGATTGCATCCTGTTCTTTGTTTCTGTAGAAAGTGTTAATGGTCAAGTTTTGAAGTGTCACACAGAAACCATTGTAAGATGGAGAATTCCAGAGTGGGAACCTGTGTTGACAGAATGCAATCAAGGATGCTAAGTGCTTTTTTAAGCTATTTCGTTTTTTTTTTTTTGTTTTCATAAATTAATATTAAAAAGAACACACAATTATAGGACAGTTTCAACTTCTTATTTTATTTTATTTTACTTTTGTGGTTCTGTGTTAAAGCATTCTTTAATATGACACAAAACTAATTTTTTTTTATAAAATAAAATAAATGCAATATGTTTAAAGGATAAGTTCACCTTTGATAACATGTTACACCCATATCTGGGGTGTAACATGTAACATATTATCAAATAAGCAGCCCCTGAATCCTCCCGAGACCCCATTGTAACAGTGGGCCGGGGAGGTTCTTCGTGCACCCGATGTCAAAATTTTAAAAAAATGGGGCAGTGCGGGGTTCCGCCCACCTGACTACATCATTCATTCACAGAGTTCTGTGAATGGGAGAACTACAACTACTGTCAGCCTTTGCAGCTGTCAGCTTGTAGTTCATAATAAATTACCAGGGCACTGATGAGCGCTGTAGGTCGCACATTAATTCTTTCTGTCATTCAGTAACTGCCCGCCCATAGGAGGTACAGGCACAAAGCTACACTGACGGCCTGAGATTGCACCTGCAATCTGCTGATCATGGGTGCAAAGCTTCACAGGCTCCTGATAAAAAAAATAACAAATGCACATTTTTTTTACCTTCAGAAAGATGTGCATTTAATATTTTTTTTAAAAAAGGTGAACTTAGTCTTCAACTGCTTCAGATCCGCACTATAGCAGAATGACGGCTACAGCGCCGACCTACTTTGCCGTGAGTACGTCTATTGGCGTCCTCCCGTGCCCGACCGGCCGGCGCGCCTCCTGCAGGGCGCGCACTCTGTGATCAGCGAGTCAATCCCGACCGCTTACCATCTGATCAGCTGTAAGCCAATGACAGCTGATCATGTGATGTAAACAGAGCCGGTAACCGGCTATTTTTTCTTCTCGGACTGACAGCGTGAGGAGAAAAAAAAAAAGCCGATCACCGGTGGCTCTCAGAGGGACATTGGTCCCGATCAAGAAGAGCTCATCTGTGCCCACCTGTGCCACCTGCCAGTGCCACCCACCAGTGCACAACAGTGCCGCCTACCAGTGCCCACTGTGCCATCCATCAGTGCCCACAGTGCCACCAATCAGTGCTCACAGTGCCACCTATCACTGCCCACAGTGCCACCTATCAGTGTCCCTAATCAGTGCCTCGTCAACAGTGCTGCCCATCAGTGTCACCTTCCAGTGCCCATCAGTGTCACCTACCAGTGCCCATCAGTGCCCATTGGTGCAAACTATCAGTGCCACCTATTAGTGCCCATCAGTGCCATTTATCAGTGGTACCTATCAGTAACACCTATCAGTGCCCATCAGTGCCAACCATCAGTGCCACCCTTCAGTGCCACCCATCAGGGCCCATCAGTGCCATCTTGTCAGTGGCCATCAGTGCCACCTTATCTGTGCCCATTAGTATCGCCTTATCTGTCCCCATCAGTGCCGCCTTATCTGTGCCTATCAGTGCCATCCTATCTGTGCCTATCAGTGCCCATCAGTGCAGCCTATCAGTGCCCATCAGTGCAGCCTATCAGTGCCCATCAGTGCAGCCTATCAGTGCCCACTAGTGCCACCTCATCAGCGCATATCAATGAAGAACAAAAATTACCTGTTTGCAAAATTTTATAACAAACTATGAAACATGATTTTTTTTTTCAAAATTTTCCATCTTTTTTTGTTTAGCAAAAAATAAAAACCCCAGCTGTGAATACCACCAAAAGAAAGCTCTATTTGTGTGAAAAAAATGATAAAAATTTCATTTGGGTACAGTGTTGTATGACCGCGCAATTGTCATTCAAAGTGTGACAGCGCTGAAAGCTGAAAATTTGTCTGGGCAGGAGGGGGTTTAAGTGCCCAGTAAGCAAGTGGTTAAATATAATAAGAATGTACCTTCTATCCCTCCCTTCCTTCCTTCATTTTATCTCTCAAATGCATTCTTTTTTCTGCTGTTCCCAGACTTCCTGTTCTAGGGTGGCTACGATCGTTCTCCATGCCCCCCTTGTGCATGTGAACCTAGCCACCCTTTCCTGCACACACCCAAGATGAGCTACACAATTACCTGCAGACACATTGTGCTCTATGAGAATTGTATTGAGCACAGAGCGGAGCATGTGACCATCAATAACAGCAGTGCTCGCTCCATACTTGTGCAGACGAGGTGCATCGGTGGAGGATAAGGAGTGAGCACAGGGAAAAAAGGAACCTAAAAACAATGGTAAGAGACTGAAGACAGACGGAAGATTTACCCCCCTTTATGAGCAGGCCATTTTTTGCGATACGGCACTGCGTTGCTTAAACTGACGATTGCGCGGTCATGCATTACTGTACGCACACGTGCCCCAGACCCGGTACCTAAGTACGTGATTTGGCGCAGAGCGGCCGGCCTGCCACAGAAAATGTGTGGTCGTGTATTGGTTAAGAAAAGAATGTAGTTCAGTGTCACCTATATATATATTATATACCTATTATATATTGCTGCCTACCAGTCCAGAAAATACCCAATGGTTCTGCCATAAAATGGAGTGTTCTGGTCACTTCTATTGAGCTGAACTGAAAGCACAAAGAACCTTGGAAGCGATTCAGTAAAGACTTTGTGGCATAATTCTGGTGTTATAGCTGTACATGGAACTCCAAAATTCAGAAAAGATGTTCAACATTTTCCTAACTAATTGAGACTTCTGACCGATTCATAAAGTTCTTATTTGCAACACATTCCCAATATGTGGCTACGGCTGGGACCAATTTATAAAGAAATCTCACCATATCTGAGATAAGAAAACTGAAGGTAAATAAGACTTATTTCATCTTGGAGTAAATTGTGTCCCATGTCAAGTGATTATGAGGCATCTTTTCAGCATATTCATGTAGCTGTTTCCAACAGGTGAAGACACCATCATTTGTTGCGTGAACATGAAACATACTTCTAATGAGTGTATAGCGCCACTTTTTATGAATTACAGGGTAAATTTTTATTGTATGTACCAGTGGTGGCTGGTGTTCCAAATTTTTGGGGGAGCGCAAACAAATTAAAAAATTCTGGAAAAAAAAAACAGTTGCAGCCTCACTGGGCCATCAAACGCAGCCACTGTGCCCATCAATTGCTGCCACTGTGCCATCAAACGCAGCTACTGTGCCCATCAAATGCTCCCACTGTGCCATCAAATGCTCCCACTGTGCCCATCAAACGCAGCCACTGTGCCCATCAAATGCTGCCACTGTGCCATCAAATGCTCCCACTGTGCCCATCAAATGCTACCACTGTGCCATCAAACGCAGCCACTGTGCCATCAAACGCAGCCACTGTGCCCATCAATTGCTGCCACTGTGCCATCAAACGCAGCCACTGTGTCCATCAATTGCTGCCACTGTGCCCATCAAACGCAGCCACTGTGCCCATCAAACGCTGCCACTGTGCCATCAAACGCTGCCACTGTGCCCATCAAATGCTCCCACTGTTCCCATCAAATGCTGCCACTGTGCCATCAAATGCTGCCACTGTGCCATCAAATGCTCCCACTGTGCCATCAAATGCTCCCACTGTGCCCATCAAACGCAGCCACTGTGCCCATCAATTGCTGCCACTGTGCCATCAAATGCTCCCACTGTGCCCATCAAATGCTACCACTGTGCCATCAAACGCAGCCACTGTGCCATCAAATGCAGCCACTGTGCCATCAAATGCAGCCATTGTGCCCATCAATTGCTGCCACTGTGCCATCAAACGCAGCCACTGCACCCATCAAACGCTGCCACTGTGCCATCAAACGCTGCCACTGTGCCCAAAAAATGCTCTTACTGTGCCCATCAAATGCTGCCACTGTGCCATCAAATGCTCCCACTGTGCCCATCAATTGCTGCCACTGTGCCCATCAAACGCAGCCACTGCGCCCATCAAACGCTGCCACTGTGCCATCAAACGCTGCCACTGTGCCCAAAAAAGGCTCTCACTGTGCCCATCAAATGCTGCCACTGTGCCATCAAATGCTCCCACTGTGCCCATCAAATGCTGCCACTGTGCCCTCAAATGCTCCCACTGTGCCATCAAATGCTGCCACTGTGCCCATCAAATGCTCCCACTGTGCCCATCAAATGCTCCCACTGTGCCCATCAAACGCTGCCACTGTGACGACCAAATGCTGCCACTGTGCCATCAAATGCTCCCACTGTGCCCATCAAATGCTGCCACTGTGCCATCAAATGCTCCCACTGTGCCATCAAATGCTGCCACTGTGCCCATCAAATGCTGCCACTGTGCCCATCTAATGCTGCCACTGTGACCCCCCCCCCGCCCGCTCGGCACTTACCCTGTCTCGTTGGGGCAGCGGGTGATGGTGGCGAGCGGTGTCCTCCATTCACATGCTCCTCCATGTCTTCTCCCGTCCTCTCCTATAGACGATTAGACGCCTGATAGGTGTCCAATCACAGTGCCTGTCGTTTCAGCCAATCAGGTGACGGTTAACAGACCAGAGCACCTGATTGGTGGAGAGGCGGTTCAGTGTTAGGAAAGCGAATTTTCATTCGCTTTTCTAACACACCTGGGTGAACTGTGAGCGCCAAGCATGGCACTCGTAGGTCACCATTTTTGACACCTATTAGAGCCTATGGCTCTAATCAGGTGCTTCAAAAACACCCCCCCCCCTCCCCGCAGCTGTAATTCAAGCGCCCAAATAAGCCTCGGATTTAATAGATGGAAAGATGAAAAAATGACTGAAGGTCCGCTTTAACTATCAGTTTTGATGTGAAGGGTGTACATCTTACAAAGGTATGACAAAGGTTCAATAAATAAAACATTTACAATACATTGCATTTATTTCTAAAAAAATTTGTTAGGAAAAGGAATAGTCGTGAATATTACAAGCAGATCATCTTTTTTCAAGACAGTAAACGCATGTATATAGAAAAATGCTTTGCAAAGTTCTTAACGCCTTGAAACTTTCACTTCCAGGATCATGAGAATTGCTCATTTGTACTAATTTGTACTTCAGAGGTCATGTGATTAGCAGGTACTTTATAAAGTACATATGTTAATTGTTGTAAACATGAAACCACTTCAAATGTGAAATGAGGATGAATAGGTAATGGGAAGGCTGGCCAAACAGGCAGCTACTGTATCCTTAACAATCACTAATAATGACTTGCAAAAAACTAAAGTTTGCACGTGGCGCAGTGCTCTCAAGTGATGCAATAAATCTGAGCATTTCGTGTGATAAATAGGGGAAAGTAAAGTTTAAAGCATATCTATGATCAAAATGTAAAGTCATATATTCAATATTCCATCTATTTCTAGCCTACTCCTAATAATCTGAAAGATATTGAAGTTTTCTAACTTACTTTGTGAAGAGCCCCACACATTTCCTTCCTTGAATTCTGTGACACTTGGTCACTATGCCCTGTGAGTGGGCACTGCTGTGTCACACCTTTCACAGAGCCTGCCCTTTGAACTACAGAGGTGCTGAGAGGAGGAATTTCAGAAGGCGGAGTCAGTACAGAAATCACAGCTTGCAGGCAGCAATATACCATGGGATATGTAGTCCTTAGAACATAGAAATAAACAGCAGAGGAGAAGCTGCAAATCATGCAGGAAATCCAGGAAGTTGTGGAAAGAGGCGGACAGCAGGAAGGCAGAACTCACAAAGTGAAAGGGAATATTCTAATAAGCTTACACCAGACAGTCATGACATTAAGATTACAGACAGGTTACAGAATAAGTTCAGCTTTTAGAAAAAAAATAATCAATGCGCATTTTTTTGAAGGTAAAAAATGTGCATGAATTTATTTATTTTGCAGCCTGTAAAGCATTGCACCAGCGATCAGCAGATCACTGGTGCAATGTAGGTCCCCAGCAGATCTGCCAGTGTATCTGTGTACCTGTACATCCCCTACATACAAGCAGATACAATCTGACAGGAAGACAGAATGAATTTCTACTAGTTCATTGAAAACTACAAACCGACCGCCGCAAAGGCTGCCAGACTTTGTCGTTCTCTAATCCATTCAGCCACGTTTTTTTAAATTGTGACAGATATCGGGGAGATCTCTGCCACCCGTCAGATCGGGGAGGTGCGGGGGGGGGGGGGGGGGCGGTTCGTTCATACCATGTTACATGTTACACTCTGAATGTGGGTGTAACATGTTAAGAATAGTGAACTTATCCTTTATGTGAATACAATTGATTATCTTATCTTATCTTACAATGACATCTGAAATTGGGTGAGATATACCGTGTTTCCCCGAAAATAAGCCCAGGTCTTATATTAATTTTGGCCACCAAAAACACATTATTTTATTATTTTCGGGGTAGGGCTTGCCATTTAATGTGCCGTCTTCTCTCCCCCTCTCCCTCCTTGCCTGTCAGGAATCCCCAGTGTGAATAATAGTAAAAGTGGTTGTAAAATGCTAGGTGTATGTAAAAGGTGTGTGTTTATGTAATCGAATTGAGTCACATACCTCTTCCGTAACCTGCCTGAGCTGTCTTCCCCGCTCCAAGCACTGCAGAAGTAGGGGGGGGGCTGCTGACAGCCAGGAGATGAGAAGGGGAGAGCAGCGGAGATCAGCTCAGCGGCGCTTCCATTACCCCCTCTGAGCACTGCAGAGGGAGGGGGGCTTGGGATCCCCCGCTGACAGCCAGGAGAAGAGAAGGGGAGAGCACCGGAAATCAGCTGAGCGTCGAGCTATAAGAAGGTATTTGACTCAATTAGATTACAGAAACACCTTTTACATTTGAGCAGTGGTTCTCAACCTGGGGGTCGAATGACGATTTGCCGGGGGTCACCGAATCCTGGGCTGTTCCTAAATCCCGCACCACTCTCCCAGCCTTTTCGTTGCGGCCCAACAGGACTGTTCCTGGAGCCCGCAGTCGCCCACTCAGGCTCTTCACAGTCGCCCATTCAGTTCACGGCATGGCTGGGGGCAGAGACAAGAGGTCAGCTGACTGGTGAGGAATGTGAAGTGGGAGGAGCTGGAGGAGACCCTATCTCCTGATTTGAGCATAGGTGTCACTGCTGCAAGACACCACAAAGTCGAAGACACAGTGAAGCCGGAGACACAGTGAGTAACACTACCTGTGATTTAAGTTGCAATTAAAAGTCCCCACTACAGTTCCCAGATCAGCAGATGACCTTCATCAAGAGCACCTAAGTTGACTGATCAGAACTCCCCCCAGCGCTGCCACTGATCCCACCCACCACCAGCACTGCCACTCATCCCATTCCCCGCACCCACCCATCAAGGAGTAAGAGAATGGATAAAAATAGAGAATACATGGAAGGGAGAGGAAAAGAGGGGGAGGAACAAAGAAAAAGGGAGAGAAAGAATAAGAGAAAGAACAAGAAAGAGGGCTAGAGAGAGGGATGGGGGGGGGGGGGGAACAAGAAATTAGGATTGAGAGAGATAAAAGGGAAAGAAAGGAGAACAAAGAGAGAGTGCTACATCCTAAAGTGTACCATAAGGGGTTTTAATACTGTACGAATGGAAGGGACTCGGGGAGCGCTAAATGTCCGTGGGTTAGGGGTTCAAATTACTTGTCTTGCCTTGGGTGCTGACAACCTACGCTACGAAAATAATTTTACTGTTAGGGGTCCCCACAACTTGGGAAATTTTATCAAGGGGTCACAGCACTAGTAAGGTTGAGAACCACTGCATTAGAGGATACATAGAGTGGATTTTAGCTTTTTACAACCACTTTAAACTAGGGCTTATTTTCAGGGTAGGGCTTATATTGCAGCCCTCCCCGAATATCACAGTAGGTCTTATTTTCACGGTAGGTCTTATTTTCGGGGAAACACGGTATTAGGCAGCAATTGAACATTCTGCCCCTAAAGTTGATGTGTTGAAAACAGAAAAAATGGGCAAGCGTAAGGATTTGAGCAACTTTGAAAAGGGACAAATTTTAATGGCTAGAGCCATGCTGACCCGTGTCCACAGCCAAAAGCGCCTACTATGGACACGTGAGACATGTGAGCATCAGAACTGGACCATGGAGCAATACAAGAAGCTGTGAAAATTGTCAAAAATCTCAACCTATACCACTTTCCATGCAGATAGGGAGAGATAGTAGCGCTAATACATGTGACATATAACTATGAGTCAAAACAGCGTTATACTAATGATCCTATAACTATAGATGAAAATAAACAATGCCTAAGTATGTGTAAAACACCCAGTGACAAGTGTCAATGTTAGCCATATATTTATGTTTATTTTCATCTATAATTATAGGGTCATTAGTATAACGCTGTTTGACTTAAAGTTATATGTCACATGTATTAGCGCTACTATCTCTCCCTATCTGCATGGCAGTGGTATAGGTTGAGATTTTTGACAATTTTCACTGTTTTATTTATTTAAGTGGTAGCTTTTCATTGTACACTGTGGGAGTACACATTATCATTTATTCATTTTTCTTTGGCGCAGTGGAGTAAGAGAATATCAGGGGCGGCTTATTACAGTTCTCTATCTATACACCAATACAAGAAGCTGGCCTGGTCCAATGAATCACGTTTTCTTTTACATCATGTGGATGGCCGGGTGCATGTTGCTTACTTGGGGAAGAGATGGCACAATGATGCAGTATGGGAAGAAGGCAAGCCAGCAGAGGCAGTGGGATACTTTGGGCGATGTTTTGCTGGGAAACTTTGGGTCCTGCCATTCATATGGACTTTACTTGACATGTAAAACTAAACATTGTTGCTGACCAAGTACACCCCTTATTGGAAACATTTCCTGATGGCAGTGACCTATTTCAGTAGGATAATGCCCCTTGCCACACTGCAAAACTGGTTTAACCACTTCAATACCAGGCACTTAGACACCTTCCCACCCAGACCAATTTTCAGCTTTCAGCGCTGTCGCAATTTGAATGACAATTGCGCGGTCATGCTACACTGTACCCAAACAAATTTTTTAACATTTTGTTCCCACAAATAGAGCTTTCTTTTGGTGGTATTTGATCACCTCTGCGGTTTTTATTATTTGCGGAACAAATAAAAACATTTTTCTTAAAAAAAAAAACAAGTTTTTCTTTGTTTCTGTTAAAATTTTTTGTAAATAAGTACGTTTTCTTCTTCAATGACGGGCACTGATATGGCTGCACTGACGGGCACTGATACGGCGGCACTGATGGGCACGATGAGGTGGCACCAATGAGGTGGCACTGATGAGGTGGCACTGATGGGCACTGATGATGGGCACTGATAGGCGGCACTGATGGGCACTGATAGGTGGGACTGATGGGCACTGATAGGTGGCACTGGTATGCGGCATTGATGGGCACTCATAGGTGGCACATGGGCACTCATAGGCGGCACTGATGGGCACTCGTAGGTGGCATTGATTGGTACATATGGGTGGCACTGATGGGTACTTATGGGTGGCACTGATAGGTGCCATTGATGGGCACTGATAGGTGGGCACTGATGGGCACAGATGGGCACTGACAGGTGGCACCGATGGGCAATGACAGGTGGCACTGATGACACTGATTGGTGGCATTGATAAAATGTATCACAGATACACAGATTGGGCACATTGGGCACATGTGGATGGCCATGGGGTACATACCTGGCCATCCACATGTTGCCCTTTCCCTGGTGGTCCTAGTGGTGATCTCTGGTGGTCCGGTGTGGTGATCTGAGGGGGGGCTGCGCTGATAAACAATCAGCGCAGACCCCCCCTGTCAGGAGAACCGCCGATCAGCTCTCCTCTACTCGCGTCTGTCAACTCGCCGGAGGCTCTTTACCAAGATTGGTGGAGTGGTGTGTCAGGCTGACACACCGCTCCACCGATCGCCGCGATGCACACCCCCGCGGGCGCGCGGCGGCATGTTATCCTGCTGGACGTCATATGACGCCCAGTCAGGATAACGGAACCACTTCCCGGATGTCAATCCGCTATAGGGCGGGCGGGAAGTGGTTAAGAATGGTTTGAGGAACACAACAACCAGCTTGAGGTGTCATTTTGGTGGCAAAAGGGGCTGTTTTGGGGACCTACTCAATATTGAGTGGGCTGTCATAATATTATGAACGTCCACCTGGGAGACTTTGGAAAATGTTCGGACAGAGGACTAGGTAGCAACCTTGCAAACCTGGGATACAAACGTCTGATGCTAAAGGGTCCAGGAGATGGCAACAGCCCTGGTAAAATGGGCTCTAATGGGAAAGGGAGGAACCTTTTCCTTAACCACTTGCCTACTGGGCACTTATACCCCCTTCCTGTCCAGGCCAATTTTCAGCTTTCAGTGCTCTCACAATTTGAATGACAATTACTCAGTCATGCAATACTGCACCCATATAAAATGTTTGTACTTTTCTGCACACAAATAGAGCTTTCTTTTGGTAGTATTTAATCACCGCTGGGTTTTTAATTTTTTGCACTATAAATAGAAAAAGACCAAAAGTTTTGTAAAAAAAAATGCATTTTCTTCGTTTCTGTTATACAATTTTGCAAAAAGTAATTTTTCTTCATAAACTTTGGCCAAAATTTATACTGCTATGTAGCTGTGGTCAAAATAACCCAAATCAGTGTATATTATTTGGTCTTTGTAAAGGTTAGAGAGTCTACAAGCTATGGTGCCAATCATTGAAAATTGATCACACCTGATGTACCTTCAGCCATCTCATTTCTTGAGACCCTAACAAGCCAGGAAAATACAAATACCCCCCAAATGACCTCTTTTTGGAAAGTGGACATTCCAAGGTATTTAGTAAGAGGCATGGGTAGTTTTTTGAAGTTGTCATTTTTTTCCCACAATTCTATGCAAAATTAAGATTTTTTTCCCACAAAATTGTCATATTAACAGGTTATTTCTCTCACATGGCATATGAATACTTGCAACGACACCCCAAAACACATTCTGCTACTCCTTCTGGTTATGGGGATACCACATGTGTGAGAATTTTTCATAGCCTGGCCACATGCAGAGGCCCCAACATGCAGGGAGCAACGTCAGGTGTTCTAGGGATATAAATTACCAATCTAATGTCTTGACTACCTATAAGGCCTCATGCACACTGGATGTTTTTGGACGTTTTTACAGCAGCTGTTTTTGGCTTCAGACATTCTACAGTCAATAAACTCTGTTTTTGGCTAGGGCGTTTTTTGGCTGTAAAAAACCCCCAAAACTAGTGGGTTCTGAGAGGCGTTTTTCAGCTTTAAAAATGCTCTAACATCTACAAACTCTGATAAACATCAATAAATGCTCAGAGACTGGGCTCACCAGTGTTTTTTATTGTTTTTGATCCATTGAAAAAAAAAAAACGCTAACGCTGAAAAACGCTAAAAAACGCTATTGCAAAAATGTTGAAAAACTCACTGCAAAGCTACTGGCGTTTTTATAACATTAATATAACTTCCAGTGTGCATGAGGCCTTACACTTTATTGATGAGATGTGCTGCAGATGGATGGGCATTGATCAGGCTGCATTGATGAGATGTGCTGCAGATGGATGGGCATTGATCAGGCTGCATTGAGGCTGCAGATGGGCATTTAAAGTGTATATAAGCAGTGGTCTGCAATGAACAGACAAAGTGTTATCTATAAAAGATGTGACAAAAGTCCATAAATGGTGAGGTAAGTGGAAGTCTTCTCCAAAAATGTGGGGGGGGGGGTACCATATATCCTGGTGAGACTATGAACACTCAAATAGGAAGGCGACCACAAGTAGCAAAACACACAGATCTTCAAGAAGAAAAGATGGGTACCCTTACCAGATCCGTAGGACGCATCTGCCGTATAGCAGTGCGTCTATAAGGCATAAAGGGGTGGTTGTCCAGCATGTCCAGCCGGATGATGTCCTCTGGGTCACAATCACCAATGGAGAGTGGTTGCCTTAGGTGGGCGTTGGACCTCCAGTATACACGATCTCCGGTTCAGGAACAGGTTGATCAGAAGGAAGTAATTCTTAGTGGGACCATGGAGGAAAGAAAAAGGGAACTCCACATGGTGTAGATCAAAATGGGGTTTTTAATGTCCAAAAAAACCATACAAAATACAGGTGATCACAAACAGGTAAAAAAGTATAAAAATGGCAACGTGGGAAGCTGAGAGAGCTGGCCCTACGCGTTTCGACTCCACAGTCATCAACAGGGGCATGACATTTTTCATTTTGTGAACTTGGTTTGTTGTGTGCTAGCAGCTGCAGTTTTTGTATTTTTCACTTTGGTTCACTGGGTAGCGCAGCATTTCTTCTTTAACTTGCAGATGGGCATTGTTCAGGCTGCATTGATGGGAGATGAGGAGGCTGCAAATGGGCACTAAACAGGCTGCATTGATGGGCACTGACCCTTATTTTAATTCAAAGTTGTTTATTTAAAAAAATATGTTTTTTTCCTGAAACTACCCTCTTAAAATTAGGGTGCGTGTTATACGCCTGTGCGTGTTATACGCCTGTGCGTGTTATACACCGATAAATACGGTATTTAAAACTATGGGATTGATTTACTAAAACTGGAGAGTGCAAAATCTGTGTGCAGCTGTGCACGGTAGCCAATTGGCTTCTATCTTCAGCTTGTTCAGTTAAGCTTTGACAAACAAATCTGGAAGCCGATTGGTTTCTTTGCAGAGCTGCATCAGATTTTGCCCTCTCCAGTTTTAGTAAATCAACCCCTATCTGTTTACAGATTGCCATTACTAAACATTTTTAAAGGTGCCTTTGTTGTGATTTTTATGATACGGGGGAAGTTCCACTTTAATGCAATAGATTTGGCAAACAGTAGCACTACAAAGATCTCTCCAGAGACAGAATACACGTTGTACACATCTAAGTATTTTATGCACCTTTGTATTGAAGTAGCCACAGGTGGATGGATGATAAAACAACTTTGCCTTCCCATTTTTAAGCTGTGTAACCACAAACATACAAAGTCAGGCCCTGGCTGTTGCAGTCTAATGCAATCCTTGTAAAGTCACAATGAGGATCAAAGCACGCTGTACAAACAACAATAAAGAAGCCCATATAGTTAACTTCTGACATTAAACACCAACACAAACATCCTATCACTCACTACTAAATACTGTACATGTCTATTCTACAGATCTGAGTAAAGCCGCTGATGACTACCACTTTTTTACATGTATCCTCATTTAATATTTAATTTCTCATGTATTACTGTCTCATTTAATAGATTAGACTCTTAATTATGCCAACCCTTTTAGTATTAAAATACTTTAATGATTTATATATGAGAATCTTTTCAGTAAGAAAACAACTGTTCCATGCACAAGGTAAGAGCCTTTGTTGCTGCTTTGTATGGAATGTGAACAATCTAAAGCTGGGTACACACTATAAAGCCCCGTACACACGATCAGATTTTCCGACGGGAAATGTTCGATGACAGGCTGTTGGCAGAAAATCCGATTGTTTGTACGCTCCATCGGACAATTGTTGGCGGATTTTCCGCGGACAAATTTTGGGCAGCAGGTTTTAAAATTTTCCACGGACAAATGTCTGTTGTCGGATTTTCCGAGCGTGTGTACACAAGTCTGTTGGTCAAAAGTCCAAAGTACAAACAAGCATGCTCGGATGAGCCAAAAGCTGTCGGTCTTGTAAACTAGGGTTCGTAATGGAGAATTAACATTGACGTGGCAAATTATGTAATCTCGAAATGCAGCGCACAATTTTTCTTCTTTAATGGGATAATAATGAAGCTGCTTTGCTGGTGATACTGATGGAGTTATTGCAAACACATTTTCAAAGGCTTTTTTTTTCTAGCGATATCAAGAATAATATTAACATTGTATTTTTTAAAATGTAACTGTCTACTCCGAAACTGTCATTTGAAGTACAACACATAGCCAAGTATTATTCTCCACAATTTTTTTATTGTGCATTAAAAAAAGAAAACAAATAAAATTAGACATGCTATCTGCCAATAGAACTTAACCAAAAAGTGCATTCTATGCATCCAAAAATATAACAAATCAAATTATTATTATTCAACCAAAAAATAAAATAAAAGCCTCATGCATGTGTCCTGCTTCTTAATATAGGGGGTCAACAATGCCAAGAGTTGGTGAAAGCAGGGGTCCGTCATCCGGAGATAATTCCGAAAATCATCCGGATTATTCTCCTGGAGCTCCCGCAGCAAAGGCATATGACATAATTGGTCACGATTAATAAAGCAACCAAGTTTTGGTCCGAGAAATCCTCCTCCTCCTGTTCCTGGACTGGACTTGGGTCAAAGCAATAACTTCAAGGCCAATAATAAATAACACGCTATCTCCTCCGATTCCGCAACATGTCTGGTTGACAAATGGCCGTTCAGAAACTACCTGAAAGTACGAAATGAAAAGCGCGAAATGAAAAGCTCACCAAATTTCTCTTAACATGAAATTAGCAGAAGGAGCCCAAAGGATGGCGCTGAAGAGCCGAAAAACCACGTAGTACGTCACTAAGTTCTTGTTTGTTGGCTGACAATTCCTTGCCGTTTGTATGCAAGACAAAATTCAGGCACACGCCTTGGGACAAAAGTCAGAGGTTTTGTCTGCGGAAAATCCGATCCTGTGTACAAGGCTTAAGAAAATCGGGTGAATGATTATCTGGTTTTCCTCGATGTTTCAGAGCAAGTTAAAACCGAGGATGGTACTAATTGTAGAAAAATTTTCATATGACAAAGTCTTTTTTTTTGCTTAACGTATTGTTGTTTTTTTGTTTCTGATCGTGTGCAGTCTTTTGTATCTGATTTTTCTTGCACGAAAACAGTACACATTAAACAAAAATCCTTAGTTTTATTTATGTACAAGAAAACATTTTGGAGTTTGTCCCTTCAGAAGATTTTGCTTGGAAAGTCTGAATCGGATGTCGAAAATTGTGTACACGCTATACCAAAATCGAACGACCATTCCTTGTATGGAACTTTTCTTCTGATTTTCTTATAGTGAGTACCCAGCTTTACTGACAGATTGTGGAAGACTAAACAAAGTTGAAAAGTTGTATCCAATATTCTAATCATCAGAATTCCTGATCCATGCCTATCAAGCAGAGATGATGAATAAGGGCCCATTCACACCAGAAACTGCCCATTACTGCGCGTTTTTGACTGTATGTTTACATGCAATTGAAGCTCGCTTGAGCTTTACAATTTTTATGCAGTAGCAGTGCATTTTTCTATACGTTTATGGGAGTGGCTTTCTTGTATTTCCTTTGAGGTCACTTCCTTCTTCTTCATAGTGTGTAAAGAAAGTGTGGAGAGAAGCAAGTATGTCTGCTTTTGTTGGTGTAATTCTGGTGCTGACCACTGCCATATTGAGGCAACGTACTCGTAGGAGGCGTCGTTACTGGGTTCATCCACTACTGATGGAAAGAGAGACCAAAGGGCAATTCTGGTATAGGTTATAATATTTAGTACAATTTTTTTTTTAAAGGGGCGTAGCGCATTTGTAGTGCGTTTGTAGCATGTACCCTGCATTTGTGGTGCAGAAAAATGCAGCAAGCTCTACTTTTTTTTAACTGTGCTGAACTACACTCCAGCGATGTTAACTGTGCCCATAAGATTACCTTGTTTTTGGGCTGTCTATTCAGTTGGAATGCAGTTCAAAATGCATCCAACTGCATCCAACTGCATACGGTGTGAAAGGGCCTTAAAGATGCCTCGGTGCACTAAATTAATGCCTTAGGGCTTGTTCACATCAGATTTACCATTTGACAGTGGCTGCGGAGGCATTGTATCACCTCTTCACCGCCTGCTTTAACCCCTTGATCCACACACTAGTGTATCACAGCGACATGCATTGCAACCTGTTGGGGGACAATTGTCATGTGGCCCCATTCACTTGAATGGGTTGTGTCCCACCTGTATAACTCCTGCTGCAGTTGCCTCTGCAGTTAAAGAGGGAGTGGTTAGGGACAGTAAAAACACAGCTCAATCTTGGGGTTTTAATGTCCCCCAATGGCTAGTGTAAGCCAGCCCTTACAGGCACTAGTAGATATTCACATACTATGTCCAAGAATTCCCCTGCCTTTGTGGCTGTGTGTGGTGAAGAGATGAGCTCGGGCGTGTTATTTGGATATACCGTATTTATCGGCGTATAACACGCACCTTAACTTTAAGAGGGAAGTTTCAGGAAAAAAACTTAAATTTTAAATAAAGAACTGTGAAACAAAATAAGGGTCAGTGCCCATCTGCAGCCTCACAAGTGCCATGAATGCAGCAGCCCCACCACTGCCATGAATGCAGCAGCCCCACCATTGCTACAAATGCAGCAGCCCCACCACTGCCATGAATGCAGCAGCCCCAGCATTACCATGAATGCAGCAGCCCCACCACTGCCATGAATGCAGCAGCCCCAGCATTGCTATGAATGCAGCAGCCCTAGCATTGCCATGAATGCAGCAGCTCTACCACTGCCATGATTGCAGCAGCCCCACCACTGTTATGAATGCAGCAGACACACTATTGCCATGAATGCAGCAGACACACCATTGCCATGAATGCAGCAGCCCCACCATTGCCATGAATGCAGCAACCCCACCATTGCCATGAAAGCAGAAGCCCCACCATTGCCATGAATGCAGCAGCCCCAGCATTGCCATGAATGCAGCAGTCCCAGCATTGCCATGAATGCAGCAGCCCCACCATTGCCATGAATGCAGCAGCCCCACTATTGCCATGAATGCAGCAGCCCCACCATTGCCATGAATGCAGCAGCCCCACTAATGCCATGAAAGCAGCAGCCCCAGCATTGCCATGAATGCAGATTTACCATTGCCATCAGTGCAGCCTGATCCATGCCCATCTGCAGCCTCAGAGGGGACAGCGAGGGGGGCGGGACAAGTGCCAACAGATTACATACAGGAGAAACTCCTGTTTTCTCTGTGGCCTCTTTAATAAAAAGTACCGCCTCCTTTGATGTACAGAACAGTCGTCCAATGGCAGCACAGGAGACCGGACTTCCTATTACAGAGGCCGCCCCATAAACAGGAAATACTCCTGTATGTACAGCACTTGTTCGGCCCTTTCCTATCCCCTCCGAGGCAGCCAGAATATATATATCTTTTGGGGCCCCAGCACGTGGAGATTCGTCCAAATTACCAGGCGGGCCGTTCAAAACCGGAATGCGGGCCACAATTGGTCCACAGGCCGGACTTTGGACATGTCTGATCTAAGCCACAGTACCGCATAGCACCCACCTGTACATCAATCCTGGGTCTCAACAAATGTACCACAGGGGTCCCCACCCACTTTACAAAAATGAACGCCTTCAAAGCTTCTCAAACCACACACAGGCTGCCATTGCAGTCTAAAACTATGGATAAAGCTGGGTACACACTATTAATTTTTTTTTTCATTCAACCCTGCGGGATGAACAATAGAAACTGTCGGGAGTCGGTCGGATGCTGGTTTTCCAGCATGCACGTCCAACAGACCGACATACACACAGGCCGAATGTCAGCAGTTTTTTTTTTAACCAGCCATTGTCTCCCGACATTCGGCCCGTGTGTACCCAGCTTAAAGGGGTTGTAAACCTTTGTGTTTTTTCACCTTAATGCATTCTATGCATTAAGGTGAAAAAACACCTGGCAGTGACCGCCCCCCCCAGCCCCCCCGTTTTACTTACCTGAGCCCTGGAACTTGACCCAGCGGGGACGCGCTGTCTCCCTGCCCGGGTTTCTCAGCTCTGGATTGGATAGATTGATAGCAATTCAGCCATTGGCTCCCGCTGCTGTCAATCAAATCTAATGACACAGGCGCCGGGGGGCGGGGCCGAGTCATACATTCGGCGGCTATGGACGCCTAATGCTGGACTCGGGAGCGCGCCAGCAAGGTAACCCCCTCGCGAGAGCGCTTCTCCTAGGGGGTTATCTGATGTGGGGAGGAGCCGCGAGAGAGGGGACGCCAGAAGATGAGGTTTGGGGCCACTCTGTGCAAAATGAGCTGCACAGTGGGGGTAAGTATGAAATGTTTGTTATTAAAATAACCCCCCCCCCCCTCAGTGAGACCCCAGTCACCACTGTTTAGCCCTACAGCTGCCATGCACCCCATCCAAAGAACATCAGAGAATCATCTTCTCTAAATTGATTCAAATGAAATCTAAAAACTTTTTTTTTATTAGACAAGCTTTCACTTAATTGTCCCTTTTTCCTTTGGTTTATCCTGTGTGTTTCTTGTGTTTTCTTTTCCCGCAGGTACAGCAATTTTACAGAGAATTCTTTTTTTTTAGCAATCAGAAAAATAATTTAAAATAAAATCTTTTAATTTTTTTATCAGTATTTATGAATCAGTTTTGATCCTAGAATGCTGTAATTTGTTCAAGTCATCGAATATTTGTATTTTATTTTCCATCAAATTCCATCAAATATTTGTCCAGTCTGGGGATACATTCTGCAACAATAGCACAAAGCTTACACATTGACCCTTATTCATGCGCCATGCAGAATTACTCACTTTTAGGCACCTTTATGAACATTTAAGTATATAAATTAGATATTTGCCTACTGGGAGCCAATTATACCATTAAAAAAAAACTAGCTAACTTGTTCTTGTGGACATTAACTTCACTTTTTTTTTAATCAGTCCTGCAATAATACAGAATGTGGATTGATTTAGTGACTGGTTTGTGATTTCAAGGCAATCTACAAACTTCACCCAAGTTCCCTTGTCTTTGGCCACCTGGCTGTGCGGACTTGCAGGAAGGCCACAGCTATTCACTTGTTAAATGAACATTCCTGTATGCTTAGTAATTGAATTACTGACATCAGTAGCATAAACAAACAGAACTCACAGTTGGGATAGTTGCTGACATTCACACATGATTTGTTTTTGACACTTTAGTAGAACAGTAGCAGACTACAGTAAGTAGCAAACAAACAAGCCATCCCTCTAAACAGGTAAACAATTGTAAGCTCCATTAGGTTTTTTATGCCTCTGAACAGGCTGTTCTAACTACAGTTAAAGCTACTTCACGAAATTTAAAGGAGAAGTGTGGTATTATAGTAGATGCAGGATCGTCCCGATGCTGTAGCTGTCTTCCGCTGCCTTTACAACGAGAACTGAGTAGTCAAAGACTGCTGATCGCTCAGTTCTCAGGTCCACTCTGAGCAGAGAGCGGTGACTCTGTCACTGCTTTGCCCCTCCAGGGCTCACTGGAGCATCGGACTGTGGAGGGGGTGGGAACGGCTGGCACAAGCTCTTAGCAGTACGCTGAGGGGCTGAGCTAGAGCTGCAGGATTCTGGCTAAAATGAGAATCACAATTTTTTTGCTTAGAAGATAGATCACGATTCTCTCACAATTCTCGCTGCGTTTTCGTTTTTTTTTTTTACTTATTGAAGTGTATTTTTTCCCCAAAAAATTGCATTTGAAAGACTGCTGGGCAAATACAGTGTGAAATAAAATATTGCAGCAATTGCCATTTTATTCCCTAGGGTCCCTGCTAAAATATATATAATGTTTGGGGGTTCCAAGTAATTTTCTAGCAAAAAATATTGATTTTAACTTAAGAAAGAAGTGTCAGAAAAAGATTTAGACTTTAAGTGGTTAAACTTCCTGCATTTACACGTTGTTGAAAACTTGGCAGACTGCCTGGATTTCTTTTTACAAACAGAAGTGTATCCCTTTGATCTAAGAAGGAAAGTTAGTTACAATGTTTCATATTATAAACTTGGCAGACTGCCCGGATGTTTTCTTTTGACAGCTGAGTGAGCAGATAGTCTCTCCACTTGTTATATGAAAGAATCGGCAAACTCTGCAATATAGATCGTCAGGGGGGATGAATCGAGATCGCAATTTTTTAACGATTAATTGTGCAGCTCTAGGCTGAGCCAGCTGCCAGTCAGGCTTCAGGGCAGATCTTGAATTTTTTGTCTGGGTCACTGCAGAGCCTGGACTGCCTCTGTGACGTAAGCGGACAGCGGGCTTAATCAGGGTCACAGGAATACAGAATTAAGTGCACTCCTGTGACCCACAGGAGAAGAATGGCCAAAAGAGATTTGGTCATATTTTTCCTTTAAAGTGTTACTAAACCCAGGAGCCTGCATTCACTACATCTGGTCTCCCAAAGTACACAGAGCATGGAAATATAATTACTTTACTAAATATAAACTGATAAATACCTTTCCTCATCAGCAGTATATAGCAGTCTTGTGACTTCTGTGAATGTCTGGTTAAAGCTTGTAGGAGGAGTTTCCATTCTCCTCTGATTGTCCTACAAGGCTGCAGGACCCCTGACCCTCTGTCTGGACAGTGCTGATTTGTCCTGTGCCGATCACATGCACTCTCCCAAGCACAAAAAAACTCTCTAGCAATACACACCAAACTGAGCATGTGCAGAGTGGCTCTGTCTTATCAGGAGATGGTTAGGGGATAGTGTTAGAAAGGGAGGATCAGAGAAGATAGGATCAAACTTTTTTACACAAACAGACAAAAATAAACTCAGCGCTCGTTTGAGGAGAGACCCCGGAGGTGTACACAGAAAAAATAAATGTGATTAAAAAAGTGTCCCTTGGCCTGCTGGGAGAGCCTATTTATTTAGGTGGAGTCAGGTGATCGGGTTCTGTGCCACCTGGACGGCTTTCTGGATGGTACTGAGTTATGTCGCCCTGGGTTGCTAGGCCAAGCCAGAGGCCTATCCCGCGGACACCTAGCTGCTAGGCTGCCTGAGGACTAGCCAGCAGTAAGAGAAGCAGCATAGGGTTGGGACTGCAGGATTGGAGTCCAATCGAGTTGTGAAGGTTCAGCCAGACGGGGAACCAGTTGTGGTCAGAGGAAGAGGTGAAGATGTGGCCCCTAAGGGACCATCCCCCTTGTTACCAGAGACTACAGTGAGTAAGCTGAAGCTAGTACCCGAGCAGTTTTCACACCAGCCAGGGACGGTGAAGAAGGGGGAAAGCTTCAGCAGGTGAAAAAGCCAGGGACCCAGCAGGACAGCGGGGGTGACGCTTGAGGAGCATCAAGTGCCAAGCCAGGGACCCTGAAGGACAGCAGGGGTGATGCTTGAGGATCGAGTGCCAAGCTAGGGACCCAGCAGGATTACAGGGGTGACGCTTGAGGAGTATACAGCGTGCTAGCTGTGGAAGAGCTCAGGAGATTCAGTGGCGATTGGATCTGGAAGTCTAGTGAGAGACCGGGATGCTCAGTGAGTAAAAGTCTACAGTGAAAGACTGTACTGTAAAGAGAAGAACTATTCTGTGTTGCCAATAGTTAAGTAAAATTACATTAGTGACTGTTACAAGATTTGTTGCCATAGGGGACAGCGGTCCTACCTATACAGAAGTGGTATCCGACTGAAGGCCTTCCCCTGTATAGCTGTCTACCTATGGAAGTCTCGGAATCTGCCAATTATCATTGCATCTACTTAAGAGTGAAAAAGAAGAACTCTGCGCTATGAGTGAAACGTGAATTAAGTAAAAAGCTGCTCCCCTAAAAGTGCTTGATAAGCAAAATTTGAGCTTATGGGGGATGTATAACAATAAGGGGGCGCTAGTAATAAATGAGTGTACCAATAAAGTGCTAGTGCTCAATATTTCATGATCAATGTGAACAATACTGTACAAAATACTGTTACATCATTAGCATAATCATATGTGAACAAAAAGCACAACAAATATATCAAGTATAATGTGCATCAGTCAACGAAAAAAGATAGTGGAAAAGATAGTGTGACTGGGATAAGCCCCAACGTAAGTTTCGTCGTGATGTATGACGTATGTCGAGGCTTATCCCGGTCACACTATCTTTTCCAGCCACTTCCAGGTTCGGCTTTCCAGACGGTGGAACGCACGCCAATTCACCACAAGCAAAAGCAAACGAGGCGGCTGCTTCACACTACACCTGATATTACTAAGCCCGTTACCTTCAGTGCCGAGGGAAGGCACTTTTAAAGGAAGCGGCCACTTGGCCTGTTGTTGGTTTTATACCTTCTTTTAAATAAACGGAATTACGCTATGGTATTGCCTTTTCTATCTTTTCTCTAAACATCAATTTGGCGGAGCTTCTCCTGGCTTATCCATTTGGCACCAGTACAGGTAACAGACCATTATTATACAAAGCCCTACCTGACCTATCTTTTTAATTAAAGAGGTCATGGTGGTCTGGTAAGTTTATACTTTATATATTTGTTGTCCTTTTCGTTCACATATGATTATGTTAATGATGTATTTTGTACAGTATTGTTCACATTGATCATGAAATATTGAGCACTAGCACTTTATTGGTACACTAATTTATTACTAGCCCCCCTTATCATTATACACCTCCCATCTACTCAAAAGTGTCCTGGCCTTAACCCTCTCTCCCACAGTTATGTTAAGAGACAATAAATTTCTTTTGCATTCAAAAAGTGTCTGGCGCCCATCACTCTATCTTGCATCACACCCACCATGCCTTGTAACCCACTCTACAAAGACGGATCTCAGCTATCCCTGACTCTGGAGGTCACCATTAGGCTTTTGGAGGTCCAGGACATTGCTACACTGGTCGTCCATTTCATTTTTTAATTAAAGTTTGTTGAGCCCGGGGGGGATCCCAACAGCCCTATTGGCATCAGCCAGCTCAACACACTGCCATGTGGACAGTTGTCAGACAGGTATATACACAATAGCCAACCACATGTTTAGCATGTGTAGGGATTTGCTGCCCTCTACTGTCTGTATTTGTGAATAACCGAGAACATAATGTTGCAGAATTAATTATGTATATCACTTCCTGTCTCTGCTTTATGTACGCAAGTCGTTCTGACTTAGAAAAAGGTTCCTGTATGACTTTGGGGGCGACTTGCATTGACTTCTATACAGAAGTCGTTTTGCAAGTCGCTGCTGAGTCGTGTCCTGGGTCGCCTGAGGAAGTCGCGCTGTAAGCCGTGCTGCCTCAGTGTGAACCGACCCTTATGGTGTCAATTGTTTTCATACCCTGAACAGCACTGTAGACTGTGTTGACGAAAATAAATAAATACAATAAAGCATTTCATGTATGACTAACAAAAAAAGAAGCCACATGGAAAATTCTTAACCCAATAACATCTGCATCCAATCAGATGCAGTCAGTGTTTGGTATGACAGCGGTGGGTGTCAGCTGCCCAAATACAACAGCTGGCACTGCAGATTTAGGGCTGCCATACATGGATTGAAATTCGGTCAGCTCAGCAGGGACCGGACAAATTTCGATCTATGTATGGGCAGGCTGATTGGACTTGTGTCCAACCAGCCTGCCAGATTGTTCCCAAACAATTAGTGCATTTGGCTATAGCTGGCAGCACTGATCAGTGTATTCTGACATCAGGGAAGTCCCCCTGCCATCAGAACACAATAGCACAGTAGGAGTGATTTTCCCATCACATCGAGTGTGTGCAATGGCAACCCTAGGGGGGGCCAGAGGGGGCCCTGACCCCCCCAACATTATGCTGTGCCCCACCATGTGCCCCCCCCCCCCCCCCCCCCAAAAAAAAATATTTTTTTTTTTTACAAAAAAGGCAATGTCTTAGAGGGAGAGCGTCCCCAGTCAGCTCATGCGGGTGATTCCTCCCCCCTCCCTCTGCTCGCTGACACTGCATAATGCGAGCGCTCACACAACCACGGCCGCCCCGATCTGCTCCTTCCCCTGCATCCTCATTGGCAGGGAGAAGAGCGAGTTGCAGGAAGGACTCCACCAGAACTCTCAGTTACTGAAAAAACAGACTGATTTCTCCCGTCCTTAGGACAGAACCAGCCTGTAAATTCCAAAAGATGCCAGACCAGCGCTGTCAATAGCAGGGGAAGGACAGCAAGAGGAGGCTGGGGAAGCCCACAGTGGCAGAACACCAGGGCCTGGTGGCAAGACAACCTTTGCAACCCTGATAGTTCTCCCACTGCTTTGGACCCTTATATTTTCTTGGTATGCTGGTGACATATATATCTTGTTTTCTGCCACCCTGGGGGCCCCAATACATTAGGAATGGAGCTCACTGCAGAACATGTAAAAGGGCCGTTGTGGGATCATAGTAAAGGGCCCCAGGATATATATAATTGCATTTTATAGTTGCCCCCTACTTTTGTCCCTGTCCCCCCATGTGCCCCCCCTAAATATGAAAGCTGGAGACGAGTGTGTGATAGGGGAATCAATATATTTATTTTCATTCAACATGCTGATTAAATGAAAAAAAATGATTAACCTCCCTGGCGTTTTTTTCAGAGTGTGGCTTGGGGTTAAATTTCAGCACCATTAGCGGTAACCCTGAGCCACACTCGGGATTGTATTGCAGGATCCTGGTGCAGGTTACTCACCTTATCCCCAGGATCCTGTGATGTCTGCAGGATGTGTCCTCCTCCACGCACGGGGGCGGAGCCTGACAGCAAATTCAAAAAGTACTAAATTCATAACACATACAGTACACTGTAATCTTACAGATTCAATTACTGTATGATATAATTTCACATCCCTTTTGTCCCTAGTGCTTTGTCCTGCATGTAGTTTAATATTATAAAAACTGTTCTTTCTGCCTGGAAACTGGAGATTGTCCATATCAACCAAAAAGTGTCCTTTTGCGTCAAAAGTGGTTTTAGACCAGCTAGAAAACAGCGATAGTTAATTCGAACACTTGCAGAATTGAGCGATAGTAAATCGTGGGGAAATTCATTTTATTTTTATTATATTATTATTTTTTTTATAATTATTTATAGTTATTAAATATATTATAATTCATGCTTTCGTGTTTCAAACTTTATCATACCTGGGATGTCTACTAGACACTTGGTGGACAGATTTAAGTGTATTATTACTAAAAATTACAGGCCTACAATATAAAAAACGCCAAATTTCTATACAAAACAATTGTACCGCTTTGAGTCGCAAAAATCTGACATAATCATACCGCCAGGGAGGTTAATGTATGGCCAGCCTTATCCATCCACTCTGTTTGGCTCTGGGCTGAATGAGAGTATGGCCAGCTTAAGATAAATTACATTAAATTCTTTTTAGTACAACTAATCATGCTACCAGATCATTTTTTTTTTAACCACTTGCTGTCCGACTGTTGTATAAAAGCAGCACAATAGTTGTTTCCTGAGGGCGGTACTCTTTTGCACAGGCACAGTCTGTGAGGGGTATGTCCATTGTACACTGCGGATTACAAAAAAGGGAACAAAACAAGTGAAATTGGCCCTGTACCACATGATCACTGTAACCAATCACACTGATCACGTATGTAAACAAAAGTTACACTTTGCAGCCAGCACAGTTTGTTTCGCACACCAATTGCTAACCTGATCGCTAACCACATCGGTCCCAGTGTCATCATACCATTGTAAACCAGCAACAGTGTTCCTGATTGCCGCCACACCAGTGCCAGGATCTCCAGACCCATGCAGCCCGCAACAGCATTCTTGATTGCAGACATCTCAAGTCTCCCGGAAGTTGCGGTAGCCTCCCGCATTTCTGCAGCAGCTCCCGCACACCCGCAAGTGCCTCCCGATCTCCCGGGAATGATCGGTGCGGCGGGGATCAGCTGTGATCACGATCTCCTTTGTATAGATTTTTAGCTGACAGCCGCTTCTCCTTCACTCCCTCCCGCGGCTGACGGGTAAAAAGCTATACAGGGAGATCGGTGATCACAACTGTGCCTGCAGCCGCACCGATCATCCCCAGCTTCTCTGTGTAATCCTCCCCCGTCCCCCTCCTTGTCCTTCTCCACCCCTCCTCGTCCCCCGCAGCCGGCTCCCCTTCTCTCCACTCCCGCTAGCTGTGGGGGGAACTAGTAATAGGATACAGTGAGCAAGATCGCTCCTGTGTCCTGTGATTACTGAGCAGAGTAAACTGTGTTTACTCTGCTCAGTTTATGAATGGACAGGAGCCTCTGTCTCCTGTTCATTCATCTTTAGTGCTAAGAAAGGGACTGGGGAATGTGTGTCCTCAGTCCCTTTGTCTGTCTCAAAGGGGAGATGTCAGGGATCTGTTTAGACCCCTGGCATCTCACCAAAGCCCCCCAAAAATAAAAAATAAAATATTGTAAAAAAATTCTAAAAAATGAAAAAGTGTAAAAAATAAAAAAAAGCATTGTGAAAAAAATTTAAAACAAATTAAAATGTAAAAAAAAATCAATTATTAAAAGTAAAAACACTACTGACACCGTCCACTGCCAAAAAACCCCACCCCCTTCCCCAGAAGCACTGCGAAAAAATATTGAGAAAGTGATTTAAATAATATTTTGCCGCGGGGGGGGGGGGGGGGGGGGGGGGTAGGGGTAGGCGTTTGCGGGCAAGAAGCGCCACCTCCCTGAAATGAGTTTTTGCAGGTTGGGATGTCTGTGATTGCCACCACACCAGTGCCAGTGTCACTAGAGCCAGCATAAGCCAGCAAAAGAATTCCTGATTTCTAGACACCTGCACCAAGTCATCAGAGCAAAGCTAGGGCAGCCAGCAACAGTGTTTCTGGTCGCTGATGTCATGCGACATAAATGGGCGTGGTTTCAGGGCGTAGAGGTTTGACAAAGTGGCTACGCCCCAAAATGTATAACCACGCCCATTTATGTCATATGGCATCATCACAACCATCTTGTGAGCCTCCAACAGTTTATTGTTGTCCACAGTGGTTCTCATCCATTTACACAGACTCCTTCTGGTGCTTCCCTGGTTAACGTCCTGATGTGATGCACCTTACATCACATCCACCTGGGGGGGCTTGCTAACTGTTGCCCACCTGGAAGCTTGCCACCAAGTCTCCACCAGCTGGAGACTTATCAGTACGCTATTTAATACCTTGTAAATGTGAGTGCATACTTATTGTTTTTCATTGTTTCTCATTGTTTTAATAAATGCTACACTTAAGTAATGGTGCCTTTCTCTCCTTCTTTTTGTTTTTACAGCCAGCAATAGTGTCCTGATTGCTATCCACACACGTTCAGTGTCACCAGAGCCAGTGTAAGCCAGAAACAGTGGTCTGATCATTTGTTACACCAGTGCCACCGTCACCAGTACCAGTGTAAGCCAGCAACGGTGGTCTGATCATTAGTTACAAAAGTGCCACCGTCACCAGTACCAGTGTAAGCCAGCAACAGTGTCCAGATCGCTACAGGAGTACAAAGTCACCAGAGCCAGCGAGGCCCAGCAATACTCTTCTAATCAATAGCCACACCAATGCTAGTGACGCCAGCAATAAAATTTTGATTGCTAGCCAATCTAGGGATTCCAAAAATGTGGTATGTAGTCAGAAAATTAGAAAGCCTGAAGGTGCTGTTTGGATTTTGGGTACCTTTATGTAACTAGGCTCTAAGAAAGTCTCACACACGTAGTATCTTCATACTTGGGAGGAGTAGCATTAGATTGACTTCTGTCAAACGGCCAAGCTGAGAAACTTTCAGGAGTCCCTCTACCAGAATGCAATGACACAGTGGGGTAGATTCCTCCATCCACCTCGCCTGCGTGGATTGGGGTATACTGTTTGTCTTTTTTTTTTGGCTGAATAAAATAAATAAATAAATAAATAAAAAAAACGAACCCAGCTTTAAGCCTTGTACACACAATCAGAAAATCGTATGAAAAATACCGCTTTCAAAGCGATTGTACGATAATCTGATCGTTAGTACACAGCTTTCGTCCGAAATTATCCAAAGGGACCAACACGAAAATTTTTCTCGTACGATACCAGATCGTACGATTTTCCTTTGATCAGTACAGTTTTCATCCGAAAATACAATACAAATACATTACATCACTGCCAAATATTTATTCTGTCGTACGAGAACTTTCATAACTTTAATAAACTCTTAAGCCTCGTACACACGATCGGATTTTTGGCCAACAAAACCGTGGACTTTTGTCAGAAGGGCGTTGGCCCAAACTTGTCTTGTATACAAATGGCAAGGAATTGTCGGCCAACAAATACGAACGTAGTGACGTGCTATGTTGTTTTTCAGCCCTTTAGCGCCACCCTTTGGGCTCCTTCTGCTAATTTTGTGTTAGTAGAAGTTTGGTGAGTGTTGATTCGCGCTTTTCATATCGCACTTTTCATTTTGCGCTTTTCATTTTGCGCTTTTCAGTTAGTTTCTGAACGGCCATAGGTCAACCAGACATGTTGCGGAATAGGAGGAGATAACGTGTTAATTATTATTGGCCTTGGAGTTATTGCTTTGACATTATATTTTTGGTTGAATAATAATGATTTGATTTGGTATATTTTCTATATTTTTGGATGCATAGAATGCACTTTTTGGTTTAGTTCTATTGGCAGATAGCATGTCTAATTGTATTATTTTATTTAATTGTGGAGAATAATACTTGGCTATGTGTTTTACTTCAAATGACAGTTTGGGAGTCGGCAGTTACATTTAAAAAAATACAATGTAAAATTGACAAGGGACACCAACATATTTGTATCTTTGATCTTAAAAACTACGGGATAATGGTGTTGTGGTAACTTGCCCAAATAAAAAAAAAAAAAAAAAAGCATAATAATAATATTCTTGATATCACTAGAAAAAAAAAGCCTTTGAAAATTCGTTTGCAATAACTCCATCAGTATCACCAGCAAAGCAGCTTCATTATTATCCCATTAAAGAAGAAGAGAATTGTGCGCTGCATTTGGAGATTTCATAATTTGTCGCGTCACTGTCAATGTTAATTCTCCATTACGAACGCTAGTGTACAAGACCGACCGCTTCTGCTTCCGAGCATGCGTGTTTGTACTTTGGACTTTTGTCCGACGGACTTGTGTACACACGCTCGGAAAATCCAACAACATCCGACAAAATCCGACAACCTGCTAGCCAACATTTGTCCTCGGAAAATCCGACAACAATTGTCCGATGGAGCGTACACACGGTCGGATTTACCGACAACAGCCTGTCATCGAACATTTCCCATCGGAAAATCCGATTGTGTGTACGGGGCTTTAATTTGCGATATGGAGACATAGTATGCAAGAAAAAATCAGAGGATCATTCGTCTGATAATCTCATTG
Organism: Lithobates septentrionalis; assembly: GCA_037952835.1. Taxonomy (NCBI): domain Eukaryota; kingdom Metazoa; phylum Chordata; class Amphibia; order Anura; family Ranidae; genus Lithobates; species Lithobates septentrionalis. The sequence continues at coordinate 1,968,017 of JBBDGP010001657.1, forward strand.
CGTGTACCAGGCTTTAGACAGTTGCCATCAGATAAGATGTTTCCATTGGAAGATTACCTAAGCTTTCTTTTTGATTTCCCATCACTGTACTGTGTCACATTATGTACTGGTGACAATGAATACCAGGTAATAGAGGGTGAATTTACCCAGCAAGTACAAAAACTTGACAGAGGTTCTAATCCTTCCCTACTCCATACAAACTAAAAAAGAAATGTGGCTATATATATACATTTTAATGAAGACAAACATAAGAATGTGCTATATAAATAAGTCTCTATTTACTGTACATGTTGTATTTGTATATTTAGCAACTGTTTGTCAATTGTCACGCTGCTCAATAAAATATATTGCTTAATCTTGTTTTAAAAGTGATCACAGTGACTTCTTTCTGAAAAGGTTTGCTGATTATAATGTCTATTCCAGTGACATATATAGAAATACTTACCAACGACCCAAAACAATGACTATTTTATGGTAGAAGGAAGTATACTGGAACTCATTCTAATGAGGGCAGACAGTAAAACAAACAGATTGCAAAAATGCTAACTACACTTTGAAGTAATAGTACATTTCTTGTTATTTGGAGGGCAATCATGTGCTCTCACATCCTGCAGCCAACTCTTGCATATCCAAAGGACAAGTTTCTCAATGGTTTGATTCATCGCTTTTTGACACTTATTTAGCACATCAGTTTCATTGACAATGACATCATCAGAATACATTGCCATAACAGTGACATCTCACTTATATCCTTCATTCAATAAAAAGTTTTATATAGAATAAGTGGGGCTGGTTCCTTGGTTATACATGTCTAGGATAACATACAGTATTTATTAAATTAAAAGTAAAAAAAAAGTTTCAATAAAATATCTGCAAGCATTAAAGCCTATCAAAACATAGAAACAAAAATGTTATACAGTATATTGCAGTTTACTTGACTTTAGATGTGGTGGCTACATTAGTTTTCTCTTTCAAGCTTTTTCCCTTTTCCTTTTACCTTGTATTCCTGAGAATAACATACTTCCTGTCCTGGGTAGCTCAGTACTCCACTGTATCTATGGAGGGACCAATGGTTGTCACCCCTGGACTACAAACATGTTTGCCATTCTTCCATTCAATTACATGGAGTTAGAGGGGATTAGTAGGTACAAAAGGAAGAAAAGATTGTTTTATGCTTTCAGCTCATCCCACAGCAAGTGATACGAATGCTGCATTTCTGGCACGATCAACGGATAATTTATTTACTTGTAAAAATGTTCTTAAAGTGGAGTTCCACACAAAAATGGAACTTCCGCTTTTCGGAACCCTCCCCCCCTCCGGTGTCACATTTGGCACCTTTCAGGGGGGAGGGGGGTGCAGATACCTGTCTAAGACATGTATTTGCACCCACTTCCGGCATAGACTCCCATGGGAGTCTATGCCTCTTCCTGTCAGTCCGCGCTGTCTCCTGGGAAACACACAGCTCCCAGGAGATAGCGGGGACCAGTTACGATGCGCAGCGCGACTCGCGCATGCGCAGTAGGGAACCGGGAAGTGAAGCCGCAATGCTTCACTTCCTGATTCCCTCACCTAGGATGGCGGCGGCAGCTGTCGAGAACCGAGCGGGTTCTCGGCGTCGCCTGCCGACATCGCTGGACCCTGGGACAGGTAAGTGGCCATTTATTAAAAGTCAGCAGCTGCAGTATTTGTAGCTGCTGGCTTTTAATATTTTTTTTTTTTTGCCGGTTTAGGTGGACCCCCGCTTTAAACAGAAAGATTAAAAATGCAGCCACCACATCTTATGCCCCGTACAAAGGAGTGCAAATTCCGCCAGCAAAAGTCCGATGAGAGCTTTTGGGTGCTGCCGCCGCCATTGCCTGTAAGGGAAACCGGCAGTGAAGCCTTATGGCTTCACAGCCGGTTCCCTACTGAGAATGCGCAAGGCTCACTGCGCTTTCTGAATGGCCCAGGGGCGTGGAAAGGAGGAGAGGGGACCACGTTGAGATCTCTCGGAAGTGGGTATGGATACCTGCCAAAAACAGGAACCCACTCCCCCCCCCAAAAAAAAATATGCCAAATGTGGCACCGGAGGGGGGGGGGGGAGGCAGATAAGCTTCTACTTCTGGGTGGAACTCCGCTTTAACTGATTTTGATGATCATACGAAGCATGTTGTAAAACCAGTTAGGTGTCTTGAATCCCGGAGGCAGTCAAAGGCTTCACACTACTCTCCATCAAAAAAGAAGGATGCAGACGAACATTGCGCAAATATTTTATTAAACCATTAAAAGCATAAAAAAGACTCATGATATAGTGCTACAACAAGAAAATGAATAAAAGTCTGGTAGGAGATTGCTAGGGGACTCAGCGGGGCTCAGACAATGTGGTAGGCTAATAGAATGACCTAGTAGTCAGGGAGTTATGTTCTTATTTTTGTTGCTATTAACAGAAAGACGGCCATATTCAAGCTTTGGGATGGTGGGGGTGGTAAAGCCCCTTGAAAACAGGAGCACCTAGCTGCTTTGTGTCCCTTTTGGCATTTTAGTGCATCCAGGAGGGACAGTTTATGGCAGGCTGCGGCTGTATGGGGCTAAATGCTGTACCGAGTGGTACTGGGTGCCAGTGGCAGCTTGTGCTCAAAATTTTTTGGGAGGCGCAAACAAACTGAAAAATACTGAAACTCCCTCCCCCATTAATTGCAGCCTCACTGTGCCCATCAAATGCAGCCATTGTGCCCATCAAATGCAGCCACTGCGCCCATCAATTGCAGCCATTCTGCCCATCAATTGCATCCATTCTGCCCATCAAACGCAGCCACTGTGCCCATCATATTCAGCCACTGTGCCCATTATATGCAGCCACTGTGCCCATCATATGCAGCCATCATGCCCATCATATGCAGCCACTGTGCCCATCAAACGCAGCCACTTGTGCCCATCATATGCAGCCACTTTTGCTCATCAAACACAGCCACTTGTGCCCATCATATGCAGCCACTTGTGCCCATCAAATGCAGCCACTTGTGCCCGTCAAATGCAGCCAATTGTGCCCATCAAATGCAGCCACTTGTGCCCATCATATGCAGCCACTCGTGCCCGTCAAATGCAGCCACTTGTGCCCATCAAATGCAGTCACTTGTGCCCATCATATGCAGCCACTGTGCCCATCATATGCAGCTACTTGTGCCTTTCAAATGCACCCACTTGTGCCCATCATATGCAGCCACTTGTGCCCATCATATGCAGCCACTTGTGCCCATCAAATGCAGCGACTTGAGCCCCTAAAATGCAGCCACTTGTGCCCATCAAATGCAGCCATTGTGCCCATCAAATGCAGCCACTGTGCCCATCAATTGCAGCCATTCTGCCCATCAATTGCAGCCATTCTGCCCATCAAACGCAGCCACTGTGCCCATCATATTCAGCCACTGTGCCCATTATATGCAGCCATTCTGCCCATCAATTGCAGCCATTCTGCCCATCAAACGCAGCCACTGTGCCCATCATATTCAGCCACTGTGCCCATTATATGCAGCCACTGTGCCCATCATATGCAGCCATCATGCCCATCATATGCAGCCACTGTGCCCATCAAACGCAGCCACTTGTGCCCATCATATGCAGCCACTTTTGCTCATCAAACACCGCCACTTGTGCCCATCATATGCAGCCTCTTGTGCCCATCAAATGCAGCCACTTGTGCCCGTCAAATGCAGCCACTTGTGCCCATCAAATGCAGCCACTTGTGCCCATCATATGCAGCCACTCGTGCCCGTCAAATGCAGCCACTTGTGCCCATCAAATGCAGTCACTTGTGCCCATCATATGCAGCCACTGTGCCCATCATATGCAGCTACTTGTGCCTTTCAAATGCACCCACTTGTGCCCATCATATGCAGCCACTTGTGCCCATCATATACAGCCTTTGTGCCCATCAAACGCAGCCACTGTGCCCATCAAATACAGCCACTTGTGCCCATTAAATGCAGCCACTTGTGCCCATCATATGCAGCCACTTGTGCCCATCATATGCAGCCACTTGTGCCTATCAAATGCAGCCACTTGTGCCCATCATATGCAGCTATTGTGCCCATCAAATGCTGCCATTGTGCCCATCAAACGCAGTCACTGTGCCTATCAAATGCAGACACTTTTTTGCCCATCATATGCAGCCACTTGTGCCCATCAAATGCAGCCACTTGTGCTCATCATATGCAGCCACCTGTGCCCATCATATGCAGCCACTGTGCCCACCAACCCCCCACTCACGGCTCTGGCAGCACCCAACCCCCACCGCCCGCGCGTCTCTGGTGGCAGCCCCTCCACGCGAGCGTGGCTCTGGCAGCACCGAATCCCCCCCCACGAGCGCAGCTCTGGCAGCACTGACCCCCCCCGCACGAGCGCGGCTCTGGCAGCACCGAACCCACTCCCCGTCATGTGTGCAGCTCTGGCAGAGGGGACTTACCGCAGCAGCTCCTCCAGCGTGTCTTCTCCACTCCTCTACCTAAGCGCCAGACATCCAATAGGGTGGCCTAGCGCTTTGGCCAATCAGGAAACAGGTTTGCCGCCCTGCCTCCTGATTGGCGGGGAGGAAGGTTAGTGTGAAAATAGTGAATATTAATTCGCTATCGTTACACAATTGGGTGGGATCAGGGCGCACTTTCTGCGCCCAGAGCCCACCCTATTTTGAAGCCTATTAGGGCCTCTGGCTCTAATCAGGTGCTTCAAAAAGTACCACCCCCGCCATAGAAATCCATGCGTCCAGCGTCCTGAAAGGGGCCGGGCGCATGGATGGGGGAGCGGTGCCCGTGCGCCCACAGTGCACGGGCCGCCACTGCTGGGTGCTATGCTTTTATAAATGAATGCCTGCACAGCGGGGCTGGATGCTGCACCTGTCCCTAGAATTCCACAACAGCTAGATGCCCCCCTTTGCAATTGGGCTAACGAGTATGTCCTCATTAGTTTTAGCACTACTACTGGATCACACATTAAATACTAAATTTTAAATAGGCTCGATCTACACTTTCTCAATTGCATAAATGTTTTGAGATGGTTTTTAGATGCTTTTGGAGTAGGGCTGCAGTATAGCGTTACCAATAGTTTTGTTGTCTGTGCGAGTCACTAAATTAATTATTTATCTGGCAAAAAAACTGCTGGTTTCCCCTGCTAGCGATGCAGCTCTGCTTTCATGATATTATTAGGTGACCTTGTGCTCCACAAATAAAAACTCTTTAAAATATAAATAGCTGTCATCTGTCTGATTTCAAGGGCAAACCTAAGCTCCTTAAGCAATATATTTTATTTTATTCCTTAGAGTTTTTGCATTATACCACAGTATACTTCAATGGTCCTATAGACTCATGGTTGGGATACCCAAATTCATGTTTGGTATTCATCTGATTCAAGTCTTTTACCTTGACAATATTACTTCTTATACCAACATAGTTATTGCCAGTGATTCTATTAGTATTTACAGATACTTACGAGGGGTGCATGTCTGAATGTGGTGGCCATCTGAGTTTCTAGACAACGTTGTCTAATTTTAGGTATTATGGTGGAGGTATGTTCTATTTTTGATTAGTGTAAAGTGAATTTTGTAATAAATACTTTTTATAACTTTTGTACTCAATTGCCGGTTCCTTTTTGAAGAATTGCCTTGTCCCCTTTGGTTTTCTTTTCTTTTTGTATGCTTAGTTAATTCAGAGGAACACTCCTCAGACTTTCCATTCAGGTCTGTTCTACAGTGAGGGCATTTGGAAGGTGCTTTGAGGAATTACTACTGAAATTTGTCCTTCTGGCCCCAATTACTAATTAATAGAGGTTGAGCCTTTGTGTCAATTTTATCCCCCTTTCTTTTTAGAGTTTTTGCAGTTCAAATTTTCATGTTCTCCATAAAGTATTACAAATATTTTACATATAGAAATAGCAGTGTCTGCAACGTGTATATTTCAGCATTTTTTTTTATTGAGCAAACCTCGTTGTTTGTGCAGCTACAAGGAGTTCAGGCCGAAATATGACTTTTAAGATAAAAATTCCCCTAGAATACTCATGCATCGTGCAATGTAACAAAGGTATGCTGTAAACTATGCCCAGTTTTCTATCTGTGCAGCATTGTTTTCTTACTTCGTGATGTTTCTGCACAGCGCGGCCATCTCCAGTGTGGGCATTTGAAGCCATAGTGGCCTTCTTCCTGGATTTTGTGCATGCTGGCTACCAAGCATGCACCTGCCGATCTTGCACATGTACAGTAAGGTGCAATTTTGGTCCGCTTGGCATGGCACAGCCATACCAAGCTGACGCCAATGTTAAATGTTACTGGAGCCGTGCCATGCCAAGCTGGCCAAGAGTTTCCAAAGACGTCATGCCAAGCTGACCAAGATCTTCCAGGAGCCAATGCAAAACCGTAAATTATGTCTGCAGCCCCCTAGAGGAGGAGGTGAAATGAGATATAGGCACAGCCATACCAAGCTGATGCCAATGTTAAATGTTACTGGAGCCGTGCCATGCCAAGCTGGCCAAGAGTTTCCATAGACACCATGCCAAGCTGACCAGGATCTCCCAGGAGCCAATGCAAAACTGTAAATTATATCTGCAGCCCCCTAGAGGAGGAAGTGAAATGAGATATAGGCATAATTTAGGTAAGTGAACAGAAAAAAATTAAAATAAATTGCCAATTCATTTTAAGGATGCACATTAGTGCTGCATGATGAGGAGTGAAAAATGTGGGCGGAACTCCGCTTTAAGATATAAATATTACTTTTCTTTCAGTAACTACAAAATGCATTCCATCTGCCTGGTTCACACTGCCACGACTGTAAAGTCGCGTGACTTTGAAGCCAGCATTCCAGCACGACTTCGGCACGACGTGCATGCAACTTCTTTAACAGAAGTCAATGCAAGTCTTGCGGAAGTCGGACCAAAAGTGGTGCAGGAACTTTTTTCTAAGTCAGAGCGACTCAATTCGCTCCTATTAGAATGGTTCCATTGCATTGAATGGGGCGCGACTTGTCATGTGACATGTGCTCTCAAAGTCGGAGCACATGTCGCCCCAGTGTGAACCGGGCCTAAAATATGAGAGTTTTTTTGTTTTTGTTTTTTTTTAATTGCAATCTTCAAAAAAATTTATTCCACACCTGATTGTTTGCAATGGATGATGCAGCTATAAATACAATAATTTTAGACAGAGTAGGTTATATCTAAACATACCAATAAACAATCCTACCAATTATGAGAGATAAAGCACCACAGACACATTAGGGCCCTTTCTAACAGGTATTCCATCAGTCTATTATTGACTTGTAATTATTCAGGTCAAAAATGAAAAGCAGTGTATAACTTTGTGCCATGGAATGTAAGCAAATGTGATTCCGTTTCCATCCAATTCCATTCAGGTTTGTTGGACTGAATTTAATACGTTTGCAACCACTTATGTGTGGGAATCCATAAGTCTGTTTTTCCTCCATCACAAGAAGAGGAAAAAAATACACACACAGATGCCACATATGTGCCATCCATTTCTGTTTTGTTCTGACTCAGGATCAATCTAAGGATCCTCTACTGAGATGAATCAGAGGTGCCCGTGTGAAAGGGGCTTAAAGTTTGTGATTTCTAGGTAAGCAAATGGGAATGTGTAGAGTACCAGCTGATCGGAGAAAAGCTAATGTAGCACCAATATTTAAAAAGGGCCCAAAATATATCTCTGGGAATTACAAACCAGTTAGCCTAACATCAATAGTATGTAAACTCTTGGAGGGGATGATAAGGGACTATATACAAGATTTTAGTAATGAGAACGGTATCATTATCAGTAATCAGCATGGATTCATGAAGAATCATTCTTGCCAAACCAATCTACTAACCTTCTATGAGGAGGTGAGCTGCCATCTATATAAAAGAAGGTCCGTAGACGTGGTGTATCTGGATTTTGCAAAAGCATTTGACACAGTTCCCCATATACGTTTACTGTGCAAAATAAGGTCTGTTGGCATGGACCATAGGGTGAGTACATGGATTGAAAACTGGCTACAAGGGTGAGTTCAGAGGGTGGTGATAAATGGGGAGTACTCGGAATGGTCAGGGATGGGTAGTGGGGTCCCCCAGGGTTCTGTGCTGGGATCAATCCTGTTTAATTTATTCATAAACAACCTGGAGGATGGGATAAAGAGTTCAATCTCTGTATTTGTGGACGATGCCAAGCTAAGCAGGGCAATAACTTCTCCGCAGGATGTAGAAACCTTGCAAAAAGATCTGAACAAATTAATGGGGTGGGCGACTACATGGCAAATGAGGTTCAATGTAGAAAAATGTAAAATAATGCATTTGGGTGGCAAAAATATGAATGCAATCTATACACTGGGGGGAGAACCTCTGGGGGAATCTAGGATGGAAAAGGACCTGGGGGTCCTAGTAGATGATAGGCTCAGCAATGGCATGCAATGCCAAGCTGCTGCTAACAAAGCAAACAGAATATTGGCATGTATTAAAAAGGGGATCAACTCCAGAGATAAAACAATAATTCTCCTGCTCTACAAGACTCTGGTCCGGCTGTACCTGGAGTATGCTGTCCAGTTCTGGGCACCAGTCCTCAGGAAGGATGTACTGGAAATGGAGCGAGTACAAAGAAGGGCAACAAAGCTAATAAAGGGTCTGGAGGATATTAGTTATGAGGAAAGGTTGTGAGCACTGAGCTTATTCTCTCTGAAGAAGAGGCGCTTGAGAGGGGATATGATTTCAATTTACAAATACTGTACTGGTGACCCCACAATAGGGATAAAACTTTTTCGCAGAAGGGAGTTTAACAAGACTCCTGGCCACTCATTAAAATTAGAATAAAAGAGGTTTAACCTTAAACTAAGTAGAGGGTTCTTTACTGTAAGAGCGGCAAGGATGTGGAATTCCATTCCACAGGTGGTGGTCTCAGCGGGGAGCATTGATAGCTTCAAGAAACTATTAGATAAGCACCTGAACGACCGCAACATATAGGGATATACAATGTAATAATGACATAATCACACACATAGGTTGGACTTGATGGACTTGATGTGTCTTTTTTCAATCTCACCTACTATGTAAATGCCCAGGATTTGTAAAGCTACAGTGAGCTATTATACATCTATTGCTCCTAATCTGACCCCTCGGGAGTTAAGATGGCAAACATTTTATATATTCTATTTAGAATAAAACGTTGATCTGCTGGAAAGAAAAAGGATATTAATTTAAAGGACAAGTGCACTGTTAGCAAAAACTGTCATCCTTGCCATCATTCCCTAACATCCAGCAGCTTACGGATAACCCACAGGAATAAATTGGGCTGTTGTATGTATATCTATTAACCACTTCAGCTCCGTAAGTCTTTACCCCCTTCATGACTAGGCCATTTTTTTGCTTTACAGCACTGCATTACTTTAACTTACAATTGCGCAGTCGTGTGATGCTGTACCCTAATAAATTTAATATATTGTTTTTCCTACAAACAGAGCTTTCTTTTGGTGGTATTTGATCACCTCTGCAGTTTTTAAAGTTTTTATTTTTTGCGCTGTAAACAAAAAAAGACCAACAATTTTGAAAAAAAAAAAACAATATTTTTTACTTTCTGCTATAAAACATATCCAATAAAAAATTGTAAAAAATCAAATTTCTTCATAAATTTAGGCCAATATGTATTGTGCTACAAGTGTTTGGTAAAAAAAAATCCCAATAAGTGTATATTGATTGGTTTGCACAAAAGTTATAATGTCTACAATCTATGGGATATTTTTATGGAATTTGTATTTATTTACTAGTAATGGCAGCAATCAGCGACTTATAGCGAGACTGCGACATTGAAGCAGACAAATCGGACACTAAGTGACACTTTTGACACTTTTTTGGGGACCAGTGACACCAATACAGTGATAAGTGCTAAATAAAAAGCACTATCACTGTATTAATGACACTGGCAGGTAATGGGTTAACATCAGGGGCGATCAAAGGGTTAAATGTGTCTCTAGGGAGTGTTTACTAACTGTGTGTGGGGGGGTTGCTTTAACTGTGGGAAGACAGAGATCCCTGTTCCTGCTTAGCAGAAACACAGGATCTCTATCTTCCCTTGTCACAGAACGGCTATCTGCCTTGTTTACATAGGCAGACCGGCGTTCTGCCTCTCTCGGGAATGATCGGCGGGGCCCAGCGGACATCAGGTCTGTCAGACACACTGGTTGATTCTCACTGTGTCCGATCACAGCGGGAGCGGGTCCCCGGCGGGGCACATGGGAAGTGCAGAATCATGTACCGGTACGTGATTGTGCACACAGGAGCCGCCGCCGCCCCACAGTAAATGTACGTGGGCTGGTCGGCAAGCAGTTAAGAAGAGAAGCAGACAGGAATGTTTTTATTGGAATAGCCGTGCAGTGCAGGGCCACACAGCAAAGATGGCTGCAACAGTGAAGAAGGTAAGTATTTAACATGGCATTTATTTAGGGTAAAATACTTAATTCATAAGTACAGTGTTGTATTTACTTTTTTTCAGTATTTAATATAGTATTGAGCAAGGCATGGCACTTAGAAGGGGAAAGGTTTGTTTGAGAAATGAAGTAAAGCAGAAGTTTGATAAAAGTGAACTCTGTGATTGGAGGATAGCCCAGTCACATGACTTTGATAGGTCACATGACTGGGCCCTCCTCCTCCATATATATTTTGTTTCCATATTAATTGTACTCTGCTTGATTCGGAGTTCCAAAGCAAGCAGAGTACAATGCACACTCATAAAGCACACTGTTGTGCTTTGTATATGAGCTGGGTTTTTTTTGCTTTTTTTTGTTTTTTTATTAAGCAGCAGCATGGACACCTGTTTTTTAAGAAAAATTGACCCCTATCCCAGACTTTTTCAACCAGGGTGCCTTCAGGTTTCTTCAGAGGTGCCTTGGCAAAATACCTAGAAATTGCCCAAAAATTGTGTACAAGCCAGTGGGTAGATCAAGCCTGCCACAAAGCCACAGGTTTTCATTGTGCGCCATTACAGCTTTCTAGCTGTCGGCATCCTAAAAACCAATGACATCATCGGTTGAGGATGGGGGGCACCTGCACAGCATCCTTGTTTGATCCTCCCCTCCATCAGCCCTGAGATCACAATAAAAAAGTGAGGGAGAGAAAAGTGAGGGAGAAGAGAAACACTGGGATACTAGTCAGTACCAGTGTGCAAAGGTGTATTTGCTTAAGAAGAATAAATCACCTCTAATGCTGGGTGTCCTATGTGTGTGGATGTTGCTGCATTATGTAAAACTTAGGTTCCTTTTTCTACATTTTAGAATGGGGTGCCCCAAGATTGTGGAGAATTTTAATGAGTGCCTTGACTGAAAAAAGGTTGAGAAACACTGCCCTATCCTGAGTGATAAGGAACACCTGTCTTCATATGCGACAGATTAAACCGCATACATTGTACATTGTATTGCCACTCTTACCTTTTTCCATAATATGGTGTAACGTGCTGATTCAAGCTATTTTAGTTTGCAATATGCATCATAATAACCCTTGTCTTCTAAATGCCACATGGATATGTATTCATGTCTATCTGTATAATTGTCATCTTTTGTACTTTGTACTTTACATAAGAAATACCTAATGAGAATTTTTCTAATAGAAATGGATACTTTTCTTGCAATTGGCTAGCAGCTTATAAACCAGGGGTAGGCAACCCCTGGCACTGGTGCCGCAAGAGGCACACAAAGCCTCTTTTGCCAGCACTCGACTCCCTCCCCATCAGCAGAGCAGCGCAGGGAAGTGTCGGTGAGACACTAATGCATTCCAACTTCAGAGTTCCCCACGCCGCACCTGCACTGAGGGGAGGTGCACTGTGCCCCCACACATTGTAAAAGATGGGAAACATTGTTCGGTTCTCTAACTTTGCTGTGGCTGCGATCGTCAGCTTTTGTGATTGGGAAGAGATTAGGTGCAGTTTTGCTAAGGGGGGGGGGGGTCCCTGTTTCCAGAAGGAGGAGGACTGTCATTGGCCACTGCTAAAGCCAATCACAGTCCTGCTAGCCCCGCCACCATCTGGAGGAAGATGACTTGCTTGGTTGCCACTACCAATCTCAGAAAGAAGGGATTTCACTGTGATTGAGAAAACCCCAATCAGGTGACGGTTTGTGGAATTACTGTTGAGCTTCTGGGAACTTTGTTGAAATTATTCCTGAACCTTTGCGTCACTTACTACTGAGCCCCGGCACTCTGTGTCCCTTTAAGCCAGAGCCAGTATTCAGCGCAATGAAAATCGCACCCAATGTTTCCTGTGGCGCAGAGTGGAGCAACAGCACACAGGCCCACTGCTTTCACAAAATGCCCCTGACCTGAGCTCATCATTGCACATCCATCTCAGATGCTTGTATGTGACATCACATACATCACACACATCCCATACATCACATACATCACATAAATCCCTTACATCCCATACATCACATACATCCCATACATCCCATACATCACATACATCCCATACATCACAAAAATCCCTTACATCCCATACATCACATACATCCCATACATCCCATACATCCCATACATCACATACATCCCATACATCCCATACATCACATACATCCCATACATCACATACATCACATACAAGCACGTGGGCTAGATGTGAGAGGTGGATCAGCAGGATGAGTGTGCCAGGACAGGTAGATGTGTCTCATCTCTGCTTCCTTTCACGACTCTGCATATCACGCATGTCATAGATGAGAAGAGGGTACAGCGGTGGAGCAGATGTGCAGGGAGGTACAGTGATGGAAGAGATGAGTGGGGGGTTCAGCAGTGACACAGAAGAGCAGGGGGGTAAATTTTGGGGCAGATGAGCAGGGGGGTTTAGTGTTGGGGCAGATGAGAAGGGGGTTCAGTGGTGGGACAAAAAAGCGGGGGGTAGAGCAGTGGGGCAGATGTGATAGGAAGTGTATTGGTGGGACAGATGAGCAGGGGGTTACAGTGGTGGGGCAGAAGAGCAGGGGGAACAGAGGTGGGGCAGAAGAGCAGAGTACAGAGGTGAGACAGATGTGCAGGAGGTACATTGGTGGGGCAGATGAGAAAACGGGTTACAGTGATGGGGCAGATAACAAGATGGGTTCAGTGTTAGGACAGATGAGAAGGTGATTCAGTAGTGAGACAGAAAAGTATGGGGATATGGCGGTAGAGCAGATGTACAGTGGTGGGGCAGATGAGAAAAGGGGGTACATTGATTGGGCAGATGAGCAGGGGGATTACAATGGTGGGACAGACGAGCAAGGGGGTACAGTGGTGGGGCAGATGTGCAGGAGGTACAGTGGTGGGAGGGATGAGAAGGGGGTTCAGCGGTGGGACAGAAAAGCAGGGGGGTACATTGATGGGGCAGGTGAGCAGGGGGGGTTCAGTGTTGGGCCAGATGAGAAGGGGGTTACAGTGGTGGGATAGGTGAGCAGGGGGTTCACTGTTGGGGCAGAGGAGAAAAGAGGTACATTGGTGAGACAGATGAGCAGGGGGTTACAGCGGTGAGGCAGAGGAGCAGGGGGGTACAGGGGTGGGGCAGATGTGCAGAGGAGAAAGGAGGTACATCAGTGGAACACATGAGCATGGGGGTTACAGTGGTGGGGCAGAAGAGCAGGGGGTACAGTGGTGGGACAGATGTGCAGGAGGTACAGTGGTGGGGCAGATGAGCAGATAAGTTCAGTGTTAGGACAGATGAGAAGATGGTTCAGCTGTAAGACAGAAGAGCATGGGGGTATGGTGGTGGAGCAGATCTACTGGGAGGTACAGCGGTGGGGCAGATGAGAAAGGGGGAACATTGGTGGGACAGAAGAGCAAGGGGGTACAGTGGTGGGGCAGATGTGCAGGAGGTACAGTGGTGGGAGGGATGAGAAGGGGGTTCAGCGGTGGGACAGAAAAGCAGGGGGGTACATTGATGGGGCAGGTGAGCAGGGGGGGTTCAGTGTTGGGCCAGATGAGAAGGGGGTTACAGTGGTGGGATAGGTGAGTAGGGGGTTCACTGTTGGGGCAGAGGAGAAAAGAGGTACATTGGTGGGACAGATGATCAGGGGGTTACAGCGGTGAGGCAGAGGAGCAGGGGGGTACAGGGGTGGGGCAGATGTGCAGAGGAGAAAGGAGGTACATCAGTGGAACACATGAGCAGGGGGTTACAGTGGTGGGGCAGAAGAGCAGGGGGTACAGTGGTGGGACAGATGTGCAGGAGGTACAGTGGTGGGGCAGATGAGCAGGTAAGTTCAGTGTTAGGACAGATGAGAAGATGGGTCAGCTGTAAGACAGAAGAGCATGGGGGTATGGTGGTGGAGCAGATCTACTGGGAGGTACAGCGGTGGGGCAGATGAGAAAGGGGGAACATTGGTGGGGCAGAAGAGAAAGGGGTTACAGTGGTGGGACAGAAGAGCAGGGTAGTGCAGTGGTGGGACAGATGAGCAGGGGGTTACAGTGGTGGGGCAGATGTGCAGGGGATTACAGTGGTGGAGTAGATGTGTGTGTGTGTGGGGGGGGGGGGGTTCGGTGTTGGGCCAGATAAGAAGGGGGTTACAGTGGTGAGAAAGGTGATCAGGGGGGGTTCAGTGTTGGAGCAGAGGAGAAAGGAGGTTGGTGGGGCAGATGAGCAGGGGGTTACAGCGGTGGGAGAGAAGAGCAGGGGGTACAGTAGTAAGGCAGATGTGCAGGGGATTACAGTGGTGGGGCAGATGAGAAAGGGGGTACATTGGTGGGGCAGATGAGCAGGGGGATACAGTGGTGGGGCAGATTTGCAGGAAGGGCAGTTATCTGAGGTGTGAAGGTGCACGAATTGGGTCTGATCTGAGGTGTGAGAGTGCAGGATTTTAACTTCTCACTACTAAAGCATTTACTTTATAAAAAATCCTTTTCGTGATCCAGAGTGTGAAGTTGACATTTTTTTGTTATAAAATCAGCACGCTCAATTTCTTTGAAAACATTTTTCGCCACACTGTGCTCAAAAGGTTGCCTACCCTTGTTATAAACAGTCTTGAACCTGACTCTTTTGTCACTGTACAGCACCTTTGCTACAAAACAGCCTACAGAGAACAAAATATGGAAGATTTCTATTGCATCACATGCGTTTTTCTTTACCTTGTTTAGATCTGTTCAGATATGACACATTGAAGAAGAGGACATTCTACACTACAAGTCCTAATTATTCTCTTTTGATTCTTTCATCATCTAGCAGTTTAAAGTATTGGGGACCCATTACAGTGTTTTGCTTGCATAGTATTACATTTGCTTTATCTTATACAGTAGATTTGGTGCAATTAAGATGACGTTAGTATTTATCAGAGTTTTTAAAACCAATGTGTGTAATAAAGAATTGCAACTACATCTGTGTTCTATGAATATAACTATCCTAATGAAAAAAAAAAAAAAAGCATAAACAAAAAGAACAGACAGGTGTCATCTTTTAGAAATCACAGTAGAGAACACACCGTGAACTAGTTACATCCACCTAAATTGTTATCACTCACCTGCTAATGAAACATTTGAACATAAACATAATGCATGGTAATATAAGTTGTCAACGACTTTGTAATTGCTACAACACAACTTCCGGCTCATTTAACAGTGGCTCATTGGTAAAGCTATGTAAATGAGGTCTTTTGGAAGACAGACCTTGCAAGACAGTGTTAAGTGCCAGAAACGACCCTCGCTCTCGTTAGTGGGTGACAGAAAGTCTCCTAGAAGATAAAATTTATAGTCTTTCTTTCTCTGATGTTTAAACTATTAAAAAAGCTAAACTTTGTAAGCTTTGTTATATGGTTTGTCCCAGCGGCACTTTTGCTGCACAGCTTGTTTGTCGTGTAGGTAAATATGGCACAAAATATAAATCAAGGCATGTAACATAAAATAAAAAAGCAGTATACTCATATACTGAATAATACTGGAATACAATCGTTTTCACAATAGCGGTGCTTTAAAAACATAATGCATAGAGCTGTATTTTTCCGACAGAATTTTGTATCTTTTTATTACTATTATTATACAGGATTTATATAGAACCAACAGTTTGTGTAGCGCTTTACTACATGAGGGCAGACAGTACAGTTACAATACAATTCAATACAGGAGAAATCAGAGGGCCCTGCGATAGATGCTAATAGAATTTTTGTGTGCTAGAAAGCAGATTTTTCACTGCTGACAGTCTAAAGCCTCGCACACACGATCAGATTTTCGGATGATCGTTCGTCCGTTTTTTGGTGCATGCTAGCCTCATGTCGAAAGTGAAGAGATTAATCACCATACAAAAATTCTCGTAATGACAGAATACAACGTCAGAAGTGACTAGTTTTCTATGTATTCTTTAGTTTCTGTGCATGCGTAGTCTTGTTCTTACGATTTTTTTGGACAAGAACCGTTACTAATTAAAAGAAAATCGGACGTTGCGTTCACGCTTGACAAAAATCTTATAGTCTGCACATCCAACTTTTGTTGGAAGAAAAATCGGAATCGGGTGTCGAAAGCACCATACTACCGAACCGAAAATCGGCAGACCGTTAGTCGGACCAAATTTTACTTCCGATTTTCGTATCGTGTGTACGGGCCTTTATCGTGGCAAATAAACTTTAATAATAAAACTGTGCAAGCCAAGAGTGTCCGATTGACTCAGGGTGCTGCCTTTTCACCTCTAAAGCCGCGTACACACGATCGGCTTTTCCGATGGGAAATGTGTGATGACAGGCTGTTGGCAGAAAATCCAACCGTTTGTACGCTCCATTGGACAATTGTTGTCTGACTTTCCGTGGACAAATGTTGGATGGAAGGTTTATAAATTTTCCACGGACAATGGTCTGTTGTCGGATTTTCCAAGCGTGTGTACACAAGTCCGTCGGACAAAAGTACAAGGTACAAACATGCATGCTCGGAAGCAAGGACGAGCCCGAAGCTGTCGGTTTTGTAAACTAGCGTTCGTAACGGAGAATTAACATTCGTGACGCTGCAAATTATGAAATCTCGAAATGCAGCGCACAATTCTCTTCTTTAATGGGATAATAATGAAGCTGTTTTGCTGGTGATACTGATGGAGTTATTCCAAACAAATTTTCCAAGGCTTTTTTTTCTAGTGATATCAAGAATAATATTATTATGCTTTTTTTTTCTTTTTTTTTGGTGCAAGTTCCCACAACACCATTATCCCATGGTTTATAAGATCAAAGATACAAATATGTTGGTGTCCCTTGTCAATTTTACATTGTATTTTTTAAATGTAACTGCCTACTCCCAAACTGTCATTTGATGTAAAACACATAGCCAAGTATTATTCTACACAATTGTTTTTATTGTCCATTAAAAAAGAAAACAAATATGCATCCAAAAATATAGAAAATATAACAAATCAAATCATTATTTAACCAAAAAATTAAATAAAAGCCTTGTGCATGTGTCCTGTTGGTGAAAGCAGGGATCCATCATCTGGAGATAATTATGAAAATCATCCGGATTATTCTCCTGGAGCTCCCGCAGCAAAGGCATATGACATAATTGGTCACTATTAATAAAGCAACCAATTTTTGGTCCAAGAAATCCTCCTCCTCCTGTTCCTGGACTGGACTTGGGTCAAAGCAATAACTACAAGGCCAAAAATAAATAACACGTTATCTCCTCTGATTCCGCAACATGGCTGGTTGATGAACGGCCGTTCAGAAACTAACTGAAAAGCGCAAAATGAAAAGCGCGAAATGAAACTCGAATCAACACTCACCAAACTTCTACTAACACGAAATTAGCAGAAGGAGCCCAAAGGGCGGCGCATGACAATTGAACTTCCTCTTTGTAGTCTCGTAGTATGTCTAATACGTCACTACGTTCCTGTTTGTTGCCCGACATTTGTGTGCCGTTTGTATGCAAGACAAGTTCCTGACCAACGCCTTTCGGACAAAAGTCTGACGCTTTGTCTGTGGAAAATCCGATCGTGTGTACGAGGCTTTAGTGTTGTTGTGCGAGGGAGTAAAGGAGGCTAATATTAAAAAAGATCTATCATTATAATTTTTATGTTACAATACTGTCCCCCATAAGGAGGTAGATATGAGGTCTGTCCTGCCTCCTTTCCTTCCTGCTGCAGCTGATCTGACATTACCTGTGAAGGAAATGGCTGATTTATAGCTACAACTTGTCTTGCCTGTGAGCACTTTCCTGAGACAAGGAACAGCAAGATGAATGCAGAGGGAGGGGGATGTGTCAGCCTCTGCATTCCTCTTGCCATTGCTTGAAATTGCTCACAGGTGAAACAAGTTACAGCTATGGATCAGCCGTCTCCTTCAAAGCTGTTATTGGATCGAACAAGGCAGGAGGGTAGGAGGCAGGTCGGAGATCATAACTAGGGCTAGAAAGCACTTAGTCCCGATTTACACTATAACTCACATGTGAATCGCACAGGAACCACACTGCAATCCTGTGCAATTCCCATGTGATTCAGTGCGGTGCGATTTGAGCCTATTCATTTTGAATGGGCTCAAATCGCACGGCATTGCACCGCACCTTTTTCGAGAGCTGCACCGCAGCCAGATTGGATGGTCATTTTGTATCATGCGATCCAGTGCAGGTAAACTGCACTGTGTCTGTGATGTGTTTAGGAGTCCATTAACTTTGTATTGACACTCACAGCGGATCGCAAACACAGTGCGATTGCAATGCAATTTAGGAAATGCACAGAATCGCTGTTTTCCACACTGCATATATGTGAACCTAGGCTTAGAAACATGGGACAAAGTACTACATATACTTGTTGCAAAGGAGACAGACTGTAAAATAAAACTGATAATAACAGATCTTTTTTAAAGGAGTAGCAAACGGTGTGGGAAAAAAAAATATATAAAGTATCTCACAAAAGTGAGTACACCCCTCACATTTTTGTAAATATTTCATTATATCTTTTCATGTGACAACACTGAAGAAATTACACTTTGCTTCAATGTAAAGTAGTGAGTGTAGCGCTGGTAGATTTTTTATCTACTGCTGATAGGTAAATTTAGTGGGTGATCTGTTCATACATAGTCAGATTTGCCTCTGTTCCAGCTTGGCTGAGTTGCATGTAGTTTCACACTATGCCTGTGGGTGTCATTGTTACCATGGGTCGGTGTTGGAAAAGCAACATGTTGAAGTGTATAAGTGCTCCTCTGTCCCGGGGATAACTCGGTGGAGGTGGTCCTCCGAGTTGCATTCTGGGAGAGGGTATTTATGGGACAGACGCCATGTTTTGAGGTCGTTTTCTGTCCACCTGCTGGCCCTCCTGGCCGACAGGTATGCGCTAAGAGTACTACCTCGTGGTCCTCCGATCGGGAGGCCCACGTCGCTGCGGCGTGTGGGTGGGCCCAGAAGCCTGTCTGGGGCCTACCACAGCAGCAGAGGAATGGTTCTGGGCTGTCTATCCTGTGTGAAGAAGCTGGACAACTGAGAAGATCCCAGGGGAGGACCCGTCATGGAAGGATCATGCAGAGTGCTGGTCTGGAGAGGGGCCTGGTGACTCAGTTAGAGGATGCATCCTAAAGTAATCCTACCGCATAGTACTGCCAGGTCGGCTTAAAGGTTCTAGTGCTGTGTTTGCTATTCACCGTAAACCACTACATCCTGTGGCAGAGGATTGTACGGGTTTTGTTTCAATTAAGTCTGTGGCAGAGACTTTTGTTCGTGCTGCCTACTGGCTGCTAGGTTAGTGAGAGAAACCTATCCAGGCGGGCAAAGATTCAACTCTACAGAGAGAGTATAATCAGCTATAAGCTTTCAATCAATAATGCTACATTAAGAACACTAAGAAAAGGTATTTGAGCTTCCCTACAACTTTCCTTCTGCCTCTTTCCTGCTACTTCCTTTAACTCAAGTTTATTAAAGCATTGGAAAAGATACCCAAGTGTACGGTGCCTACATTGTTCGGTGGTAAACTCAACGGGTGCCTAGACCCGGTTCAGGTGAAATAAAGGTAACAAAGGTGATGGTAACAGCCTGCTTTAAACCAGCAGCTCCACCAAGAGTTATTGCTACATGAGTGTACAGCTTATATAACAGTGTAAATTTGCTGTCCCCTCAAAATAACTCAACACACAGCCATTAATGTCTAAACCGCTGGCAGCAAAAGTGAAAATAAGTGAAAATGTCCAAATTGGGACCAATTAGTCATTTTCCCTCCCTGGTGTCATGTGACCCGTTAGTGTTACAAGGTCTCAGGTGTGAATGGGGAACAGGCGTGTTGAATTTGGTGTTATCGCTCTCACTCTTTCATACTGGTCACTGGAAGTTCAACATGGCACCTCATGGCAAAGAACTCTCTAAGGATCTGAAAAAAAGAATTGTTGCTCTACATAAAGATGGCCTAGGCTATAAGAAGATTGCCAAGACCCTGAAACTGAGCTGCAGCACGATGGCCAAGACCATACAGCGGTTTAACAGAACAGGGGTCCACTCAGAATAGGCCTCGTAATGGTCAACCAAAGATGTTGAGTGCACGTGCTCAGCGTCATATCCAGAGGTTGTCTTTGGGAAATAGACATATGAGTGCTGCCAGCATTGCTGCAGAGGTGGAAGGGGTGGGGGGTCAGCCTGTCGGTGCTCAGACCATACGCCACACACTGCATCAAATTGGTCTGCATGGCTGTCGTCCCAGAAGGAAGCCTCTTCTAAAGATGATGCACAAGAAAGCCCGCAAACAATTTGCTGAAGACAAGCAGACTAAGGAACTAGATTACTGGAACCATATCCTGTGGTCTGATGAGACCAAGATAAACTTATTTGGTTCAGATGTAGTGAAGCGTGTGTGATGGCAACCAGGTGAGGAGTACAAAGACAAGTGTGTCTTGCCTGCAGTCAAGCATGGTGGTGGGAGTGTCATGATCTGGGGCTGCATGAGTGCTGCCGGCACTGGGGAGCTACAGTTCATTGAGGGAACCATGAATGCCAACATGTACTGTGACATACTGAAGCAGAGCATGATCCCCTCCCTTCAGAGACTGGGCCACAGGGCAGTATTCCAACATGATAACGACCCCAAACACACCTCCAAGATGACCACTGCCTTGCTAAAGAAGTTGAGGGTAAAGGTGATGGACTGGCCAAGCATGTCTCTAGACCTAAACCCTATTGAACATCTGTGGGGCATCCTCAAATGGAAGGTGAAGGAGCGCAAGGTCTCTAACATCCACCAGCTCTGTGATGTCGTCATGGAGGAGTGGAAGAGGACTCCAGTGGCAACCTGTGAAGCTCTGGTGAACTCCATGCCCAAGAGGGTTAAGGCAGTACTGGAAAATAATGGTGGCCACACAAAATATTGACACTTTGGGCCCAATTTGGACATTTTCACTTAGGGGTGTACTCATTTTTATTGCCAGCGGTTTAGACATTAATGGCTGTGTGTTGAGTTATTTTGAGGGGACAGCAAATTTACACTGTTATACAAGCTGTACACTCACTACTTTACATTGTAGCAAAGTGTCATTTCTTCAGTTATGTCACATAAAAAGATATAATAAAACATTTACAAAAATGTGAGGGGTGTACTCACTTTTGTGAGATACTGTATATAGCTGGCTCCTTGCACATTGTGCTAGTATGCACCGCATTATGACAAACTTACCTTTTAAACAGAGCCCTCCAGTGGTGTGCTGCTAGTGCTTCCATCATCATCCTGTCTTCCTTCTGGGTTCATGTTCTCCAGCCGTTTGAATGGACGGGCCAAGATGACGTCAATCTTGCACATGCACATGAGAGTCATGATTGTGGCACAGTGCTTGCTGCATTGATGGCAAAC
Organism: Lithobates septentrionalis; assembly: GCA_037952835.1. NCBI lineage: Eukaryota > Metazoa > Chordata > Amphibia > Anura > Ranidae > Lithobates > Lithobates septentrionalis. The sequence continues at coordinate 1,989,735 of JBBDGP010001657.1, forward strand.
TCAGTATGCCTTGAATGTGCAGTGTGGTAATCGGCTCCTGCCAATGTAAATATCTCCTAATCAGCACACGTTTAGGAGATATTCACTGTACCTACAGGTATGTAAAAAATATGAGTTTACTACCACTTTAAAGACAGTTTTGGATACCTAAACTGTATCTATACCCATTATTCTTCAACTGCGGTTTACTACCACTTTAATGTTTGTTTGCCTCTGCTATTATAGTCATTTCCTTTTTTTTTGCCCCCCCTCAGCCTACTCAGGCTTGTACTCATTTACTGTATTTCAAACTTTGTTGCGGTCCTTATTGGATGTGGTCCTTACTGGACAGTTACTGGACATTTCTTTTTTCTTTGTATCTTGTATAAAACTTTAACAAACTCTGATTGAATATAAAAAACAAAGATACCGCAGAAAGGAGAAATTGTTCAAAGGCGGTCTAGTATACAGGCTATGCCTTTATTGGAATTTCATCTGGCCCTGTGGTAAGAGACAAGCCCTACTTGACCAAGGTTTTTGAGGCTGGAATCAAAGGGCGGAGGCATTCAATTGGACTTTGGAAAACAAATTGGGTAGTAGAAAGGCTGGGATCATGGTTATGAGTGAGTAAATGGTTATAGGTTGGTGGAGTGGCGGTTAAGAGGGGAAAGGCTTATACATTTTAGTAAAAAAAAGCAGTATTTATCCCACAAAAAAAAATGTATATATTGCAGCATACCAATTCTTACATCCATACTTTTTTTCTATTTTTATTTCACATGGTGATCCAGCCAGTAATGTATTTCCTGCCTTAGGGGGTCTGCATTCTGATGAAGTAGTAAAGCAGGCAATTTTGGACAGCAGCATTGCCAGTCTGGGGAGAGACAGAGAGGAGATAAGGGCGCTCTGGTGGAGGTGCGTAGCTGGTCAGAGGGATGATAGTGATGAGATGGCACTTCTGGCAGCACTTTGGTTAGAGGAGAAGCAACTCTGAAGATATAAAAAAGCAAAAGAAAGGCGCCTCTAAGTGCAATATGCAAAATTTAATAAAGTACACAAAGGGTTAAAATCACTTACAACATCGTTGAGTGTTAAAAAACATGATAAATTCAGGAGTCCTCATCTGTGGACACCGCATGTGTCCATCCTCGGCACGGTGGTAGAGAGCTTTGTAGAGCCGTCCAGCAGCTGTAAAGCATTTTAGTACGTGCTGGAGAGAGGAGGCAGCTGGGAAGCCTGTGTTCTGGGTTCACTGCGGGATACACAAGGCTGATGGTGTCAGTGGGGAGAATGGGGCGGTAACACGTTTCGGAGTATGTGTGGCTTCTTCGTCAGACCACACAAGCGGTAACGCAAATGCTCCGAAACACGTTACCACCCCTTTCTCCCCACTGACGCACACACGGCGTGCGGTTCAAATCCCAGGGGTTGGAAACCAGCAAGACCGGATTTGACGTCAGTGAAAGACGGACATGCTTCCTGATGACGTGTGTAACATGAAATGCATAGAGGCTGCGTGTCCATCTTTGACTGACGTCATATCCAGTCTTGCTGGTTTTCAACCCCTGGGATTTGAAACGCATGCTGTGCCTGATAGGACGGCGTGCACACCCATACTCACACCACCGACATCGACACCATGTCTCCAAGGAAGTTCTTTGTGGGCGGAAACTGGAAGATGAACGGAGATAAGAAAAGCCTAGGAGAGATTATCAATACCCTGAACACCGGCAAGATCACTTCTGAAACAGAGATGGTCTGTGGAGCTCTTTCCATCTCTCTGGACTTTGCATGACAGAAGTTGGATGACAGGTTTGGTGTAGCCATTCAGAACTTTTACAAAGTTGCAAAAGAAGCGGGGAGATCAACCAAACTATGAAAAAAAGATGTTGGTGCTATCTGGGTGATTCTTGGACATTCCGAGAGGAGACACCTGTTTGAGGAGTCAGATGAGCTGATTAGCCAGAAGGTGGCACATGCTCTGCCCAAAGGTGTAGGGCATGGGTCTCAAACCAGCTGTTGCAGAACTACAAGCCCCATCATGCCTCTGCCTGAGGAAGTGATGCTTGTAACTGTCAGCCTTGCTATGCCTCATGGGACTTGTAGTTCTGCAACAGCTGCAAGGCCGCCAGTTTGAGGCCCCTGGTGTAGGGGGTCATTGATTGCATTGGGGAAAAACTCGACCAGCGGAAAACAGGAATCACAGGCAAGACAGCCACACCCCAGCAGGCTCAGGAGGTGCATGCCAAGCTTCAGGAATGGTTGAAAGCCCATGTGTCTGACCAAATCACGTAGTCAGTTCAGATTATCTATGGAGGTTCTGTCACGGGAGGCACCTGCAAGGAGCTGGCAGCCCATCCTGACTTCCCAGAGGGTGGAGCTTCCCTGAAATCAGAATTCATTGAAATCATCAACGTCAAGTTTTAATCCCGCCCATTCACAAATCGCGCCTTCCCTGTAAACGGTTTAGAACAAAGTACTGTGTCTGTCTCCCTCCCCATGTCCTGTAGTCTCTCTATGATCATCCTAATGGCCTGGGAAAATTCTCGGTGTAGAGACACGTGGTTGATGTAGCATGTGTAATAAACATTATGGTTTTGAAAAAAAAAATGTATCCAAATGCAAGAAAAATTTTATATTTTGCAGTTTACCAGACCTTGGATTTAATAGCTGCATTATCTTTCTTTTTCCGGGATTTTTAAATTATTTTACACCTGGTAATCCTGCCAGTAACACATTTTCTATCTAGAGTGGCAACGCTCCATACTGTGTCTATAGAGGAGCAGCTTTATCACCCTAGGCTGCTTGTTCCTTAAATGAACTACAGAACACCTTCTCCTCTCCTCTCTGTTGCATTGGTGGAAGTTAGGGATGAGCCGAACACCCCCCTGTTCGGTTCGCACCAGAACATGCGAACAGGAAAAAAGTTCGCTCGAACACGCGAACACCGTTAAAGTCTATGGGACACGAACATGAATAATCAAAAGTGCTAATTTTAAAGGCTTATATGCAAGTTATTGTCATAAAAAGTGTTTGGGGACCTGGGTCCTGCCCCAGGGGACATGGATCAATGCAAAAAAAAGTTTTAAAAACGGCCGTTTTTTCAGGAGCAGTGAATTTAATAATGCTTAAAGTCAAACAATAAAAGTGTAATATCCCTTTAAATTTCGTACCTGGGGGGTGTCTATAGTATGCCTGTAAAGGGGCGCATGTTTCCCGTGTTTAGAACAGTCTGACAGCAAAATGACATTTTGAAGGAAAAAAAGCCATTTAAAACTACCCGCGGCTATTGCATTGCCGACAATACACATAGAAGTTCATTGATAAAAACGGCATGGGAATTCCCCACAGGGAAACCCCGAACCAAAATTAAAAAAAAAAAAAAAATGAAGTGGGAGTCCCCCTAAATTCCATACCAGGCCCTTAAGGTCTGGTATGGATATTAAGGGGAACCCCGGCCAAAATTTAAAAAAAAAATGATGTGGGGTTCCCCCTAAATTCCATACCAGACCCTTCAGGTCTGGTATGGATTTTAAGGGGAACCCCGCGCCAAAAAAAAAACGGCGTGGGGTCCCCCCAAAAATCCATACCAGACCCTTATCTGAGCACGCAACCTGGCAGGTCGCAGGAAAAGAGGGGGGGACGAGAGTGTGCCCCCCCCTCCTGAACCGTACCAGGTCACATGCCCTCAACATTGGGAGGGTGCTTTGGGGTAGCCCCCCAAAACACCTTGTCCCCATGTTGATGAGGACAAGGGCCTCATCCCCACAACCGTGGCCGGTGGTTGTGGGGGTCTGCGGGCGGGGGCTTATCGGAATCTGGAAGCCCCCTTTAACAAGGGGACCCCAGATCCCGGCCCCCCCCTGTGTGAAATGGTAAGGGGGTACTTACCCCTACCATTTCACAAAAAAGTGTCAAAATAGTTAAAAATGACAAGAGACAGTTTTTGACAATTCCTTTATTTAAATGCTTCTTCTTTCTTCCTTCATCTTCTTCTTCTTCTGGTTCTTCTGGCTCTTCTGGTTCTTCCTCCGGCGTTCTCGTCCAGCATCTCCTCCGCGGCGTCTTCTATCTTCTTCTCCTCGGACCGCTCCGCACCCATGGCATTGGGGGGAGGCTCCCGCTCTTCTCTTCATCTTCTTCTTCATCCTCTTCTCTTCTTCCTTCTTCTCTTCTTCTCTTCTTCTCTTCTTAATTTTCTTCTCCGGGCCGCTCCGCATCCATGCATGGAGGGAGGCTCCCGCTGTGTGACGGCGTCTCCTCATCTGACGGTTCTTAAATAACGGGGGGCAAGGCGACCCCGCCCCCCTCTGACACACGGTGACTTGACGGGACTTCCCTGTGACGTCACGGGGAATGCCACAGGGTAGTCCCGTCATGTCCCGTGCGTCAGAGGGGGCGGGGTCACCGGGTGGCCCCGCCCCCCGTTATTTAAGAACCGTCAGATGAGGAGACGCCGTCACACAGCAGGAGCCTCCCTCCATGCATGGATGCGGAGCGGCCCGGAAAAGAAAATTAAGAAGAGAAGAAGAGAAGAAGGAAGAAGAGAAGACGATGAAGAAGAAGATGAAGAGAAGAGCGGGAGCCTCCCCCCAATGCCAGAAGAAGAAGATGAAGGAAGATAAAAGAAGCATATTTAAATAAAGGAAATGTCAAAAACTCTCTCTTGTCATTTTTAACTATTTTGACACTTTTTTAGTGAAATGGTAGGGGTAAGTACCCCCTTACCATTTCACACAGGGGGGGGCCGGGATCTGGGGGTCCCCTTGTTAAAGGGGGCTTCCAGATTCCGATAAGCCCCCGCCCGCAGACCCCCACAACCACCGGCCACGGTTGTGGGGATGAGGCCCTTGTCCTCATCAACATGGGGACAAGGTGTTTTGGGGGGCTACCCCAAAGCACCCTCCCAATGTTGAGGGCATGTGACCTGGTACGGTTCAGGAGGGGGGGGGCACACTCTCGTCCCCCTCTCTTTTCCTGCGGCCTGCCAGGTTGCGTGCTCGGATAAGGGTCTGGTATGGATTTTTGGAGGGACCCCAAGCCGTTTTTTTTTTTTTGGCGCGGGGTTCCCCTTAAAATCCATACCAGACCTGCAGGGTCTGGTATGGAATTTAGGGGGAACCCCACGTCATTTTTTTTTTAAATTTTGGCCGGGGTTCCCCTTAATATCCATACCAGACCTCAAGGGCCTGGTATGGAATTTAGGGGGACTCCCACATCATTTTTTTTTTAAATTTTGGTTCGGGGTTTCCCTGTGGGGAATTCCCATGCCGTTTTTATCAATGAACTTCTATGTGTATTGTCGGCAATGCAATAGCCGCGGGTAGTTTTAAATGTTTTTTTTTCCTTCGAAATGTCATTTTGCTGTCAGACTGTTCTAAACACGGGAAACATGCGCCCCTTTACAGGCATACTATAGACACCGCCCAGGTACAAAATTTAAAGGGATATTACACTTTTATTGTTTGACTTTAAGCATTATTAAAATCACTGCTCCTGAAAAAACGGCCGTTTTTAAAACTTTTTTTTGCATTGATCCATGTCCCCTGGGGCAGGACCTGGGTCCCCAAACACTTTTTATGACAATAACTTGCATATAAGCCTTTAAAATTAGCACTTTTGATTTCTCCCATAGACTTTTAAAGGGTGTTCCGCGGCATTCGAATTTGCCGCGAACACCCCAAATTGTTCGGTGTTCGGCGAACTTGCGAACAGCCAATGTTCGAGTCGAACATGAGTTCGACTCGAACTCGAAGCTCATCCCTAGTGGAAGTGTTTAATTATTCACACGATAACATAAGAATCCTTGGGATGTCAGTGGAGCAGAGGCGCTCTGGATTTCTGTATTTTTTGCCCTTATTTAAACAGGTGTAACAAAACATGTTCAATAACATATTTAACAGACCAAAAATAAGAAAATAAGAGATCTTTGAATATAAAAAGTAACATAACTGAAGTGACTCAAAGCTACCATACGTAAAACTAAGTAGTATTACAAATTAATTGTATGTGTGTTCAATGACTACCTCTATACACAATCTATATGAATGTTGTCATCAGTCTTGCCTCACATACTACTACTTTTCCATTCTGAAATACCTGGATGCCATTATTGCAAACCTTATCTTTTGGCACAAAGTGCATACTTCCTTTAAAACATGAAGTCATGCTTCTCACATTTTTTTACACACCTTTCCGCTTTGATGTGAGCTATGGACACTTGGTACCAGGTACTGTTTCAGCTCCTTGTAGGGGTGTTCAGCTAACCCAGTACAAATGAGAATGATCTACCTATTAGGTATGCAGCGTCTCTGAAGCCCTTGTCTTTATTACCATTGAAACTAATATCACAATTAGTCACTAACAATTAAAGAACATGAACAAGTAAAAATATGGATGTTTGCACTACCTTTATCTTCAAAGCAACTCTTTATTAAATCAAAAACTGTCCATAAAAGCAACAAACATGAACAAAAGTACACGCGGGGGAGAACGAGAGAGAGAGAGAGATAGAGAGAGAGATAGAGAGAGAGAGAGATAGAGAGAGATAGAAAGATAGAGAGAGAGAGAGAGAGAGAGAGAGGGCTAATGCATTTCACACTTACTGTGCTTCTACAAAACTAGGTTTTTTGGTACTTGTTCTTGTGCAAGAAGCACATGCAACCTTTTTTCAGTCAAGGCACCCTTTAAAAATTATAAACAATCTCGAGGCACCTCATTCTAAAATGTAAAAAACTATTCTAATATTTTTACATAATGCAGCAACATCCACACAAGTAGGACACCCAAAGTTAGATGGGATTCATTCTTTCAAAGCAAATACACTTTTGCAAACTGGTACTGACTAGTACCCCAATGTTTCTCAGCTCCCACAGTTTTTCTCCATCACTTCGCTAATGTAACCCCAACGCTGATGAAGAGAGGCAGGAGAGGGGGATACAAGAATGCTGTGCAGGGGACTGACGTCCTCCATATCAACTGAAGATGCCAATGGTCATTGAGACACCAACAGCTAGAAGGTTGTAATGGTGCACAATGAAAACCTGTGGTTTTGTGAAGCTAAAAGTCAGGCTTCATCCACACGGTGTCTTGCAAAAAATTTTTGGGCAATTCTTAGGCATTTGGCCAAGGCACCCCTGAAGAAACCTCAAGGCCCCCTGGTTGAAAAAGGCTGACTTAGAGCAGCAGGAGTGTGACTTAACAATTAAGCCCCATACACACTATCAGATTTTCTGCTGATTTTTGTCTTCAGATTTACCAAAACCATGTAGTGCGAGGGCTGGCCTGATTGCATACAAATTGAAACTCCTAAGATTTGACCTCATATTATATGGTTTTGGTAAATCTGAAGGAAAACATCAGCAGAAAATCTGATAGTGTGTATGGGACTTTAAAGTAGATCGCCATTTTTATTTTGAATCAAATACTTTTTATTTATTCTTTGCTGTAGCTTAGTGCTTTTGATCTCTAGAAGCATTTCCTTTCTGTATGCACGCCAGAAGACCCTTGATCTGTGCAGATGTCCGACACTTCTTCCGCTGAGTGAAACCTATAGCACTGTGATCAGCAACCCTCATTTTGCCTGCTGATTGCAGAATAATAGAGCTAAACCAGCAGGGGGCATGTCAGACCTCTGCAGATAGACCACTACTTCCACACACAGTGGAGGGGGCCTTCTCTAAAGCATGCTGGAAGGGGACAGACTTTTCTACTTCGCCTTTGGCTGCTTTCTTAAGAAAACAAACTGTAAGACTTTGCAAACATTATGTTTTGATGCACCTGGAATTTATTTAGCTGATTGTTGGAAGCACGCCCTTAACAGGCTGATGGTTGTTAAGTCAGTTCCTTCACCGGGACCTGCAGTCCAGCAAATGGTCAGAAACCTCTCCCATTGCTTGGGCTCAAAGGGCACCAAACTCAATGGTTGCCGAGTACAAGTGCATGTGGTCCAGACAAAGGACTCACCACCACTTCCAGGCTGGCTGACCCTCCTTCTCCTGGCCATCACCTGTTCCCCAACTGAGCTAGTCTCAATGTCCTTACTCCCCCAGGTATTAACTATCTAATTGCACTACTAAAAAATATTGTTGACAAGTCCAGTATTTAGGCCCTATTCATGCCTTGGATGGATATTGGCAGGAACTGGAACACGCCGTCATATACACCGATCCAGAGCATCCCAAACATGCTCAGTGGGTGACATATCCGGTGAGTATGCTGGCCATGCAAGAACTGGGATGTTTTCAGCTTCCAGGAATTGTGTACAGATCCTTGCACCATGGGGCCGTGCATTATCATGCTGCAACATGAGGTGATGGGCGTGGATGAATGACACAACAATGGGCCTCAGGATCTCATCACGGTATCTCCGTACATTCAAAATGCCATCAATAAAATGCACCTGTGTTCGTGGCCCATACCATAACCCCACCGCCACCATGGGCCATTCGATCCACAATGACATCAGCAAACCGCTCACCCACACGACGCCATACATGCTGTCTGCCATCTGCCCTATACAGTGAAAACCGGCATTCATCTGTGAAGAGAACACCTCTCCAAAGTACCAGGGGCCTTCAAATGTGAGCATTTGCCCACTCAAGTCGGTTCCGACAACGAACTGCAGTCAGGTTGAGACCCCGATGATGACGATGACCATGCAGATGAGCTTCCCTGAGACGGTTTCTGACAGTTTGAGCAGAAATTCTTTGGTTATGCAAACCGATTGTTGCAGCAGCTGTCCGGGTGGCTGGTCTCAGACGATCTTGGAGGTGAAGATGCTGGATGTGGAGGTCCTGGGCTGGTGTGATTACACGTGCTCTGCGGTTGGGGGGCCGGTTTGGATGTACTGCCAAATTCTTTGAAACGCCTTTGGAGAAGGCTTATGGTAGATAAATGAACATTCAATGCAAGGGCAACAGCTCTGGTGGACCTTCCTGCAGTCAGCATGCCAATTGCACGCAAAACATCTGTGGCACTGTGCTGTGTGATAAAACTGCACATTTTAGAGTGGCCTTTTATTGTGGCCAGCCTGAGGCACACCTGTGCAATAATCATGCTGTCTAATCAGCATCTTGATATGCTACACCTGTGAGGTGGATGGATTATCTCGGCAAAGGAGAAGTGCTCACTAACACAGATTTAGACAGATTTGTGAACAATATTTGAGAGAAATAGGCCTTTTGTGTACATAGAAAAAGTCATAGATCTTTAAGTTCAGCTCATGATAAATAGGGGCAAACACAAAAGTGTTGTGTTTATAATTTTGCTCGGTGTAATTTTTGGACTATTAATATTGTCCTCAGCCCTGCACTTATGATTTATTATTACTGTTTTCTATACCAGGAGAAGTGTGCTAGCAGCTTTTTTTTATTAGCAATTAACCATTCTTGTGTATATTTTAGCGCAGGTGTTTTTGTGTTTTTTTTTATTATTGTGCTTATAGTGCCATTGATTAACACTTGAAAAACACAACAAAACATGCATGTCAGAAACATCAACATGCAAAAAAATATAATTAAAAAGCAACGCATTGCACAGCTGTGTAATGGGGTCTTGAAGAAGTGAAATCCACCTCCTCACTCAGCTGAGCCTTGATCTCTCTCACACATTACAGCGACACGGGTTTCCTGAAACATTTACTTGAAAGTAAAGTCCACATAACTGGTAACAGTAAAGGCACTCACTTTAGGGAAATACAAATGGCTTTTTCCGTTGTTTGGCAAACAAATGTACAGTTCCATGCTTGGAGGAAAAATGCTCACCACTGGTCAGGAGCTCGTCCAAGTGCTTTCACAAAGTGCCCCACTTCTCTCTTTCTATGGGGTAAAGATGCTGTTCCAGGATACAGGGAAAAACAACCTTGCTCCCTAAAATGCCGGCCTAATGTCCCTCTGTCAGGTACTTGTTGGGTGCTACCACCTCTGTATTTCCCCTATGGAGAAAGCCCCCATGTGATGCAGCATGTGATATTTTAATCAGGGTTGGGCAAAAGTGGCCACCCAAAGCTCAAAGGATTTGATTGCCAGAACTAGGCACTGGCCACCAAAACATGGCCGTAGGAGCCCAGTGTAGATGACATGTCACTGCTCTACTGGGTTCCCTAGAACACAAACCATAGCAGAGGTCATGCTTTGTACTCTAAACCAGTATTTCTCAACCTTTTTTGAGTCAAGGCATCCTTTAAAATTATGCACACATGTAACATTGGGGTGCCTAACATGCAACAAAGTAAATGAATAGCTTTACATAATGCAGCAACATCCATACACATAGGACACCCAACATTAGAAGTGATTTTTTTCTTCCAACATAAATATACCTTCTCACACTGGAACTGACTAGTATTCCAATGTTTTTCTTCTCCCTCAGTTTCTGTCCCTCATTCAGCTAATGTGACCCCAGTGCTGATGGAGAGGCAAACAAGGATGCTGTGCAGGCGACCAACAACCTCCTTATCAACTGATGATTTCAACGGTTGTTAGGTCAGCTTCCAAGTTTTATTGCCAAAGCTTTATTGAACAAACTGAAGTTAGAAGCTGATTGGCTACCATACACAGCTGCACCAGATTCTGAGTGCTCCAGTTTTAGTAAATAATCCCCCTTGTTACAGTCATATACATATTACAACAAAATATACTGTTTAGTTATTCTCCATACATGATTGGGTTTTTAAAACCCTTTTTTTTTTTTTTTTTTTTTTTGAGGCGTGACCTCCCTATAAATATTATTTACATATAACTAAGTATGAGTACCTTTTTCAAATGTAAAATGACTGCATAGATGCTCAAAAATACTTGCCCAGTGACTGATTTCTACACTTCCGGACCGCCGCACGCCGATGTAACCCCGTGTTTGGTCCGGTACAAGATAAAAGTGGTCTCTGCGGCAGATTCGCGGCAAGATCACTTTTATCAACGACGGGAGAGGGCCCCCCCCCCTCCCGCCGCGATCCGGTGCCCTCCGTCGCTTACCGGAGCCCTCGGCAGCGGCGGAGGCGATCGGGTCTGTTCCCTGGGCTGACATGGAGATGAGTGAGGGGAAGATGGCGCCCACCCGTCTCCATGACACTGCAGGGCGATAGCGACGTCAAAACATCACTTCCGCCCATAGCTCTTAAAGGGCAATTTTATTTCTTTTATTTTTTTAATGACAAAATTTTTTTTTTTTTGTATTGCATTTTAGTGTAAATATGAGATCTTAGGTCTTTTTGACACCAGATCTCATATTTAAGAGGTCCTGTCATGCTTGTTTACATTCCTTGTAATAGGAATAAAAGTGACACAATTTTTTTTTTTAAACAGTGTAAAAATAAAAAATAAAAGTTAAAAGAAATAAGAAAAACATTTTTTTAAACGCGCCTCGTCCCGCCGAGCTCGCGTGCAGAAGCGAACGCATATGTGAGTAGTGCCCGTATATGAAAACAGTTTTCAAACCACACATGTGAGGTATCGCCGCGATCGGTAGAGCGAGAGCAATAATTCTAGCCCATAGACCTCCTTTTTAACACAAAACATGCAACCGGTAGAAGTTTGTCGCCAATCCACGAGCGGGCGCAATTTTGGGGCGTGACATGTTGGGTATCAATTTACTAGACTTAACATTATCTTTCACAATATATAAAAAAATTGGGCTAACTTTACTGTTGTTTTATTTTTTAATTCAAAAAAGTGTATTTTTTATTTTAAAAAAAGTGCGCTTGTAAGAGCGCTGCGCAAATACGGTGTGACAGAAAGTATTGCAACAGCCGCCATTTTATTCTCTAGGATGTTAGAAAAAAAATGTATAATGTTTGGGGGTTCTAAGTAATTTTCTAGCAAAAAAAAACAGTTTTTAACTTGTAAACACCACATCTAAAAAAAGAGGCTCGGTCTTATGCCCCGTACACACGGTCGGATTTTCCGATGGAAAATGTCCAATCGGAGCGTGTTGTCGGAAATTCCAACCGTGTGTGGGCTCCATCGGACATTTTCCATCGGATTTTCCGACACACAAAGTTGGAGAGCAGGAGATAAAATTTTCCGACAACAAAATCCGTTGTCGGAAATTCCGATCGTGTGTACACAAATCCGACGGACAAAGTGCCACGCATGCTCAGAATAAATAAAGAGATGAAAGCTATTGGCCACTGCCCCGTTTATAGTCCCGACGTACGTGTTTTACGTCACCGCGTTCAGAATGATCGGATTTTCCGACAACTTTGTGTGACCGTGTGTATGCAAGACAAGTTTGAGCCAACATCCGTCGGAAAAAATCCTAGGATTTTGGTGTCGGAATGTCCGAACAAAGTCTGACCGTGTGTACGCCCTAATAAAGTGGTTAAATGCTTGCTGAAAATTCTTGTTGGTGTTTTGTTATTCCATTCTACATTGTTATGCAAATCATATACCTGTTGGAAACCTGCAACTGGCATTCAGCACTTAATCTAGTAAACAAAATTCTATTGCATCTGTTGCAATCAACCTCCTGTAGTGACACCCCCACTGCTCATGTTAGAGACATAGGAGAGTTCTATATTGGAGTGTTGGCACCAGAAAATACTTTTGGGAAGATGCATCTATTTTTTGCCCATGTACAAGGGACCCACAGAGGTCAAAAAACAAAAGAAACTTGTTCCCATAGCTGTGGGTCAGGACACTGTGCACAAAGGAAGCTAAAGCTTTTTTTTTCTGTTAACTGATGCTAATGAGTTACAAGACAGTGGAAAATCCTGGCAGAGATGTCAGCATTTAACCTAATCACTACATGAGACAAATTACACAGAAAACAAATGACTTGCAATCATGCTACAAAGATAAGATCAGTTAGGGGTCTGAAGATGTTGACAAGTGACCAGTGGCTTGTGAATTTTATAGAATGGTGTTTTTCCCATGTAGCAGCTTGTGTAATAACAAGTAGCTTCAGTAGCAAACACATTGACCCTGACAATGGTCAGGAAACCTGAGTTAATGAGCAGTGGTTGTGAAACATATTTAAAAAGGTAATATTTTCATTCTTTTTGGCCACATATTTTTATGTAAATAAATAATGAAAAAAAAAAACATTTATCGTTATCTGCTACAGGAGGAAATTCCTGGTTTTTCCAGTAAACACAAACAAATGATTACATAAGGGTGACGACACTACCTTCAAGTATAAGTGATTTAAAAGCAACTACCGTATTTGTCGGCATATAACACACACAGGCTTATAACACGCACCTTCATTTTAGGAGGGAAGTTTCAGGGAAAAAAAATCGAATTTTAAATAAAGAACTTTGAAGCAAAATAAGGGTCAGTGCCCATCAATGCAGCTTCACCATTGCCCATCAATGCAGCCTGATCAATGTCCATCTACAGCCTCACAATTGCCCATCAATGCAGCTTGATCAATGCCCATCTGCAGCCTCACAATTGCCCATCAATGCAGCTTGATCAATGCCCATCTGCAGCCTCACAATTGCCCATCAATGCAGCTTGATCAATGCCCATCTGCAGCCTCACAATTGCCCATCAATGCAGCTTGATCAATGCCCATCTGCAGCCTCACAATTGCCCATCAATGCAGCTTGATCAATGCCCATCTGCAGCCTCACAATTGCCCATCAATGCAGCTTGATCAATGTCCATCTGCAGCCTCACAATTGCCCATCAATGCAGCTTGATCAATGCCCATCTGCAGCCTCACAATTGCCCATCAAGGCAGCTTGATCAATGCCCATCTGTAGTCTCACAATTGCCCATCAATGCAGCTTGATCAATGCCCATCTGTAGTCTCACAATTGCCCATCAATGCAGCTTGATCAATGCCCATCTGCAGCCTCACAATTGCCCATCAAGGCAGCTTGATCAATGCCCATCTGTAGTCTCACAATTGCCCATCAATGCAGCTTGATCAATGCCCATCTGCAGCCTCACAGTTGCCCATCAATGCAGCTTGATCAATGCCCATCTACAGCCTCACAGTTGCCCATCAATGCAGCCTCACCATTGCCCATCTACAGCCTCACAATTGCCCATCAATGCAGCTTGATCAATGCCCATCTGCAACCTGATCAATGCCCTTATGCAGCCTCACCATTGCCATGAATGCAGCCTGATCAATGCCCATCTGCAGCCTCACCTCAGATTACTGCTGCCTCGGAGGGGACAGGGAGGGGGGGTGGGACGAGCGCCATCAGATTACATACAGCGAGAATCTCATGTTTACTCGGCGGCCTCTTTAATACAAAGTCCCGCCCCCTGGACCGGCTTCTATGATAGACAGAACACTGGTCCAATGCCAGCCCAGGAGATTCTCACTGTATGTAATCTGATGGCGCTCGTCCCGCCCCCCTCCCCATTCCCTCCTAGGCAGCCCAAATTGCAGTATCGGCGTATAACACCCACACACTATTTGCACCCAATTTTCAGGGTGAAAACGTGCGTGTTATATGCCAATAAAGGCATTTGTTGCTACGAAATTGCTATGTGACGTGGACTCAAGCTGGGTTCTCATATGTGCGAATTGGATGCGGTTTTCCTTACATCCAATTTGCATGACATGTGAGTGTGACCAGCTCTCAGTGGAGCAGGTTCATACATGTCCGTGGCTGGCACGGAGCGAAGGGTCCTGTGCGTGTTTGGGTCCGATTCAGGTGCGAATTCAGGTGAAAATTTGGACCTGAATCGCACCTGAACCGGTGAACAGACACGCACCATACCCCAGGCACGAACCCGCGGCCGCACACATGTGAACCCGGCCTTAAAGCTGAATGACAGGCACATATAAAGAACACAAATGTATGCAGCCCCGTATTCAGTATTACACCATTAGGGGCCCATTCGCACCAGCCTGGTCCCTTGTGATGCGATAACCTGCATTGTGTTTCCTCTGTGTGTTGCTGTCGTGTACCATTTTACAATTTACCACTTGATCAGATGTGTTGTTTTAACAGTTTTAAGCAAACACAGGCCTTATACTCACATGTAACTGCTTTGCTACAGTTTTTACTTCCAATTACTGTTAATAAGGTCACTTGCCTGTCAGGGAAGAGGTAACCTTTGCCCTTGCTTAACTAGACTTAAACAGACTGAGTTTAGTTCCATTGGTTTCATTAAACAATAAAGTATCTAAAACAATTTTGGTAAAAAAAAATTGTAACTGTTATAAAAAAATAACAGAGGGATTATATCTCCAAATAATGTGGATTTGATTGTACGCAGATGTGCGTACTCGGCTTTCGGGGGTTATACCGGGATGATGCCCGCAGCTGCAGGCATCATCCTGGTACCGTTGTTTAGAGCCGGCGATTGGCTACCCGTGTATAACAACCGATGCGGCTAAAAGCCGCTCGGCTGTTATTCCGGAGCAGCGGGAGGGGAGGTCCCCCCTACCGTCGCCTCCCGCCGCCTCCCGCCGCTCTTACCGGGCCTCCTGGTCGATCCGGAGGCTCGGTGACCAATCCGATGCCTCCGGAAGCTGGGGGCGGGCTGGAACGAAGCTGTGGGCGGCTTCGTTCCAGCCTTCAAATTGTAAACGCGGAAGCGACGTCATGACGTCGCTTCCCGTTTACTCGGGCTGCCAATGGCGCCGGTTTTAAAAAAGTACACAGTATTCAGAATAGCCGTTTTCGGCGATCTGAATGCTTTGAAGTGTAAAGGAGGGATGGGGGGTCTTTTAGACCGCCGATCTCTCCATAAAGAGTACCTGTCACCACCTATTACTGTCACAAGGGATGTTTACATTCCTTATGACAGCAATAAAAGTCATCAAAACATTTTTCTTAAACACAAATTATGAATTTAAAAATAAATAAGAAAAAAATTTTTTTTTAAAGCGCCCCCGTCCCCACGAGCTCGCGCAGCAAAGAAAACGCATACGGAAGTCGCGCACGCATATGTAAACGGTGTTCAAATCACACATGTGAGGTATCGCCGCGATCGTCAAAGTGAGAGCAATAATTCTAGCACTAGACCTCCTCTGTAACTCTAACCTGGTAACAGTAAAAAATTTTTAAAGCGTCGCCTATGGAAATTCATAGGTACCGTAGTTTGTCGCCATTCCACGAGTGCGTGCAATTATAAAGCGTGACATGTTTGGTATCTATTTACTCGGTGTAACATCATCTTTCACATTATACAAAAAAATTGGGATAACTTTACTGTTTGGATTTTTTAAAATTCATGAAAGTGTCCCTTTTCCAAAAATTTGCATTTAAAACACCGCTGCACAAATACCGTGTGATATAAAATATTGCAACAATCTCCATTTTATTCTCTAGATTCTCTGATAAAAAAAATATACATACTTATTTTCTAGCAAAAAATACGGATTTTAACTTGTAAACACCAAATTTCAAAAATAGGCTTAGTCATGAAAGGGTTAAACTACAGCAGTGTCTATATATATAGCAACAGGCAGTTGAGCTGCATTTTTACTGCCCCCCCTTTAAGCTGGACTCCATGTCCTCCGGCACCCGCCGATCATTCAGTACAGAGGCAGAATGGCAGTCTGCCCATGTAAACAAGGCAAATCACTGTTCTGCCAGTAGGGAATGCATGGATGCTGTGTTCCTGCAAAGCAGAGACAAGGATCCATGTCTTCCCCTAGTAAAAGCACCCCCACACTGTAAAAAAACAGAAGTTAGGCACACAGTTAACCCTTTGCTCACCCCTGATGTTTTATTCCTTCCCAGACAGTGTCATTAGTTCAGTGACAGTGCATAGTTTTAAGCACTGATCACTGTATTGGTGTCACTGGTTCCCAAAAAAGTAGTGTTGCACCAATACCACTTTTTGAAGACAGAGTACAAGTACCCATACTTTTTTTTTTTAAGTACTCGTCGATATTGATTACCGATACTTTTTTTTATATGTGGCAGTGGCACTAATATGCAGCACTGATGATGCATGGACTGTGTCAGTAGTTTTTTATTTTTATCTTATTTTTTTTAATGTATTTTTTTTTAATTATTTTATTATTTTATTTTTTATTTTATTATCATCCTTGTTGCAGAGTGGCTTTGGTGGGATATCAGGGGTCCTGACATATCCCTTTTGAGACAGAGAAAGGGACTGAGGACACAGATTACCCAGTCCCTTTCACTGCAGCCTCAGCTGTACTGAAGATGAATGGACAGGGGACAGAGTTTTAGATGCTCAATTATGAATGGAAAGAGTCAGTGATCACTGACTCTGTTCATTCAGAAAAGGAAGGGGCGGTAAACGACATATGACATCCTGAAAGATCGAGGACAGAGGGGGCGGAGTAGCACAAAGGGGGACTGAGGAGCATGGAGGGAGAAAGGAGAATGGAGGGGGACAGGAGAATGTAGGGGGACAGGAGAATGGAGGGGGACAGGAGAACGGAGGGGGACAGGAGAACGGAGGGGGACAGGAGAACGGAGGCGTACAGGAGAACAGAGGGGGACAGGAGAACGGAGGGGGACAGGAGAACGGAGGGAACAGGAGAACGGAGGGGGACAGGAGAACGGAGGGGGGCAGGAGAACGGAGGGGGACAGGAGAACGGAGGGAACAGGAGAACGGAGGGGGACACGAGAACGGAGGGGGGCAGGAGAATGGAGGGGGACAGGAGAACGGAGGGGGACAGGAGAACGGAGGGGGACAGGAGAACAGAGGGGGACAGGAGAATGGAGGGGGACAGGGGGACGGAGGGGGACAGGAGAACAGAGGGGGACAGGATAACAGAGGGGGACAGGAGAACGGAGGGGGACAGGAGAACGGAGGGGGACAGGAGAACAGAGGGGGACAGGAGAACGGAGGGGGACAGGAGAACGGAGGGGGACAGGAGAACGGAGGGGGACAGGAGAACGGAGGGGGACACGAGAACGGAGGGGGACAGGAGAACGGAGGGGGACAGGAGAATGGAGGGGGACAGGGGGACGGAGGGGGACAGGAGAACAGAGGGGGACAGGAGAACAGAGGGGGACAGGAGAACGGAGGGGGACAGGAGAACAGAGGGGGACAGGAGAACAGAGGGGGACAGGAGAACGGAGGGGGACAGGAGAACGGAGGGGGACAGGAGAACGGAGGGGGACAGGAGAACGGAGGGGGACAGGAGAACGGAGGGGGACACGAGAACGGAGGGGGACAGGAGAACGGAGGGGGACAGGAGAACGGAGGGGGGCAGGAGAACGGAGGGGGGCAGGAGAACGGAGGGGGACAGGAGAACGGAGGGGGACAGGAGAACAGAGGGGGATAGGAGAACAGAGGGGGACAGGAGAACGGAGGGGGACAGGAGAATGGAGGGGGACAGGAGAACAGAGGGGGACAGGAGAACAGAGGGGGACAGGAGAACGGAGGGGGACAGGAGAACAGAGGGGGACAGGAGAATGGAGGGAGACAGGAGAACGGAGGGGGACAGGAGAACAGAGGGGGACAGGAGAATGGAGGGGGACAGGAGAATGGAGGGGGACAGGGGGACAGAGGGGGACAGGAGAACAGAGGGGGACAGGAGAACGGAGGGGGACAGGAGAACGGAGGGGGACAGGAGAACGGAGGGGGACAGGAGAACGGAGGGGGACAGGAGAACAGAGGGGGACAGGAGAATGGAGGGGGACAGGGGGACAGAGGGGGACAGGAGAACAGAGGGGGACAGGAGAACGGAGGGGGACAGGAGAACGGAGGGGGACAGGAGAACGGAGGGGGACAGGAGAACGGAGGGGGACAGGAGAATGGAGGGGGACAGGAGAACGGAGGGGGACAGGAGAACAGAAGGGGACAGGAGAACAGAGGGGGACAGGAGAATGGAGGGGGACAGGGGAACGGAGGGGGACAGGAGAACAGATGGGGACAGGAGAACGGAGGGGGACAGGAGAACGGAGGAGTACAGGAGAACGGAGGAGTGCAGGAGAACAGAGGGGGACAGGAGAACGGAGGGAAACAGGAGAACGGAGGAGGACAGGAGCACGGAGGGGGACAGGAGAACGGAGGGGGACAGGAGAACAGATGGGAACAGGAGCACAGAGGGGGACAGGAGCACGGAGGGGGACCGGAGGAGCACAGAGGGGGGACAAGAGAACGAAGGGGGACAGGAGAACGGAGGAGCATGGAGGGGGACAAGAGAACGGAGGGGGACCGGAGCAGAACGGAGGGGGAAAGGAGAACGGAGGGGGACCGGAGGAGGACACGGAGGGGGACTGGAGGAGGACACAGGGGACAGTCAGGGATGATCGGTGGGGCAGTGGGGGAGTTACAAGCACCGATCTCCCTGTATAGATTTCAATAAAGCAGCTGAAAGTTGCAGGGAGAGGAGGAGGAGCGGCTGTCAGCTGCTTTATTTAAATCTATACAGGGAGATCGGTACTTGTAACTCCCCCACCGCTACACTGATCATCCCTGACTGCCCAGGTATCGGATTAAGCATCGGAGCATTTACCCGAGTACAAGTATACTAGTACTAGTATCAGTGTAACCCTACAAAAAAGTGTCAGTAATGCCCCGTACACACGGTCGGATTTTCCGATGGAAAATGTCCGATCGGAGCGTGTTGTCGGAAATTCCGACCGTGTGTGGGCTCCATCGGACATTTTCCATCGGATTTTCCAACACACAAAGTTGGAGAGCAGGAGATAAAATTTTCCGACAACAAAATCCGTTGTCGGAAATTCCGATCGTGTGTACACAAATCCGACGGACAAAGTGCCACGCATGCTCAGAATAAATAAAGAGATGAAAGCTATTGGCCACTGCCCCATTTATAGTCCCGACGTACGTGTTTTACGTCACCGCGTTTAGAACGATCGGATTTTCCGACAACTTTGTGTGACCGTGTGTATGCAAGACAAGTTTGAGCCAACATCCGTCGGAAAAAATCCTAGGATTTTGTTGTCAGAATGTCCGAACAAAGTCCGACCGTGTGTACGGGGCATAAGTGTCCAATTTGTGTCAGTTAATGTCCGTTTTGTCCGCAGCAATATCACAATCCTGCTATAAGTCGCTGATCTCTGCCATTAGTAACTAGTAAAAAAAAAAATAAATACATAAAAATTCCATAAATTGGATTTGTTTTATAGCAGAAAGTACAAAATTTATATTTTTTTTCAAAATTGTCAGTCTTTGTTTGTTTATAGCGCAAATCACGGCGATCAGATAAACATAAACCCCACCCTGCCTCCCAGCATCTGAAACCTCTTAATGGGCTGGGAGGCACAGGCGCAAAGGGGTTAAGTTGCAAGTAGTGCAATTACCTGAATTTTACATAATCAATAGTATTTACCTACATTTAACGTTTTGTTTTTTTTCCATGAAATACTCAAAGTGTAACCCTGTCCAATGTTGTTCTTCATGAGTGTTAGCATTGAGGGTTTGATAGGATCTCCTTCAGTGCTGCACATGCATATGGAATATACAATGCAGAGTCACTGGGCATTCATTGTTAATTAGATTGTAAGTCTGATGGGCCTTCCTAACTCCAAGTTGTATCTCATAACGAATCGCAACTGTACTGTCTTTAATTATTTTGATACAAAAATTGTTGGGGATATATATATATATATATATATATATATATATATATATACAGTAAATTCTGTATAATAATGAGAATATAAAACATTTTCACAAATGACTTTAGTGCACATGGTTATAATTCAAGACTTCAGAATCTACTTTTCAGGAGAGTATGTCATAACTATAACTGTCCTAAAGGAGAATTACACGGTCAGAATATCATTACGGCAATTATTAAATTATGCCTTAGTTCAATAACTTTAAACTCCACTTTAAATATTACTTCTAAGCTAACATTTGTTGGACTATTCAATCCCATGTTCAGCAAATGGCCCAAAAATGATAGTGGAGCGCCACCTAGTGATAGAGAAGGGGGTCACACATTGCCATGATAAAATTCAACCTCTATTAGCACAATTGACAGTAGCATAGCTCTCTCTGGCTTTCCTAACATGCAATACAACTTAGGTCTTTCTTTACAAATGTTATTTGTTTTGTGACCTCAGCAGAAAGGAGTTCTCATGAATGAGATGAACTAAAACCAACAATCAGAACAGTCTACTAGGAACGGGTTCAGTAATCTGCCACAGCGCTGTATGCTGCAATTGTGTATACAAAGTTTTTAGCCATCGCTTTATTTAAGTGGCCACTTTAACCACCTTTTATGACAAATCAAAATGACACTCTTAGAACGATTGTCTTGTTTTGAATTTTTTATTTTTTTTTTTTAATATATATGACATGGTGGGGCCCTTCAATATATTTTAAAGGGTAATTGTACTTTAAGATCTGTCATCATAGGCCCAAAATAGTGTAAGGGTCGATGTTGTGTACATCCAGCCTGTCTGTAGTCTGCGCTGTACATTATAGAGAACACCATGACTACAGACTAGGACTGATAACAGTAAAGAAAGCATCTGCTGCTGGCTATGGAACATCTTTAGTGCCAGGAGCTATCAATAGAAATATATCTATATTGCACTAATGTAATCACTGAAGAAATAGATAACAAACTAAGCCCTACCCATCCCCATCATATGTGATTTTGGACAGCTAATACACATATGCACAGAATGCATATCTTGAGGGATACTTGATGCCTTCCCTGTTCTAGGTCCTGGTCTGCAGTTATGTTGCGCTCCAAGCTGTACAATGCAGACTGCAGACAGGCTAATTGTAAAGAAAGCAGTGTTTAAACTGGCTTGGCCCCGTGGAGATAGTCCTCAAGGCATGGGAAAAAAAAATCCAGAAGTTGGAGTTTACACTTGCAAAGTTGATCGGTGTTCCTGGATTTTTACTTTTTTTTTTTTTTCTTTAAATGGCTACTGTGTTCTAAAAGTACAAATATCTTTCAAAGCCTATACAGGTCTTGGTATGTGTGAAAAAATGTTGAAATAATATGCGAAAAAGAGAAGCTTTGATATGTCACAAAATTGTACATTCACTGCTTACCTGGACCTGGTGGTTTTAAAATACAAGTTATTCTTAAAGTGGAACTAAACCTTACTATCCTTTTGAGAAAAGGAAGCTGCCATCTAAAGCCTGGTACAAACTATCAATTTTTGGGTTTTTTTTTTTCAATCCAGCGGTCGGAGCCACCATACTAATGATAAAACGTTAGTACAGTGATCTCACCTGCTGAGCTGTTGTGTCCTGATGGGGAGATGGCCCCCTCCTGCCAGAACACTCGGGTCAGCGCTCTCAGCCATTGGCTGATCGGGAGCTGATCAGGAGCCGGTTAGCTGCACGACCAACAGAAGCTGGCTGAACAGCTGACTTCTGTCGGACCGGCTGCCATACACACGGGCCAAATGTCCGACGATTTTTATTGGACCGCTGATGTCGCCCAGCATTGGATCCATGTGTATGGGGCTTAAGCCTGTGTTTGATCTCCAGTTGCCATGGTGCTGCACATGCAATCAGGTAAGCCACCAGCCATTTAATGGCTTGGCAGGTCATTTGAGAGCAAATGTGGTGGTTATCATTCATGGCATGCCTTGAATGTAACTGTTTTGGGAAACTGTTAAATCGATGGGTTTAGTTCTACTTTAACCACTTGTTTACTGGGCACTTAAACCCCCCTCCTGTCCAGACCAATTTTCAGCTTTCAGCGCTGTCGCATTTTGAATGACAATTGCGCGGTCATACAACACTGTACCCAAATTAAATTTTTATAATTTTTTCCCCACAAATAGAGCTTTCTTTTGGTGGTATTTGATCACCTCTGCGGTTTTAATTCTTGGTTAAAAAAATGTAAAAAGATCAAATTTTTAGAAATTTTTTATTTTTTTTTATCTTGTTATAACATTTCAAAACAGGTAATGGGCACCGATAGGTGGCAGTGATGGGCACTGATGGGTGGCAATAATGGGCACTGATAGGTTACACTGATAGACAGCACTTCTAGGTGGCACTGATTGGCACCACTGGTGGGCATTGATAGGTGGGACTTGTGGGCATTGATAGGTGGCACTCATGGGCAT
The DNA here is from genome assembly GCA_037952835.1 of Lithobates septentrionalis. Taxonomy (NCBI): domain Eukaryota; kingdom Metazoa; phylum Chordata; class Amphibia; order Anura; family Ranidae; genus Lithobates; species Lithobates septentrionalis. Next base: position 2,012,627 of record JBBDGP010001657.1, read on the forward strand.
TGATAGGTCGCACTGGTGGGCACTGTGGGCACTGTCAGGTGGCAATGGCAGGTGGCACATATGAGGCATAATTGCCTCTTCCTCTTCGGGACGAATGTCCCTTGCAGATGAGCCGGTGATTGGCTTTGGTCACAGAGCTTTTGTTTTGATCATGTGATCAGCTGTCATTGGCTGACAGCTGATCACAAGGTAAGGGGCCAGGACCGGCCCCTCACTCGGATAAGTGATCACCTGAGTCTCAGTGACTCGGTGATCACAGCATGCTCCACGTGCACCCCGCAGGGCGCGTGCACAGGGGAGGCCGTCAGATGACGGCCTCCCGGAAATTCAAGTCCGCGCTGTGGCCGTCATTTGGCTATAGCGCGGATGTCAAGAGGTTAACTATGGTACTCTGTGATACTATCATAGCGCAGTTTTACAGCACACTAAGGCTGATATCACGCGTTAGCAGGTCATCGTGAATCGGCACATGGACAGGGAGCCTCATTGGTTCCCTTCATGGCCCCATACACTGTTGAATTGTGATTGCTTGCAATGGGTCAATGTTAGAGTGACATCTCACTAGGGCTGCCACCAATCCGGGATTCACCCCGGAACAGTGCGGGTTTTGAATTGTGTGACCGGCTTTCAGACTGCCACAACGGCCGAGTGCATAGGGGTGCTCGCAGTCCCCATCCCCATACACGGACAGGAGAGAAGAGAGGGCTTGATCTACTCCTCCTCCTCCTCTCATCCCTACCCCTCTGTCTGCCCACCCACACTCCAATCCCCACTGTTCTGTGCCTCAGAAAAGTAATGTGTGGGCTGGAAATGTGAAGCTCAGCAGGCGGCAGATACACCGTGGATGAAAGGTGTCGATAACTGAGCCTCCATCCTCGGGTGAGTGTGCTCACCATCCAATGTCTGTGACTGAAGTCTCTCCCCTCCCTCCCTTCTCTCTCCTGCCTCTGAGCGAGTGAGTACACTAAGGTAAGGGGTACTCAGATGTAAGGGGTGCCCTGTGGACTCTGATGTAAGGGGAGCTTTGGGAACTCTATTTTAAGGGGGAATGCTGGAAACTCTGATGTAAGTGGGAGGTTTGATGAGCAGACAACCTTCTTAAATCAGAGTTCTCCTTTACATTAGAGTCCACAGAGTCCGTGCGCCACTAAAGTGTTCGGGTTTGGCTTGAAGAAAAGTTGGCAACCCTACATCTCACTATGGACAGAGCTATTCCACAGAGAATGGCAGACAGTCTCCTACCCTGTTTCCCCCGAAAATAAGACCTAGCGTGATTGTCAGTGATGACTGCAATATAAGCCCTACCCCCCAAATAATCCGTACCCTGTTTCCCCGAAAATAAGCCCTGCCCTGAAAATAAGACCTACAACTAGGGCTTATTTGGGGGGTAGGGCTTATATTGCAGCCATCACCGACAATCACGCTAGGTCTTATTTTCGGGGAAACAGGGTAGCAATACTGGTGATTTGCCCCCAGCATCAAGATCGACCATGTGACACCAGCCGAAGGCTTTATATAAGTGGACCACAATACCTGTTTACTAACACAACATAGTGCTCTGGTACTGGAGTAAAAGCTTGCAGTTTGGTCTACCAACACACACCTCCCAACATTTTGACATGGGAATGAGGGACACCTACTAGCAAATGTATGTAGGCATAGGACACGCCCCCTGCCACACCCCCTTAAAGGTGAAATAACCCCCCAAAAAAGGTTACCGTAATTAAATTCACAAGGGGTTTTTTTACCACTAGTATTCCTTTATATTGGCTTTTAAAATGTACAAATGCAGCAATTTACAATTTAGATGAAAGGTTTAGCACTGGGAAATACTTTTTGAAAGATAAAAAGTGCTTTTTTTATATACAACTATATAGATCAGATCAAAATGAGGGACAAATGAGGAGGAAAGAGGGACAGAGGGACATTGCTCCAAATCAGGGACACTTGGGAGCTATGACAACATGCTTGACGGTGTACCTGATATTAGCGAAAAGTGAAACAAAGCAGCAATGCCAGACCGAAAACAACCTGTCTGTCATTGCCCTTACACAGAAATGTTCAGACAAATGAACTGTTCAGACAAATTAACCAGACGGAACATCAATGATTTAAGAAGACACTAATGAGTTAAAGCAATGAAATGTAAGGCATATGCTTTTTCAGCTACTGCTTTCCTGGAGCAGTTACTTGTCTGACACGGTGAAAGTTCATCTTCGTTTACAAGTTATTAGGATGTTACAGTTATTGCCTGAGGTCACATGTACTAGGTGCAGTTTTCCCACAGTGATTTTAAAGGAAGCACCCTGACTAACATACAATTAAAGTCTTTACAAAGCTAACACTTCAGTGATTAAGACCAGAGCATTTTTTTCTACTAGAGAAGACTAGACTGGAAATCCCAGACATACACTGGGGTGGGGGGGGGGGGTTACAAAAACTGGAGAGTGCAAAATCTGGTGCAGACAGTGGCGTCTCCAGCTTTCATATTTAGGGGGGGCACATGGGGGGACAGGGACAAAAATAGGGGGGCAATATAAAATGCAAATATATATATATATATCTATCTATCCTGGGGCCCTTTACCCCTTTACTACGATCCTACAACGGCCCTTTCACATGTTCTGCAGTGAGCTCCCTTCCTACTGTATTGGGCCCCCCCCCCCCCCAGGGTGACAGAGAACAAGAGATATATGTCACCAACATACCAAGAAAATATAAGGATCCAAAGCAGTGGGAGAACTATCAGGGTTGCAAAGGTTGTCTTGCCACCGGGCCCTGGTGTTCTGCCACTGTGGGGTTCCCCAGCCTCCTCTTGCTGTCCTGCCCCTGCCCTCAGTCTGTTTTTTCAGTAACTGAGAGTCCTGGTGGAGTCCTTCTTGCAACTCGCTCTTCTCCCTGCCAATGAGGATTCAGGGGAAGGAGCAGATCGGGCGGCCGTGGTTGTGTGAGCGCTCGCATTATGCAGTGTCAGCGAGCAGAGGGAGGGGGGAGGAATCACCCACTGGGGACCTTCTCCCTCTCAATAGAGACTGTGTTACCCCAGCGGTGGCCCGAGTAAGATGCGGCACATCCGATATGAATACAAACAAAAAGAAATTGCCTTTTTGTAAAAAAAAAAAAAAAAAATTTTTTTTTGGGGGGGCACATGGTGGGGCCCAGCATAATGTTGGGGGGGTCAGGGCCCCCTCTGGCCCCCCCTAGGGTCGCCATTGGGTGCAGATCTTCATATAAACCAATCAACTTCCAGGGTTTTTTTTGTCAAAACCTAATTGAACAACCTGGAAATAGAAGCTGATTGGCTAGAATGCACAGCTGCACCAAATTTTGCACTCCAGTTTTATTAAATCAACCACTGTGTGTGTGTATATATATAAATATATATAGATATAGATATCTATATCTATATATATATATAGATATCTATATATATATATATATAGATATCTATATATATATATAGATAGATATATCTATCTATATATATATATAGATATCTATATATATAGATATATAGATATAGATATATCTATATATATATATAGATATAGATATATAGATATAGATATATCGATATATCTATATCTATCTATATATAGATATATCTATATATAGATAGATATAGATATATCTATATAGATAACTATATAGATATCTATAGATCTATATATAGATATAGCTATAAATCTATATCTATATATATAGATCTAAATCTATATATAGAGATATATCTCTATATATATAGATATAGAGATATATCTATATATAGAGATATGTATCTAAATCCAGGGCTTTTTTTTCTCAAACAATAGGTGCTGAAACTCAATAACGACCCCTCAAAACCCCTCCCCACACACACCCTTCAAATCACATCAAATAGTGGGTGTGGTCAGTCAAATTTCACAAACAGTAGGAGGGTCTTAAAGGGGCATTAAATACCAAGACTGCATTACATACAGAGTGCAGAGTTCGGGGGGGGGGGGGAGCTGTTACACACAGAGTGCAGAGCTGTCACTTGTAAACACAGAAACCGGACTTCTGTGTTTACAAGTGATTGTGGCGAGCAGGCCCCCCCCCCCCAAGGGTCTGAGCCAGAGGTGGTGGAACTGAGTTCCCCCAAGTTCCCCCTTGGGAAAAAAGCCCTGTCTATATCTATCTATATATATATATATTATACACACACAGTGGAGTTGATTTAATAAAACTGGAGAGTGCAAAATCTGGTGCAGCTGTGTATGGTAGCCAATCAGCTTCTAATTCCAGCTTGTTCAATTGGGTTTTGACAAAAAAAAACCCTGGAAGTTGATTGGTTTATATGTAGACGTGTGTATGTCTGGGACTTATGCCACGTACACACGTCAGACTTTTCAGCTACAAAAGTCCGACAGCCCGTCCGACAGACTTTCGACAGACTTTCGACGGACTTTTGGCAGACTTTCAACTGACTTTCTAACGACCGGACTTGCCTACACACGATCACACCAAAGTCCGATGGATTCGTACGTGATCACGTACACCGGACTACAATAAGGAAGTTGATAGCCAGTAGCCAATAGCTGCCCTAGCGTGGGTTTTTGCCCGTCGGACTAGCATACAGACGAGCGGATTTCTGGGTCCGGCGGAGTTACGACGTAAAGATTTGAAGCATGTTCCAAATCTAAAGTCCGTCAGATTTGCGATTGGAAAAGTCCGCTGAAGATCCGGTGAAGCCCACACACGATTGGATTGTTCGCCGGATTTGATCCGTCGGCGTCCGTCAGACCAGTCTGGTCGAAAAGTCCGACCGCGTGTACGCGGCATTAAAGTCTAGTCTTCTCTAGTAGAAAAAAAAAGCTCTGGTCTTAATATATATATATATAAATGTATATATATATATCCTGCGTGGGTTTCCTCCGGGTACTCCGGTTTCCTCCCACACTCCAAAGACATGCTGGTAGGTTAATTGGATCCTGTCTAAATTGTCCCTAGTATGTATGAAAGTGAGTTAGGGACCTTAGATTGTAAGCTCCTTGAGTGGTAGGGACTGCTATGACTGTACAATGTATATGTAAAAGCGCTGCGTAAATTGACGGCGCTATATAAGTACCTGAAATAAATAAATAAAATAGTGAAAAAGTAAACACCTTATGGAATATTTTGATTTTCTAACATATATGAACACACAAACATTAGCTCTCTATTGAAGCGGTGCCTCCGGAAAATGTTAAAATACGTGAATAAAAATTTTAGTCATTTATTCATCAATAATATACATAGATGTAATGGTGTACTATGGAAAACTCTTGGACTCAGAGGCTAAAATTGTCCCAGTTGCGGGCATTTGACATGACTGCCCATCAGTCTCTGGAGCAACTGCATTTCCATTTGAAAAGTGCACAGTCTATTTGGCTTTAGTAAATCAACTTCAGCCACACTATGGTGGAGGTTTACTAAAACTGGTGCACACAGAATCTGGTGCAGCTCTGCATACTAACCAATTCGCTTGCAGGTTTTATTGTCAAAGCTTAATTGAACAAGCTGGAGTTAGAATCTGGGCCGGGCGCACTTCCCTGGATGTACAGCGATGAGTGACTATATGCAGGCAGAATGCAGAATGTTCCCGTAGCGGTAAAGGATTCAGCACCCACCCTTCTTTTTTTTCTTTTTACAAAGTAGCACCCACCCTTCTTAGCATGGGTCTTGTTCTGCACTGTGTCATTATGTGGAGGTGGCTGCCTTGGTAGGGGCAGGGCTTTGCTTCCTTGTGCCAAAGTCTCCGGTAAGGAGAACAGTCAGCAGCATGGCAGTAAAATGACCAAATGTCGCTCCAGATCTTTGCTGTCAATGTATGTTGTTTTGTCACAGATATGAGACGACCTGATCTGGCATAGGCTTTAATCTCATGTCTGTGGGTGCTTGCAGATGGGGTCAGTTGGCTGGTGAACAATTAGACATATATGTTCCAATCAGTATTGTTCAACCCTAATATACCGGAGTCAGCTTTTTCCCATCTGTATCCTCCAGCTCCTCCTCCATCCTCTCTGCATTCACACTAACTTGTAAGGCTGGCAGCACTCTGTATATAGCTTGCTTCCAGGTTGGTTGGGTTGTACCTGCACATAACCCCAACTCTTTCATCCACAGAAAACATTAGCCTCACATAACCTCATATAAGTCATAAGAAAGGAATGTACACTGCTTCTGAAATTAAAGCTGAACTCTAAGCAAACAGATAAAAACATGGATGAATCACATTTAAAGCTCATTATCAGAATTTATTTGATCTATACACATATTACTTGTAAATAATATGTATAGAAGGTATACATCATTTAAATACCTACAAAGGAAACTAATGTAATAATTTATACCTTTATTTTAGGTTTATGTGAACCCAATATTTAATATTTAAAATTTCATGATACATACTTATACAAACTTTACTGTAAAAACAATGAGCTTGCTTTATAGATCCTTGTAAACTTACTTCATGTATCTTTATATTATTGTATAATCAATAAACTTCTTTTGACAAAGAAAAACATGGATAAAATATGTATCAGGGAGCTATTTTACCTGCCAAGGAATTTGTATATTTGTCCATACAGCTCTAAGATTTACACAGCTCTGCCACACAGTCTGTCCTCTGGGACAGAGACCTGGTTTTCTCTATTGCAGTTAAAAGAGAAATATGTTTGTTTTTTTTTTAGCTACATACTTACCTAGGTGGATGCAGCATCGGTCCTATTCTGCATATGTTCCCCGGCATCTCTAACTCTGAGAACCGAGCGATCGAACACAGCCGAGCCGATCGCTCAGTTCTCACAGCTCCCCGAGCAGAGAGCTGGTGACTGTCAGTCACCGCTGTCTGCTCTGCCCCCTCCTCGTTCACTGGAACCCTGGGCTGTGGAGGGGAGCTGGCTCAGGCTCTCAGTGCCTTGCTGAGAGCCTGAGCCCGGTGCCAGTCCAGGGATCTGGGTCGTGATGGTCATGATGACGCTAAGCCTGGACCGACTTCAGACCGTTCTCTACTGAAAACAGGTCACAGGAGGGCAAAATGAACTGCACTCCTGTGATCCACAGAAGTACAGCCAAAACGAGCTTTGGCTGTACTTATCCTTTAGAGCCCTTTCACACCGAGCCGCGGGGGGGCCTCGGCAGTAAAGCGGCTTTTTAGCGGCGCTATTCGGCCGCTAGCGGAGCGGTTTTGCCGGCGGTATCGCAGCGCTGCCCCATTGATTTCAATGGAGAGAAGCGGTGAGTTCACTGCTCCTTCACCGCTCCAAAGAAGCTGCTGGCAGGACTTTTTGTGACGCCCTGCCAGCGCACCGCTCCAGTGTGAAAGCCCTCGGGCTTTCACACTGGAGTGAAAGGAGCCGCTTTTTTTAGGCGCTATACAGGCGCTATTTTTAGCGCTGTGGCGCCTGAAAAACGCTGGCATTGTGAAAGGGGTCTTAAGCAATATTTTCAGGTTTTGTCTTTCCCCCAGCCTGTGACTGGACAGTAAAAGATAGAACAGCAAACTGGTGAGCTCATCTCTCTGTCAGTCTTCTCCCCCCTCTTATTAGCATGTTCCTTAATAGCACATGAGCACTGCACTGCACCTGATTGGCTCATTAGGCTGCTTCTTCCTCTGCCAGTCTGAGATCTGCTGTACAAGGTATTTCAGGAGGCCGATGCCACGTCAAATTCAGGTCATTACCCTACTTAAATTAAAAAAATGTATTTAATGATATATAATGATTACAGAGCTGCATTCATTTGTTATATCCATACCTCCCAACATTTTGAGATGGGAATGAGGGACACCTACTAGCAAATGTATGTAGGCATAGGACACGCCCCTTGTCACTCCCCCTTAAAGGAGAATTAACCCAAAAAAACAAGGGCTTTTTTTACCATTACTTTTACTTTATATTGGCTTTTAAAATGTACAAATGCAGCAATTTAGAAATTAGATGAAAGGCTTAGCACTGGGAAACACTTTTTGAAAGATAAAAAGTGCATTTTATATACCCTTATATAGATCAGACCAAAATGAGGGACAAATGAGGGGGAAAGAGAGACAGAGGGACATTCCTCCAAATCAGGGACAGTCCCTCGAAATCAGGGACAGTTGGGGGCTATGCATAATGACACAGTGCAGAACAAGACCCATGCTAAGAAGGGTGGGTGCTACTTTGTAAAAAGAAAAGAAGAAGGGTGGGTGCTGGATCCTTTACCGCTACGGGAACATCAGGGACAGTCCCTCGAAATCAAGGACAGTTGGGAGCTATGTTATATCTGCATGGAGATGAGCTTTAATAGTATCAAATATAAGAATTAAGACCGTCAGATCCTTGTAATAACTAGCTTGTTTAACATGTATATAAAACTATCATTGCAGTGACTAACTCTGATTTATGAAGCCAACAGTAAAGAGCAATCATATAAAAGGAAACAAAAAAAAAAATAGAGTACCGCCGGAGACTTCCCTAGAAGTGATGTAATACAGATCAATATGCTGGGACTGTCACAATCATTACTATGATAATCTATGTATTACCTTATCTACGAAGCTGATAAAGGATCTTTAGGATCTATAAAAGGCAGGGGATTGGCTTTGTATTTACTACAGCCCAGAGGCAATTAGGCAAAAAGCATTGCTTGCTTTAGTCTGCCCCTAGTAACTTTAGTGACACCGAGTGTTGCCTTTGAGCTCTCAAATTGCTAATTCCAAAAGCAGAGAAGAATGTGGAGGAGAATGTCTCAGATATTTGTTTCTGTTGTGCTGATGGAGCTGTGGTTGGTGCTGGTGGTTCAGACACTGCCACTTTTTGACGCAGGACCACACGTGCATGGTGACTGGGGGGAGTCTATAAGAATCAGGCGTCTGTACACAAGCAGAAAGCATGGGCAGGAGAGCTATTACCTAAGGATACACGATGATGGCAGAGTAGATGGAGAAAGACATCAAAGCTTTCACAGTAAGTTACAAGCAAACTTTTTTTTATATGTACAGTAAATATTACAATGCATGCGATTTGTCAGGGATTCAGTACTCTTCTAAAAAGTACAACATGAATCTCTTTTGCTATTGTGTTTAATTTTATCATAAATTATTATCTCATGCTTACACAGCATGTTCTTCCAAAAAGTAAATTTTATTGAGTAGAGTTCATTTATCAAAGGGGGTAGAGCATGTTCCAATAGCAAAGTGAAATTTTACTTATAGCTTAGTAAATGAGGTGACGTTGTTCTGAATTCAGTCATTCAATCGCGTACGTGCGACGATCCTGTTTTGTTGAATTTTTTGTTTTTCCATGAGCACGATTGTTCATTCTTTTGCAAAGTAAATTGTCACGTCTTTCACTACGGAAAGTAAAAAATTCACTTTGCAAAAAAAGAAATTTTACTTTAAAAGTGAACATGGCTCTACTGCTCTAGATAATCAGAAATAATGGGGTGGGGGGGGTGGGGGGGTGGGGGGGTTGATTTACTAAAGTCAATTAGGGCTGTGCACTTTCCACTCTGCAAGCGCGGTTGCTCCAGAGCTTAGTAAATGAGGTAAAGCTTCACTTTGCAAAGAATACCCAATCATGTGCAAGGAAAATAAAAAAAAAAATGCATTTTTGCTTGCACCGTGATTGGATGATGGAGGTCAGCAGAGCTTTTGCTTATTTACTAAGCTCTGGAGCAACTGCTCTTGCAGAGGGCAAATGCACTTCGGAAAGTGCACAGTGTATATGCCTTTAGTAAATCAACCCCAATGTCTGGAGAAATGGCAATTTGTATTCACATGACTACGCTTCTGTCTTGTTAAAAATGACGAATTTTATGGGGTTGTCCCTGTATGTCCGCATGCTCGGCCAGAATTTATAAAAAAAAAATGACATATTTTATGGGGTTGTCTCTGTATGTCCGCATGCTCGGCCAGAATTTCTTTAAAAAAAAAAGACATATTTTATGGGGTTGTCTCTGTATTTCCGCATGCTCGGCCTTCTTAAAATAAAGAATTTATTTTTTTAAAAATTACATATTTTAATTTTGTCATTGTGTTAGAATATCAATGGTTAGTAAACCATGGCATTCAGGTAACAAATTAATTTGATTGTTTCATATCTGACGTATTCAGATTATCTGATCTCCTTCTATCTTCCTTATTTGTTAAAAAAAAAAAAAAACTCACAAAATAACTGATTTTCTTTTTTTTTTTTTAGGTTTACTTGAAATCAGAGCAGTTGGGATAGGTGTAGTGGCCATCAAAGGTTATCACTCGTCTCTGTATCTGTGTATGGGAAGCGAAGGCACACTCTATGGAATGGTAAGTGTATTTAGATGTCCAGGAAAAAAATCAGCGATTTCATTCACTTCCATTGCATTGCTAGGAATTCTGTAAATACAACAGGTTTCTATACCTATATTTATGTTGCTAGAATATTCATCTTTTAAGAGTGATAAAATGTCCCCAATAGAGTTAATTAAAGCAAGCATGTAAAGCAAGCAAGAAATAATGTACACGCCCATTGCTGTCTATGTGGCTGTCTCTGGCTGATTTACTAAAGTAGTTGAGAATCATCACTCTAATGCCCCGTACACACGGTCGGATTTTACGACGGAAAATGTGTGATAGGACCTTGTTGTCGGAAATTCCGACCGTGTGTGGGCTCCATCACACATTTTCCATCGGATTTTCCGACACACAAAGTTTGAGAGCAGGCTATAAAATTTTCCGATAACAATAAATAAAGAGATGAAAGCTATTGGCCACTGCCCCGTTTATAGTCCCGACGTACGTGTTTTACGTCACCGCGTTCAGAACGATCGGATTTTCCAACAACTTTGTGTGACCGTGTGTAGGCAAGACAAGTTTGAGCCAACATCCGTCGGAAAAAATCCTAGGATTTTGTTGTCGGAATGTCCGAACAAAGTCCGACCGTGTGTACGGGGCATAAAAATTAAGTTAAGATTCACTTTAACCATCCAATCACATGGAAAAGCAAATTCCTGTTTTTTTTTTTATCTTACCTGCACGTGATTGGGTGTTGAAAGTGAGCACAGCTACAATGCATTGAGTCAAGATTCTCAAGTTCTTTTGTAAATGTAAAGCAGCATCATTTATTGAGGGCAAGCATGCGGGTCAGTAAAGTCAGAGCGGAATCAGAACTCCTGACCTGCGTATTGTTCCACCTCAGAGACTTAGACAGGACCATTCTGGCATTTAGAAAAAAGAAGACACTTTTAAATGGAGAGATCAGCAATGACAGCCTCCATGATTCCTTAGTACCATATTCCTTTAGAGGCAGCCATGCATGGTCCGATATCTGCAAATCATGTGACCGATTTGAGATCACCTTGCAATAGTTGGGCAGTATAAGGGTAAAAGTTGAACTATAGACCAAAAAAAGACATATATATGACGACCTTTTTCAAGGTCCACTTGTAATATAGTTTTAATACTTTTTGATCCTGCCAATGGATCAAATATGTTTCCACATAGAGCAACAGAGAGACAAAGCTGTTTGTCCTGCAGTGAAATCACACAGTAGAGTTGCCAGGGAAGTCTTAAAAACACATAGACCTTAAAGGAGATGTACAGCCAAAGCTTGTTTGGCTGTTCTTCTCCTGTGGATCACAAAAGTGCAGTTCGTTCCTCTCCTGTGGATCACAGAAGTGCAGTTCTTCCTCTCTTGGGGATCACAGAAGTGCAGTTCTTCCTCTCTTGGGGATCACAGAAGTGCAGTTCTTCCTCTCTTGGGGATCACAGAAGTGCAGTTCGTTCCTCTCCTGTGGATCACAGAAGTGCAGTTCGTTCCTCTCTTGTGGATCACAGAAGTGCAGTTCTTCCTCTCTTGGGGATCACAGAAGTGCAGTTCGTTCCTCTCCTGTGGATCACAGAAGTGCAGTTCGTTCCTCTCTTGTGGATCACAGAAGTGCAGTTCGTTCCTCTCCTGTGGATCACAGAAGTGCAGTTCGTTCCTCTCTTGTGGATCACAGAAGTGCAGTTCGTTCCTCTCTTGGGGATCACAGAAGTGCAGTTCGTTCCTCTCTTGGGGATCACAGAAGTGCAGTTCGTTCCTCTCCTGTGGATCACAGAAGTGCAGTTCTTCCTCTCTTGGGGATCACAGAAGTGCAGTTCTTCCTCTCTTGGGGATCACAGAAGTGCAGTTCGTTCCTCTCCTGTGGATCACAGAAGTGCAGTTCGTTCCTCTCTTGTGGATCACAGAAGTGCAGTTCGTTCCTCTCCTGTGGATCACAGAAGTGCAGTTCGTTCCTCTCTCTGTGGATCACAGAAGTGCAGTTCGTTCCTCTCCTGTGGATCACAGAAGTGCAGTTCGTTCCTCTCCTGTGGATCACAGAAGTGCAGTTCGTTCCTCTCCTGTGGATCACAGAAGTGCAGTTCGTTCCTCTGCTGTGGATCACAGAAGTGCAGTTCGTTCCTCTCCTGTGGATCACAGAAGTGCAGTTTGTTCTGCACTCCTGTGACCTGTTTTCAGCAGACAGCGGGATTAAGCCCACTGTCGGCTGATGTCACTGAGCCGGGAAATATTGTGACTATATGCTCAGGATCCGCCCACATGCTTGGACTGGCACCCAGCTCAGCCTCTCAGTGAGCCGGCCGGTCCCGCCTCCCCGCAGCCCAGCGCTCCAGTGACCGGGGGGAGGGGAGTGGTCAGAGCAGAGAACCGGTAACTGACACTCCCCGGCTCCACTGATAACCGAGCGATGGGCAGTCTTTGATCGCTCAGTTCTCAGTGTTAGAGCCGGCAGTGGAAAGATGCTGCATCCAGCTAGGTAAGAATGATTTAAAAAAGAAAAAAACATTCCCATACTTCTCTTTTAAAACCGAAGTCGATACAGATATAAAATACACAAATTAATGTAAAGTAAATCTCAGGACTGGGTGGACAGAAATACAAATCCTTTGACCGGTAAGCAGCTCCTATATACATATTTCATCTGTGTTTTTAGCTGTATGCATGGAGGTCAGCTTAAAGTATGTAATTTAAGGGAGATGTTTGGCCAAAGCTTTGGCATTACTTCTCCTACGGATCACAGAAGTGCAGTTAGTTCTTTTTAGCTAAAATCCGCTATCGGCTGACATCACTCAGCTGATCCAGGCATTGGATTGATCCTGACTTTACAGTGGGGATCCACCCAGAAGCCTGGACTGGCTCAGCCTCTCAGCGAGCCCCTGGGAGTCAGCTGCTCCCGCCCCCTCCACAACCCAGAATTTCAGAACGCGCTGGAGGGGCAGAGCAGAGAGCTGGTGATTAACAGTCACGGCTCTCTGCTCAGAGTGGAGGGGGGGGAGCTGAGCAATCAGTGGTGTTTTAACACTCAGTTCTCAGTGTAAAGGTGGTGGGGGATAGATGCAGCATCAGATCGATGTTGTATCCATCTAGGAGGGTATACATTTTTATTTTTTTATTTTTTTGGAAACCCCAAACTTTTCTTTTAAAACCTAACTCTAGATCCATCTGATCTGTCCTGGAAGTGCTGACAGAGAAGAAGGGAGAAGAGCGGGCATTTTAAATCCCCGTACTGTGAGAGCAACTGTGGGGTGCTGATAACTCGGCCACCCGGGGGTGGGAGGTTGTCCACTGTTAGTTAATCTATTCATTTTCTCTGTAAAGGTGAGCTAACACGCTTATAGGGCGTACAGACGGTCGGACTTTGTTCGGACATTCCGACAACAAAATCCTAGGATTTTTTCCGACGGATGTTGGCTCAAACTTGTTTTGTCTACACACGGTCGCACAAAGTTGTCGGAAAATCCGATCGTTCTAAACGCGGTGACGTAAAACACGTACGTCGGGACTATAAACGGGGCAGTGGCCAATAGCTTTCATCTCTTTATTTATTCTGAGCATGCGTGGCACTTTGTCCGTCGGATTTGTGTACACACGATCGGAATTTCCGACAACGGATTTTGTTGTCGGAAAATTTTATCTCCTGCTCTCCAACTTTGTGTGTCGGAAAATCTGATGGAAAATGTCCGATGGAGCCCACACACGGTCGGAATTTCCGACAATACACTCCGATCTGACATTTTCCATCGGAAAATCCGACCGTGTGTACGGGGCATTACACTTTATAGCAACATTTTTTATTTTTTTTTTAAAAAAAGGCTTTAAATCATATGAATAAAAACCTGACCATTGTAAGCATGCCTTACAATGTTGTATAGTTTGTCCCAACGTATTACCCTTAATACGTCATGATGAGTATAAGGTAGGTCACTTCAATAAGGATTGCTGTGTTGAAAAAGCCCTAAAAAAATTAGCTGTGTTAGACAAAACAAGAGATGGGAATTACTTGTGGTCCGCTTATTGTACTAATCAGTAACGTTGTAAGAGTAATTGAGGTCAATGTGGTGCAGGGGCGTTGCTAGGTCTACAAAAGATCTGGGGCTAGAGCCCATAGCAGCGTAGTAAAGAAAGTCGTACGCTTGGGCGAGCATACACATGTATATACAGTAATATACGTGTGTGTGTGTATATATATATATATATATATATATCCACAGAGAGCCCCCCACTTACATCAGGGTCCCCAGAGAGCCCCCTTATATCAGGTTCCCCAGAGAGCCTCCTCCTTACATCAGAGTCCTCAGAGAGCCTCCCCCTTTCATCAGGGTACCCAGAGGGCCCCCCACTTACAAAAGGGTTCCCAGAGAGCCCCCCTTACATTACAGTCCCCAGAGAGCCTCTCCCTTGCATCAGGGTCCCCAGAGAGCCCCCCACTTACATAAGGGTCTCCAGAGAGCCTCCCCTCCCCTTGGGGACCCCTGCAGAGACTCGGGGCTATTGGCCCCAGATTCGGGGCTATAGCCCCAAAAGCCACCCCCTAGTGACGCCCCTGATGTGGTGTAGCTTGCTGAGCCATATACTGTATGTCTGACTGTTCTTCCTGATCAATCAATCACTAATACCATTACTCAGACTTTTACACTTTGGTGTTAAATTGTCCTTTAAACAGATTTATCATTTGACCCTTCTAGTACCCTTTACACAATCTTCCTCACACCTCATGTTCCATTTTTGTCTCGGTAATGACAGGTGAACGAACTCGGGTTCACTGAACAATACATATCGCTGGACAGCAAGGCAACTGCACTCTGCTAGTAGGGAAATTGTTCAAAGGTACTAGACACCTAACAGGGTTTGCTGCAGTATTTCTCAGTCCAAAATCTCTTTCTAAATATATGTAAAAATAATATAGAAGTGTGACTATTATTACCTGCAATTGCCAGCTACAAATATTCTCAATGTTAACAATATTTATAGTATATATATTTATATTACAGTATATATATACTGAAGCTACCAAATTGTTGCAGCAACCATGGGTGGACTGACCATTCGGGCACTTGGACACTGCCTGAGGGCCCCATGCCACTAAGGGGCGCCATCAGGGTTGCCAGCCTCATTAAAACCAGGGACAGTATGTAAAAATCTGTGTTTTTTTAAAAATCCCAAGATTATAGCTGCCCCGCCTCTCCAGTACCTTTTCAGTTTGTGTATGTGTATTCTGTGTGTATATACTGTGTGTGTGTATATTGTGTGTCTGTGTGTGTATACTGTATGTGTGTGTGTGTGTATACTGTGTGGCCCCATAATCTATTGCCTGGGAGCCCCATATTCTCCTATTGCCTGGGGGCCCCATAATCTTCTCCTATTGCCCGGGGGCCCCATAATCTCCAATTGCCCGGGGGGGCCCCATGAGTTGTCAGTCCGCCCCTGGCAGCAACTAATACTGGAGACTGGAGATCTTCCTTAGTATGGCTATAGATGGCCAAAAACCTTTCATAGAATGACTGATGGGTAGAGATCTACTTGATCTCAAATGAGTCCTTATAGCACAAGGATCGCAGCAGATACCAGTTTTATAAGGACTTATTTGAGATCAAGTAGATCTCTACCCATCAGTCATTCTATGAAAGGTTTTTGACCATCTATAGCCATACTAAGGAAGATCTCCAGTCTCCAGTATTAGTTGCTGCCAGGGGCGGACTGACAACTCATGGGGCCCCCGGGCAATTGGAGATTATGGGGCCCCTGGGCAATAGGAGAAGATTATGGGGCCCCCAGGCAATAGGAGATTATGGGGCCCCCAGGCAATAGATTATGGGGCCACACAGTATACACACACACATACATTATACACACACAGACACACAATATACACACACAGTATACACACACAGAATACGCATACACAAACTGAAAAGGTACTGGAGAGGCGGGGCAGCTATAATCTTGGGATTTTTAAAAAAACACAGATTTTTACATACTGTCCCTGGTTTTAATGAGGCTGGCAACCCTGATGGGGGTCCGCCCCTGGTTGCTGCAACAACTTGGTAGCTTCAGTATATATACTGTAATATAAATATATATGCTATAAATATTGTTAACATTGAGAATATTTGTAGCTGGCAATTCTAGGTAATAATAGTCACACTTCTATATTATTTTTACATATATTTAGAAATGATTTTGGACTGAGAACTACTGCAGCAAACCCTGTTAGGTGTCTAGTACCTTTGAACAATTTCCCTACTAGCAGAGTGCAGTTGCCTTGCTGTCCAGCGATATGTATTGTTCAGTGAACCCGAGTTCGTTCACCTGTCATTACCGGGACAAAAATGGAACATGAGGTGTGAGGAAGATTGTGTAAAGGGTACTAGAAGGGTCAAATGATAAATCTGTTTAAAGGACAATTTTACACCAAAGTGTAAAAGTCTGAGTAATGGTATTAGTGATTGATTGATCAGGAAGAACAGTCAGACTTACAGTATATGACTCAGCAAGCTACACCACATTGACCTCAATTACTCTTCCAATGTTACACAGTTTTTCCCTTTGCTCCATAACATTGGAAAAGGATTTGATCTGTACACAGGGAGATGCCTACAGGCCCCCAACAGATCATAAACTGCCCATTAGATGCACACAGTGCTTGAAATCAGAACTGTGGCTAAGTTTTACAAAGCGGTCACTTTTATACTCTACAACAACAACTATAGCTCAACTTTCTGTGGCATTACTGTGGCTGTACCCATGCTGCAGTCACACTATTTCGCTTTGTGAATGTGCGTAAAATTGCGTGCTTGCAGTGTCAATTATATTTAATGCCAACCTAAATGTGGCAAAACAGATGTGCATTCTTCATGTGAATAACGTGACAAACCATGCGGTTAAAATTGTGCAAAGCTCAGAAAGGTGCATGAGCTACTTTGCAGTGCTTGTCATGTAAAGGGCAGCCCACTGAAATGAATGGGCTGCCCCAATGCGTGTCACACAACAATGCGCGCATCCATTAAATGCTATCATTATTATTATTATTATAATACAGGATTTATATAGCGCCAACAGTTTACGTAGCGCTTTACAACTTGAGGGTAGACAGTACAAATACAATAGACTTTAATACAGTAGGAATCAGAGGGCCCTGCTCCTTAGAGCTTACAATCTAAGAGGGAAGGTCAAGAGATACAAGAGATAATAACTGTGGGTGATGTGCTGATTGAGAAGATAAATGAACAGTTGTTAGGTGGGGGCCAGATAGGCTTCTCTGAAGAGATGAGTTTGAAAGTGGATAAAGTAGAAGAAAATAGGACGGATTGGGGTAGAGCATTCCAGAGGATGGGAAAGGCTCTGGAGAAGTCCTGAAGGCGAGCATGGGATGAGGTGACAAGGGAGTTTGAGAGCAGGAGGTCTTGGGAGGAGTGAAGAGAATGATTAGGTTGGTATTTTGAGACTAGTTTAGAGATGTAGCTGGGGACCAGGTTGTGGATGGCTTGTGAATGCAACCTTAAAAGGAAACTGTAGTGACTATCGGTTAGTTGCCTGATGAGATCGCACATGTTTGTAGAACAATTATTCATTAGAAAGATTTCCAGTATCTGCATTAGGCATTGTATTGCAAAGCAACATTTTAACTTAATGTGAAGCTGTCACCAGGCTATGGACATTCAGGGATTTACATATTCTTAGCAAGCAGTTCATTGGCTTGAAAAAGAAGCCCCACTAAGTCCTGTAACTGCAGACACTGAGGAGCAAATAATCCTCATATTCAAAGCAAAGGCACTGCAACTGTTCATGTTGTTCTCTCAGCAGCTCCCCCTGTTCTCTCCTCCCAGAGCATCTTTTCTGTGTTTTACTAGAACAGTGGTCTTCAAACTGTGGCCCTTTGCTTGCCTTTATCTGGCCCTTGGGGCACCACTGACACCAACAATGGAACATAATTCCTGCTACTGACATCAACAATGGTGCACCATTTCTCCAACTGACACCAACAACAGGGTACTATTCCTCCCCCTAATACCAAAGATTGGGCACAATTTACTCCCACTGATGCCAGGACAATTTCTATTCCTACTGGCTACAGTCTGGCCCCCCTAAAGTCTGAAGGACAGTAAACTGGCCCCTTGTTAGGAGAAATCAGAAAACTGGTGGGCAGCTGAATCAATGCTGGGAGGGGAGATGTTGGGTGGGGGTCCTGTGCCAAGGCAAGGACTTTAATGCAGTAACAGAGTTCAGTGGGGGTTTAACCATTTACTGCTTGGTAAAATATGTACATGCCACAGTGCCCATAGTGTGGCAAAGATTAATTTTATAGTAATTTTCAAGTGCATAAGCAGTTCTACAAATGAAAAGATGTCTTTACTGACTGCAGAACCTAAACAGTGCTGTGGTAATACATGCATGCATAGCTAGCCACTATCTATTGCTTCAAGAAGCTTCAGATAGCTACTGATTTCATTTCACAATGAATACTAAAGCTTTGGTTTTCAATTTGCAGAATAACTTTTCTCCTGAAGAATGTTCTTTCAGAGAGGAACTTCTTCCTGATGGATATAATATGTATAAATCGAAGACGTACGGGATTGCAGTCTCTCTACACAATAAGCAAAAGCTGCATTCAAAAGGAAAAGGAAATCCACCACTGTCCCAATTCTTACCTGTAAAACACTGGGTACCGTTAGACCTCAACCAGTATCGGGAGGATGAAGATGATGGGTTTCAATATGATGACAAAAAGAATTCTCCAGATTTTGACAGCATGGACCCCTTAAGACTCATAAACCATGACAAAAAATAGCAACTGGACTTTTGGAATGTACTGAAATGGAATGTAAAGAGAAAAAAAAAATTACAATTACGAGCAATACTTACAAAGCGAACCTGTAAAGACCCATAAAAAAATGGGCAAAATTACAAAAACAGAAGTTACTGCACAATACAACTCCGAGGTCATCTTACCACCTTGTTTTCATAGTGAAGAAAGGCTAGAACGAGTCAAAACCTAAAGACATAAAACTTTTGGTGTAGATTTTTTGCAGACCACACAAGAATTTTGTGCATATTTCGTGAACATTCCACTAGAAGCTGCTAGCTTACATGCAAAATGATCATTCTAAAGAAACAATCAAACACCGTTTTATGGTCCTTGGGGTCAAAAGACGTCTTCGAAAAGTGATCCAGTGTTTGTGGAAATTTTATCGCTATACATAGCTTACATACAATTTTCAGCATGCCTGATAAGTGACATATGGGTACTGAATCTGAGGATACCGTAAAGATTGCTTAAAGTTTTTTAGTCATGTCCATATGTCAGAATGTTGTAGATAATATGTTTCTGAATATCCGAAGAAATGGAAAACTATATGATTTAGATATCAGGAGGCAGTTGGCCCTATACCGGAGCCAGAAGACAAGTTTAAGGAGTCAGCAGACACGTGGTATCACCGACAAAGCTAAACAAGGCTTAAACACTTGTGTGCCACAAGTACTATTTTCGTACTTACCAACATTATGGTTCGGTTCCCAGGACACTGCTAACCCTGTCCATGGTCCGCATTTTGTCAGCCCACGTTCCTGGGTGGGCACATCCAAATCAAGGTTACTATAAGGGTTCGAACCATCCAGACCCTGCCTCTAAATATGTTGGGGTCGCTTGTCATGTCCACTTTAGAGGTTGGATGTGCCCAGACCCCATCTTTAAATATGCAGAAGCCACCCTGAATCTCACATATGCATTAACTCGAAAAAGGTGGATGCTGTGATCACAGGACATGGCCCCGGACAGAGGGCCAAGATAATGGACTATCAGAGCAAATCTGGCACAGTTGGCACACATGCATTTTAGATGTTTTGGCTGCTTGACTCTTAAAATTTGTCTAGCTCTTGGGTAATAGACCTTGCATTTGTAGATACGTTGTTATATGCATGTTAAAATGAATACCTGTGCATGTTGAGTATATGAGCAAATAATATCATAACCATGTCTAGTGAGAATATCATAATGATTGCGATTATGGTAAACCCAACTTTTATAGACCGCAATACAGGCATTTATTGAAAAGGATGAAGTCAAGGAAACAAAGAATTCAACCATAGGAAGGAACCATTCAGAAGATAGCTTCAATTTTCCATCATGAATTAGTGTAAAATATTGTATTTACATGTAGGCAACTCTGAATAGGAAGCATATAACACACAATACATTTATAATAGTTTAGTAGCATTTAATTACTCTCATATTTTCAAATGTCTCATATGATATTCCATGGTAATTAACATGTTGCAGAAGGGCCAATTGTCATCTTCTATACGACATAGATCACATATAGCTGAGCTATAAGTACTACATTTAGACAAACACAGCCTGTTAGTTTATTTGCTTTTCCGAAAGTCTGCAGCAGATTGTTAGGCAACTTGAACAATATTAATCTTATGAGATCATTTGCACAGGTATGCTATAAATCACAGGATCTCTAAAATTAGGGTATTCAGGATTTTATTGCTTATAAGAATGAGATTTTGCCCCTTCTTGACAATGCTTCATTGAAATAACAGTTTTAAACAACCGGTTATCTGCATGTCCCCGAGCAATCAAAATCTCACATCAGAGTGTAGCCACCCAGGAACAGGAAGTGAGTTATCTGTAGGATTACCAGGTGAAAATAAGAGGAAAAAAGCCTTAAAAACAATTCAGCCACTGTATCTAAGGATTGGTAAAGCTACAATATATTTAATTTTTGTTTTTGGGTTTAGACTTTGGGCCTATTTACAGTTGTCTGTTTTGATGCAGCAAAGTTTGCATTCTGCTGCATGCAATGCATGTCAAGTAGAAATTCCATTCTTTCCTATATGGTTGGATCACGTCTGCGGCCAATTCACACCTAAACATGTGTGTCATTATGCGTGCTACATGCACATGGAACAGTGTATATCCAGCTTTAAAGTAGAATGCCACAGAGCCTCTGTTGGGTTTTTATTGCTGCCGTGTCTCCTTTAAGGACATGTATCTTACATTCTTGTTGCGTCAGTGGAAAAGGAAGTAAAGAACACCTTTCAATGGGGCGCAGAAAGGGCAAGGTCTTCAAACTGTGTAAACGAACAAACACAGTCACGTATGGGCACTTTTTGGTACCTATGTGTATATGTCTTACCTGGGATCCTAGGCTTAAAGTGGTTTTTAAGGGATCTATTTTCTTTTATTAAAAACACAAACATGTTATGCTTACCTGCTCTGTGCAATGGTATTGCACAGAGTGGCCCCTGAACCTCCTCTTCTGCCCCCCCCCCCCCCCCCCAGCGGCTCTCTTGGCTTCTCCTCTTCTGTTTCTGCCCCCATAGCAAACTTTTGCTATGGGGGCAGATGTGCGGGCTCACTCTCGATCCAGAATGTGAGCCTCTGTAGATACACACAGCGAGGCTCCGCCCCACACCTCGATCTCTGTTTGCAGGATTTGATTGACAAGCAGCAGGAGCCGATGGCTCCCGCTGCCACAGCAAAACCTGTGAGAGCGAGAAGAGAGAGAGCCGCTACAGATGGGCACAGCACTGGATCTAGTGAGGAGTCAGGTAAGTATTCAAGAGGGTGAGGGGGCAATACTACTACAAGTATTTAGACTTTTTTTTTACTTAAAGTGGAGTTCCACCCAAAAATGGAACTTTCACTTTTCGGAATCCTCCCCCCCCTCCGGTGTCACATTTGGCACCTTTCAGGGGGGAGGGAGGGGCAAATACCTGTCTAATTCAGGTATTTTGCTCCCACTTCTGGGCATAGATACCCGCGCCACTTCCCATCCCCCCCCCCCCCCCCCCCCCGCTGTCTTCTGGGAGACACACAGTCTTCCTGATTCCCTTACTGAAGATGGCAGGGGCAGCACCCGAGATCTGAGTGATAGATCGGCTTCGGGTATCGACATCGCGGGCGCCCTGGACAGGTAGGTGTCCATATTTTAAAAGTCAGCAGCTGCAGTATTTGTAGCTGCTGACTTTAAAAAAAAAATTGGCAGATCTCCGCTTTAATGCAGGGAATGCATTAAGGTAAAAAAAAAAAATGTCTTAGTTTTAGAACTACTTTAACTTAGGTTTTAACTTCTGTCCAGACTTGCATTAAACACTACCATTTATACTCTCACCCTTATCATTTACCAGTCTAACTCCAAAACCTCAGTGGCCAGTAGAGTCTGTGGCTCTGGAGTGGGCATGGATTAGTGCTGAGTTAGACAGAAGTCAAGGCGCAGTATACAACCTGAGATCCAGGGTCTTACCCTGGCACATAAAAAGGCGTAGATAACTGTAGGTACACGCAGGCATCATAAGGGTTATAACATGCAACATGCATGTTATAAGCATATGTAATTTGCACACCTTGTAGGACCTGGCAGGTTCACTTTAAATTTAAAATACATTAACATATAGGTAATTTCAATGTAATATTAGCATACATAAAAGGATTTTGATTTTGTTACTATGAGCAACTTCTTTTGGAAAATATTCACCCAGCAAAGAAAAAAAAATTACAGAAAAACACTGTGCATATGTAACATTTAAACTATATTTTTATTGTTGCTTTTTTTTATTAAGATGTTTCTTCTCTAAGCACTTGGTTTTTAAATGCACTATTTATATTTAATTTATTTTAACATACATTTATTTTTTACTATATTTATATACTATATTTATAGATGCATTTGTATAGTTTTCTATATCCATTCAGAATTTTTAAATGCTTTGTTATATGCTTGTGTCTCTTTGTACGATTTTGTAAATAAATGGCCATTCTTTAATGCAGTGTTTGTGAGTTTCTAATGCTCTTTTACATATGTTACCCAATACATTTAAATGCATCTTTTAACAATAAAACAGTGGGGTTTTTGCTGGGAAAGGACGTGAGCCTGAGAGGTGATAAAAAAAGAATCAATGGAGGCAAAAGGAAAGGTCAGATTTTTGTGGCCAAGAAATATATGCCATGTTTTAAGTGAGAACTGCATCAAGATTGCTAATTACTGACATTAAAAGAGACCCTGTTGCCAGACCATTCGTTTGAACAAAACTCTTCCCATAGAATTATATGTGCATAAAATATAGTGTGTAGAAAGATGTGTAGAAATGCAATTGCTTCTGGGTGCGGACTGCCGACACATTAGATGTAATGTCAGCAGCCCCAGCAGACTTAGATCTGTCACTCAAGTGACACTCTATAGCAGGGGTGTCAAACTCAATTTAATTGCAGGCCACATCGGCATTATGGTTGCCCTCAAAGGGACAGTCATATCTGTAAAGACTGTATAAATTTATCCACGGCTTCTTTTTTTTCACAGAATAAGTTCAGAAACTCAACCACGCCCTCCCCTGTCAAACCGCATCGAACAGTGGGTGTGGCCAAATAGCCCTAACAATGGGAGGATGTTAAAGAGGCAATAAATACTAGAAGTGCATTATGTGTGGAATTCAGGGATGTGCTATGTACAGGGTGCAGAGTTCAGGGGTGCGCTGTGTACAGAGTGCAGGGTTGAGGGGTGTACTACATACAGAGTGTAGGGTTTAGGGGTCTGCTATGCGCAGTGTGAAAGGTTCACAGGCTGTCCACATCTCATTTCCACTCCTCCTCAGCTCTGACCTCTGCACCTCTCTCCCACATCCCCCACCTCTGCACATCTCCCAGCCCTCATATCTTCCCCCCTCCCCCCAAAAAAATTTCCCTTAGTACCACCCTCTAGTGTGCTACTGTAAGTGTAGGCATGTTTTGACTCATAAGTAACTTGTGAATCTTAATTGGGTCATGGGTTTACTGCAGGTCAGGCTGGATGACTCACAGAGGCAAGTCTCTGGTAACTCCCCCTGGGTTCTGGAAGTTTGGAGAAATTTCTAGAAGCTAGAGGGCAGAGGCCAGGTGGGTTAATCTGCATACGTAGGGGAGCTTGGCCAATCCTCAGGCAGTGGGCCTGGCAGGGTGGCTGAGCCAGCCCTTAAATATTGATGAGTCATGCCAGCAGGTGAGTTGGGTGGAAGATGAAGTGCTGAGGAGACTGTCGGTGGCCCTGGAGGGGAACCCCTGGTCTGGGGGGGGCTCTGCCTGGGGCTGGCTTCAGAGGATCTAGACAGCATTACGGTTTCCAAAGGAAACTTGCCTAAGGAAGCAGCAGGATCAAGGAGGACAGTGTGAGTCTATCAGCACACACAGGGATTCACAAGGGGAGAGACTGCCACATCTAGCAAGCCTTTCTGGAACATAGTGTTGTGCTTTATCTTTCCTTTCTCTTGCCCTGGGAGATCTTCAGGGCAGCCAGGTGGGCTGGTGAAGAAACAGCCAGGTGGGCTGGTAGTTCCTGCTTGCAGTAGAGCTGGGATCAGTATCCACACTGGAGTTGGAGATACTCCGCTATGCAGCCTACAACACTTTGTGCTACTTTTCTAGAGACTGAGAGTTCCTAGTGCTCATCTTTACATCTTTAATAATCAGAGGCTGTCAGTGTTCAGGAGGAAGACAGTTCTGGAGCGTGTACATAGGGAGGAAGTTGTCCCTGTTTTGTTGCAATCGAGCTGGGCATCCCATAATTCCTATTCCCCATCCAAGTTATTACCCCTATAAAAATGTAAAAAAACAAGCTCAAAGACTCTTTCTCGTGTTTGGAGAAAGTGTGAAAAATTCTTGTTGCCTGGCTGTGCAGGTGTGGGGAACTCAGTCATCTGGGTGCCTGCGGGGGGTAGTGCTACACTTGCATCTCACCTACCTGGCTCCTGGCTCCGCACCTCTCTATCACTTGCAGGAAGACCTGCATCACTTACAGGGTGAACCACATAGGGTGTCTACATCGCACAAGTGTGAACCCAGGCTAAGGGAACTCTTTCAACAACTCAAGGTTCGTACTCACTAAAAAAACTACAGCTGTTTCCAATAAGAGTTATCTTGTTTGTGCAGATTACAATTCATTTAGGGTAGAAAGCCAAAAAATGTTGGAAGTGGGGAAGGGTTAGAATATCTATTAGGTTATTATTACTGTCCGTGTCCCTGAAGAGAAGATTTCCTTTGACCTCTAGCCCCAGTGGCAGAGCAGGAAGGGAAAGTGCATTGCCCCAAAATGCATTGTGCTACAGCATCTTTTTGCGTGATCTGGATGAGATGATTGTGCTGCCATGGAGAACTGGGCATTTCTCGGGATCTCGCCGGCAGGATGGTGACATCACCCTCTGTGCTGCCATGGAGAACCGGGCATTTCTCGG
Source organism: Lithobates septentrionalis (assembly GCA_037952835.1). Taxonomy (NCBI): domain Eukaryota; kingdom Metazoa; phylum Chordata; class Amphibia; order Anura; family Ranidae; genus Lithobates; species Lithobates septentrionalis. The sequence goes on from JBBDGP010001657.1 coordinate 2,038,111, forward strand.
GATCTCGCCGGCAGGATGGTGACATCACCCTCTGTGCTGCCATGGAGAACCGGGCATTTCTCGGGATCTCGCCGGCAGGATGGTGACATCACCCTCTGTGCTGCCATGGAGAACCGGGCATTTCTCGGGATCTCGCCGGCAGGATGGTGACATCACCCTCTGTGCTGCCATGGAGAACTGGGCATTTCTCGGGATCTTGCCGGCAGGATGGTGACATCACCCTCTGTGGTAAGGAAGTCAGGGAAAAAGTCAGCACATAAACATATTAAATAACTTTTTTTCCCTCACAGGTGTTTTTTTGCATTTTAATGCAACGTTTTAGCAAAAGTGTGTGGGGGGGGGGGAATTGATACTAAATAAGCAGATAATTAGAATCATATTTAGCCAAATCAAACATAAACATAAAAAAACAACCAATACTATAAGGCGAAAACATATAGCTGAACATATAAAGCAAGCTAAACAAGATAGCCACAGAAAAGCTTTTTTCTTGTCTATCGACAAATTTATAAAGCAGTGAATGTGACATTCACTAAAAATGCAGCTGAATCTTCCTGCTCAATGTGTTTTAGGACTAAAAAACACCTTTGCATTGCATGTAGGCAGGTGCAGAATACTTTATTTACTGCAGGTGGCGCTCATTAGTAGTAGCCCTGTAGCTGGAGAGGTAGCAATCAGGTTGGATGTTGCTGTCCTATGTGACTCTGTCAGCCATCTTGGGTCAGGCAGAGACTATTTAAGGCCCTGGCTCCCAGGCTTGGCGCACATTTTGCGAGTTGGTAGAGAAGAGGCAGCTACCCTGCCTGTTAGGGACAGTACTAGCGGTAGGGAAAGGTTCCTGATGAGAGAAAGCGTAGGGTGAAAACTCCTTTGGACATCATCCCGTTTGGGCATGAGATGGCCAGGCCGCATTCTACTCTCTTTACAGATGCTGTCAGTCTGTCTGATACCCGCTCTCTTCACCTTACTGGAAACCGTGAGTGCATCCAGTTGGCCAGCCCTCCTGTTTTTTGTGAACTGTTACTGTACTTTTAAAATGAGAACTATGTTTTTTTTTTTTTGCAAGCGCTGCTGCAGCAGAGCTTTACGGTGGTTTTAACCCTTTCTCAGCTGCTAGTGGGGGTGGGGTAAAAGCGTCCCGCTAGCGGCTGAATACCTCCGCAAATACGACAGTAAAGCGTCGCTAAAAATAGCGTCGCTTTACCGCCGACACCGCCCTCGTCCCAGTGTGAAAGGGGCCTTAGTGCCACTGCACCATGCTACACCCCACCGACATGCACAGTAACCCATTCTACGTATTCATAGCTCCCAACTGTCCCTGATTTCGAGGGACTGTCCCTGATTTGGAGCAATGTCCCCCTGTCCCTCATTTTGGTCTGATCTATATAGCTGTATATATAAAAGTGTTTCCCAGTGCTAAACCTTTCATCCAAATTCTAAATTGCCGCATTTGTAAATTCTAAAAGCAAAAATAAAGGAATAATAGTGGTAAAACAAAAGCCCTTGTAGATTTAATAAACCTTTTTTTGGGGTTAATTCTCCTTTAAGGGGTGTGGCAGGGGGGTTTGTCCTATGCCTACATATGTTTGCTAGTAGGTGTCCCTCATTCCCATGTCAAAATGTTGGGAGGTATGTGTATTAGCACGTGTGGTGCCATTCATTTTGAAAGGCACCCCAAAGAACTAAAACACTGCAGCTTCAACACACATGCACACCACAGTGCACAGTAGCACTGCTATTTGTTGTGGTGCATTTCATTGGGAAAACTGCTGCCTGCCTGTTCTTTGGTCTTTCCCTGTGCTTTGCATGGGCTGCCTTAATGCAACTTGCATGTAATAATGGAATGTAGAGGGACAGAGAAGTGTGAATGAGCCCTTAAAGTGGAGTTTCACCAAAAAATGGAACTTCGGCTCTAAGGGAGGTGACCCTCTGACATGCAACATTTGGCATGTAATTTTTTTTTTTTGGGGGGGGGCGGAACCCTTTTCAGAGGGTTCCAGCTCCCACTTCCTCCCGGCACACCGGCGCCACCAGAAGGGAGATCATCTCTCCCCCCTCCCTCTTGGCAATCATCTGGGACATGTCACAGGTCCCAGATGATTGCCCTGCCAGTCACGGCGCGTCACGGCGCGTCACGGCGCGTCACGGCGCGGCAGGGCTCGCGCATGCGCAGTGGGTGCCCGGCTGTGAAGCCACAACCGGGCGCCCACAGTTACAATGCCGGCGCCGCAGAGAGGAGGGGGAGACGAGCAGTGCTTCGTTCCCCTGCAAATACTGCAGCTGCTGACTTTTCAGGAGACTGTTAACGTGTGCAAGCATACAAGCACGGAGCTTCATCAAAATTTGCAGTAAAAAAAATAAAACTAAGCCATTTTGTTATCAAACTAGTTACCTTTTATAAACAACTACTGTACCTAAACTACTTATATTGCTGTTTACTTCAAAGCAGAAACATCTCGTAACTTTCACAGAATGGTACTGAGCAGAGATCAAAGACAGGATAATGATGATTGTGTTGCTTTCTGCATTACCTCTAATCATGTGCAATTGATTACAAAGCAATCTGTACTGGCTGCCTCTTAAGACTTTGACCTCTGTACATTGGTTTGACTCCATCACTACCTTATCCATCAAATATCTGCTTTACTAATGAAAAAGGGTACAAAATAAGAACTGCGATGTTTACAAAAATAATCTGGACAAACCCCAACATTTAGTGTGAAGCAAGCATTTCCCTGGCATAAGTCACACCAGGTACCTATTTATTATTCTCAGGTTTCTAGTTCTTTTCAATTCTCAGTTTTCTAATTAAACAGCTGTACATGTAGTCCTTTTATTTAATAATAATCTGTAATAGCAACATTTCTAAAGTAATTATTATAGCGTTATATCCCCTCTTCCAGGTTTTTCCTGGATTGTGACGCAGCTTGCCTATCCACCCCCCTCTAAAACAAATTCTTATTGGCCAACAAAGAAACCTAATATATTGATAAGCCATTAGGAATGTGGGGAGTGGGAGCAAGCGGGCAGCAATTGGGTGGCACCTTTAGGTGTCTGCACTGTATACCTTTTTTTAAAAGAGTTTCTTATTGCACTGGGCAAGTACTATGCTATCCTAGGTCTCACCTGTGTGGTGCCTTGCTGAAGGAATTTGGGTTATTTTATTTCTTCTACCAATCAAACAGTACCTCACTTTCCTATTGTGGGTCAGAACATGTACTGTAAGTGGAGATGCAAACTGGTTGCTCGCAGGAAACTAAACTGTATCTCATTCAGGCACTTCATTCATAATATAATATCTAATGCTTGGAAATCTACATTTTTTTATCACAACCTATCCAGAGGTTGTTGAAATATAAAATGTTTTCTATTATATTTCCCATGTCCTATAGTTAACATTTCCCATAGTTTACTGATCTTTGTCATGGTCCTCTAAAAACTTAAACGATGGATTCTACTGTACCATGTACTATCTATCTATCTATCTATCTATCTATCTATCTATCTATCTATCTATCTATCTATCTATCTATCTATCTATCTATCTATCTATCTATCTATCTATCTATCTATCTAACTATCTGTCTGTCTGTCTGTCTGTCTATCTATCCATCTATCCATCTATCTATTGATCTATCTATCTATATAACAAAGTTCAAGGGGTGAGGTGCACATCAGCCATAAGAACATGTGCAATGCAATTAGGCCTTCTCAAGGGCCATAATATAGAAAAAGGAGATGTGATTGCTGCACAAAAATGACTATATATATATTATGCATTTATATATATATATATATATATATATATATATATATATATATATATATACTCACACAGTGGGGACGGAAAGTATTCAGACCCCCTTAAATTTTTCACTCTTTGTTATATTGCAGCCATTTGCTAAAATCATTTAAGTAAATTTTTTTTCCTCATTAATGTACACACAGCACCCCATATTTACAGAAAAACACAGAATTGTTGAAATTTTTGCAGATTTATTAAAAAAGAAAAACTGAAATATCACATGGTCCTAAGTATTCAGACCCTTTGCTCAGTATTTAGTAGAAGCACCCTTTTGATCTAATACAGCCATGAGTCTTTTTGGGAAAGATGCAACAAGTTTTTCACACCTGGATTTGGGGATCCTCTGCCATTCCTCCTTGCAGATCCTCTCCAGTTCTGTCCGGTTGGATGGTAAACGTTGGTGGACAGCCATTTGTAGGTCTCTCCAGAGATGCTCAATTGGGTTTAAGTCAGGGCTCTGGCTGGGCCATTCAAGAACAGTCAAGGAGTTGTTGTGAAGCCACTCCTTCATTATTTTAGCTGTGTGCTTAGGGTCATTGTCTGGTTGGAAGGAAAACTCTGGAGAAGGTTTTCATCCAGGATATCCCTGTACTTGGCCACATTCATCTTTCCCTCAATTGCAACCAGTCGTCCTGTCCCTGCAGCTGAAAAACACCCCCACAGCATGATGCTGCCACCACCATGCTTCACTGTTGGGACTGTATTGGACAGGTGATGAGCAGTGTCTGGTTTTCTCCACATATACTGCTTAGAGTTAAGGCCAAAAAGTTCTATCTTGGTTTCATCAGACCAGAGAATCTTATTTCTCACCATCTTGGAGTCCTTCAGGTGTTTTTTTAGCAAACTCCATATGGGCTTTCATGTGTCTTGCACGGAGGAAAGGCTTCCGTCGGGCCAGTCTGCCATAAAGCATGTATATATATCTATATAGATATATATCTATATATATCTATATAGATATATACATACATACATATATATATATATATATATATATACACACACACAGTATCTCACAAAAGTGAGTACACCCCTCACATTTTTGTAAATATTTTATATCTTTTCTTGTGACAACACTGAAGAAATGTAAAGTAGTGAGTGTACAGCTTGTATAACAGTGTAAATTTGCTGTCCCCTCAAAATAATTCAACACACAGCCATTAATGTCTAAACCACTGGCAACAAAAGTGAGTACACCCCTAAGTCAAAATGTTCAAATTGGGCCCAAAGTGTCAATATTTTGTGCGGCCACCATTATTTTCAAGCACTGCCTTAACCTTCTTGGGCATGGAGTTCACCAGAGCTTCACAGGTTGTCACTGGAGTCCTCTTCCGCTCCTCCATGACGACATCACGGAGTTGGTGAATGTTAGAGACCTTGCCCTCCTCCACCTTTCATTTGAGGATGTCCCACAGATGCTCAATAGGGTTTAGGTCTGGAGACATGCTTGGCCAGTCCATCACCTTTACCCTCAGCTTCTTTAGCAAGGCAGTGGTCATCTTGGAGGTGTGTTTGGGGTCATTATCATGTTGGAATAGTGCTCTGCAAACCAGTCTCTGAAGGGAGGGGATCATGCTCTGCTTCAGTATGTCACAGTACATGTTGGCATTCATGGTTCCCTCAATGAACTGTAGCTCCCCAGTGCCGGCAGCACTCATGCAGCCCCAGATCATGAGACTCCCACCACCATGCTGGACTTTAGGCAAGACACACTTGTTTTTGTACTCCTCACCTGGTTGCTGCCACACACACTTGACACCATCTGAACCAAATAAGTTTATTTTGGTCTCATCAGACCACAGGACATGGTTCCAGTAATCCATGTCCTTAGTCTGCTTGTCTTCAGCAAACTGTTTTGCTTGTGCATCATCTTTAGAAGAAGCTTCCTTCTGGGACGACAGCCATGCAGACCAATTTGATGCAGTGTATGGTCTGAACACTGACAGGCTGACCCCCCACCCCTTCAACCTCTGCAGCAATGCTGGCAGCACTCATATGTCTATTTCCCAAAGACAACCTCTGGATATGACGCTGAGCACATGCACTCAACTTCTTTGGTCGACCATGGCGAGGCCTGTTCTGAGTGAAACCTGTCCTGTTAAACCGCTGTATGGTCACGGCCACCGTGCTGCAGCTCAGTTTCAGGGTCTTGGCAATCTTCTTATAGCCTAGGCCATCTTTATGTAGAGCAACAATTCTTTTTTTCAGACCCCTTTAGAGAGTTCTTTGCCATGAGGTGCCATGTTGAACTTCCAGTGACCAGTATGAGAGAGCGCTAAAACCAAATTTAACACACCTGCTCCCCATGACACCTGAGACCTTGTAACACTTACGAGTCACATGATAGCACTATATGACCATATAGTGTGACCAAACCCCCGTATTTTCTTGAATATGTTCAGGTATTTTTAATTAGCCTTGCAGGAAATGTCATTAACACTATGCACTCACATGCCAGTGTGTGTCAAGAAGCGTCTGAGTCAAGCTTTAGTTCCGCTTCAGTGGTCTAGGCTCCTGGCTGGATCCCGGGGAGACTGGCGGTGGATGTTCCCAGTGTGTCAGCGTGCAGCCGCCTATAAGCTGCATGTGAGCCGCCCGCTAACAACAGAGATCTTCCGATCAAGGCCGTCTTAATAGCATCATGGGTCCCTGGGCAAAGTAATGCTCTGGGGCTCCTACAATGGAGATAGCGCAGGTAAACAGACATCAAGCAGGTAGGAGGCAGACAAGCGGAGCTTCCCCTTTTGGGTGGAGCTCCGCATTAACTACATGAACAATCATTCTGTACAGCAAAGAAACAGTGGGAAAATACTTCATACATAAAGTAACAAAGCTGTCCTGTGCATATAATATATCTGCTAGATTGATGCCTCCCCAGCACTATGGCCCCTCTACACCCCAGATATCCCCCCAGCACTCTGACCCCTCTACATCCCAGATATCACCCCAGCACTCTGACCCCTCTACATCCAATATATACCCCCAGCACTCTGACCACTGTACACCCCAGATATCCCACCAGCACTCTGACCCCTCTACATCCCAGATATCCCCCCAGGACTGTGACCCCCCTCTACATCCCAGATATCCCCCCAGCACTCTGACCCCTCTACACCCCAGATATCCCCCCAGTACTCTGACCCCTTTACATCCTAGATATCCCCCCAGTACTCTGACCCCTCTACACCCCAGATATCCCCTCAGCACTCTGACCTCTCTACACCCCAGATATCCCCCCCAGCACTCTGACTCCTCTACACCCCATATATCCCCCCAGCATTCTGACCCCTCTACACCCCAAATATCCCCCCAGCACTCTGACCTCTTTACGCCCCAGATATCCCCCCCAGCACTCTGACTCCTCTACACCCCAAATATCCCCCCAAAACCCTGACCCCTCTACACCCCGAATATCCCCCCAGCACTCTGACCCCTCTACACCCCAGATATCCCCAGCACTCTGACCCCTCTACATCCCAGATCAGATATACCCAGCACTCTGACCATTCTACACCCCAGATATCCCCCAGCACTCTGACTCCTCTACACCCCAGATATCCCCCCAGCACTCTGACCCCTCTACATCCCAGATATCCAGCCAGCAATCTGATCCCTTTACACCCCATATATACCCCCAGCACTCTGACCCCTTTACACCCCAGATATCCCCCAGCACTCTGACCTCTTTACGCCCCAGATACCTCCCCAGCACTCTGACTCCTCTACACCCCAAATATCCCCCCAACACTCTGACCCCTCTACACCACAAATATCCCCCCAGCACTCTGACCCCTCTACACCCCAGATATCCCCAGCACTCTGACCCCTCTACATCCCAGATATCCCCCCAGCACTCTGACCCCTCTACACCCCAGATATCCCCCCAGTACTCTGACCCCTCTACATCCCAGATATCACCCCAGCACTCTGACCCCTCTACACCCCAGATATCCCCCAAGCATTTGACTCCTCACACCCCAGATATCCCCTCAGCACTGTGACCCCTCTACACCCGATATAACCCCCCAGCACTCTGACCCCTCTACATCCAATATATACCCCCAGCACTCTGAACACTGTACACCCCAGATATCCCCCCAGCACTCTGACCCCTCTACACCCCAGATATCCCACCAGCACTCTGACCCCTCTACATCCCAGATGTACCCCCAGGACTGTGACCCTCTCTACATCCCAGATATCCCCACAGCACTCTGACCCCTCTACATCCTAGATATCCCCCCAGTACTGTGACCCCTCTACATCCCAGATATCCCCCCAGTACTCTGACCCCTCTACACCCCAGATATCCCCTCAGCACTCTGACCTCTCTACACCCCAGATATCCCCCCCAGCACTCTGACCTCTTTATGCCCCAGATATCCCCCCCCCCAGCACTCTGACTCCTCTACACCCCAGATATCCAGCCAGCACTCTGATCCCTTTACACCCCAGATATTACCCCAGCACTCTGACCCCTCTGCACCCCAGATATCCCCCCAGCACTCTGACCTCTTTATGCCCCAGATATCCCCCCCCCCCAGCACTCTGACTCCTCTACACCCCAAATATCCCCCCCAACACTCTGACCCCTCTAGACCCCAAATATCCCCCCAGCACTCTGGCCCCTCTACAGACTAGATATCCCCAGCACTCTGACCCCTCTACATCCCAGATCAGATATCCCCCAGCACTCTGACCCTTCTACACCCCAGATATCCCCCAGCACTCTGACTCCTCTACACCCCAGATATCCCCCCAGCACTCTGACCCCTCTACACCCCAGATATCCCCAGCACTCTGATTCCCTCTACACCCCAGATATCCCCCCCAGCACTCTGACCCCTCTACACCCCAGATATCCCCCCAGCACTCTGACCCCTCTACACCCCAGATATCCCCCCAGCACTCTGACCCCTCTACACCCCAGATATCCCCACCAGCACTCTGACCCCTCTACACCCCAGATATCCCCCCAGCACTCTGAACCCTCTACACCCTAGATATTCCCCCAGCACTGTTATCATATACCATAAGATACCCCTTGTATTGTGACCACACTACATCCCTGATACCCCTACACTGTGGCCTCTCTACATCCCTGATACCTCTAGCACTATAGCCACTCAAGCTACCCCACGCATTGCTACCCCCTGTACACCCCAGATCCACCCTCAGCATTGTTTTGCCCCATACACACTTGATATCCCCCAGCACCATTATTCCATCCATGTAGTACCCCCTTTTCCAGTGGAGATACAGTGCATGTAAACTTTTGGCTATGTGCCCACCTCCAGCATTGGACTCACCTATACCAATCAACCAGGCAGAAGGAGGAGCGGAGGAGGGAGCATCCCTCCGGGCATTCCAAGCCCTTCGGTGCAAATAGTACTTGACAGCTGGGCTCACCATGACACCATCCACAATGCTACTTCCGCAGGTGGGCTCTCAGTGCTGCCGACTCAGCAGCTCTCACTCCAGCTCCTACCCCGCAGCCTTCATGTCTCGAGCATTCAAGCTGCATGGGGCGGGGTCAGAGCATCACTGGCGCTCCGGCCCTGCCCCTCCCTGCTGGCTGTGAAATAATAGGTATCGTTCTGCACAGCACGGCGCACCGCTGCCAGCCTGCCTCCCCTGTGTATCCATCACTGTCAGTGCCATCATGGGGCCCCCAATCTTGGGACAGCGTGGACTCAAGGACCAGCTGCTTTGGGGAAAGTGCAGGGGCCCCCCATGCAGCTGGGCCCCCTGAGCAGTGCCCAGGTGTGCCCACTCATTAAGACAGCCCTGCTTCCGATGACAGGAAAACGGCTTGTGTTTGCGATCACGTGATGATCGAACAGTAACAGCTGACAAGGAGCGCACTAAACTCCTCTAACCAAAACCATACACCCCTCCCCTCGGTGTTGCACTAGGAGCCGGTGCACTCTGTATATTATTTTGTTTTTGCAGTTGTCAGTTTCCCGCTGGTATATGGAGCTGCACGGCATGGTGTGCATCTCACTATGTTAACCCCTTCCTTTGGTGGATTCTAGAGACAATTTGGCTCAAAGGAGTTACCCTTCAGTGGGACTTTTTTTGTTTGTGACTTTACTTGCCCCCCAAAGTTCTCTTTGACATTAGCGCTAGTATCATATGTTTGTCTTAGTTTTTCATGGCGGTTGGGTGCATTACTTATTGTTTTCTTTGAAACAATTGTACCTGCTAATTCCAGGTCTTTCTGAAGCTCTCCACAAGTGGCTCTTGGCTCTTGGACAGCTCTTCTCATAATTCTTTTCTCTCTCAGAAAACTTGCAAGGAACACCTGGTCGTGGCCAGTTTATGGTGTAATGATATTCTTTCCACCGGATTATAGCCCCAACAGTGCTCACTGGAACATTCAGAGGTTTAGAAATCCTTCTGTAACCAATACCATCAGTATGTTTTGCAACAATAAGATTGCAAAGGTCTTGAGAGAGCTCTTTGCTTTTACCCATCATGAGATGTTTCTTGTGTGACACCTTGGTAATGAGACACCTTTTTATAGGCCATCAGTTGAGACTGAACCAGCTGATATTAATTTGCACTGACAAAGGGCAGGATTGCTTTCTAATAACTGATAGATTTCAGCTGGTGTCTTGACTTTCCTTGGCTTTTTTGCACCTCCCTTTCTTTATGTGTTCAATACTCTTTCCCACTGTCATTCCATTTTATTACACATAATTAAATGTCATAGATTTCCATCTATGTATAGATTGCATGGGTTGTTATCGAAATGTGGTGAAATTTTCATGTCAATAGCACCCTTAGAAATATATTACCTAGAAAAATGGTGATGTGTTTAATACTTGTTTTACCCGCTGTGTGTATTTATATATATATATATATACACTACCGTTCAAAAGTTTGGGGTCACATTGAAATGTCCTTATTTTTGAAGGAAAAGCACTGTACTTTTAAATGAAGCTAACTTTAAACTAGTCCTAACTTTAAACAAATATACTCTATACATTGCTAATGTGGTAAATGACTATTCTAACTGCAAATGTCTAGTTTTTGGTGCAATATCTACATAGGTGTATAGAGGCCCATTTCCAGCAACTATCACTCCAGTGTTCTAATGGTACAATGTGTTTGCTCATTGGCTCAGAAGGCTAATTGATGATTAGCAAACCCTTGTGCAATCATGTTCACACATCTAAAAACAGTCTAGCTCCTTCCAGAAGCTACAAAACTGACCTTCCTGTGAGCAGATTGAGTTTCTGGAGCATCACATTTGTGGGGTCAATTAAACGCTCAAAATGGCCAGAAAAAGAGAACTTTCATCTGAAACTCGACAGTCTATTCTTGTTCTTAGAAATGAAGGCTATTCCATGCGAGAAATTGCAAAGAAATTGAAGATTTCCTACAACGGTGTGTACTACTCCCTTCAGAGGACAGCACAAACAGGCTCTAACCAGAGTAGAAAAAGAAGTGGGAGGCCGCGTTGCACAACTAAGCAAGAAGATAAGCACATTAGAGTCTCTAGTTTGAGAAACAGACGCCTCACAGGTCCCCAACTGGCATCTTCATTAAATAGTACCCGCAAAACACCAGTGTCAACATCTACAGTGAAGAGGCGGCTGCGGGATTTTGGGCTTCAGGGCAGAGTGGCAAAGAAAAAGCCATATCTGAGACTGGCCAATAAAAGAAAAAGATTAAGATGGGCAAAAGAACACAGACATTGGACAGAGGAAGACTGGAAAAAAGTGTTGTGGACGGATGAATCCAAGTTTGAGGTGTTTGGATCACAAAGAAGAACGTTTGTGAGACGCAGAACAAATGAAAAGATGCTGGAAGAATGCCTGACGCCATCTGTTAAGCATGGTGGAGGTAATGTGATGGTCTGGGGTTGCTTTGGTGCTGGTAAGGTGGGAGCTTTGTACAGGGTAAAAGGGATTGTGAATAAGGAAGGCTTTCACTCCATTTTGCAACGCCATGCCATACCCAGTGGACAGCGCTTGATTGGAGCCAATTTCATCCTACAACAGGACAATGACCCTAAACACACCTCCAAATTGTGCAAGAACTATTTACAGCAGAAGCAGGCAGCTGGTATTCTATCGGTAATGGAGTGGCCAGCACAGCCACCAGATCTGAACCCCATTGAGCTGTTGTGGGAGCAGCTTGACCGTATGGTACGCCAGAAGTGCCCATCCAACCAATCCAACTTGTGGGAGCTGCTTCTAGAAGCGTGGGGTGCAATTTCTCCAGCTTACCTCAATAAATTAACAGCTAGAATGCCAAAGGTGTGCAATGCTGTAATTGCTGCAAAAGGAGGATTCTTTGATGAAAGCAAAGTTTGATGTAAAAACAATGTTATTTCAAATACAAATCATTATTTCTAACCTTGTCAATGTCTTGACTCTATTTTCTATTCATTTCACAACGTATGGTGGTGAATAAGTGTGACTTTTCATGGAAAACACAAAATTGTTTGGGTGACCCCAAACTTTTGAACGGTAGTGTATATATATATATATATATATATATATATATATATATATATATATATATATATATATTGGGGACGGAAAGTATGCAGCCATTTGCTAAAATCATTTAAGTTCATTTTTTTCCTCAATAATGTACACACAGCATCCCATATTGAGAGAAAAACACAGAATTGTTGACATTTTTGCAGATTTATTAAAAAAGAAAAACTGAAATATCATATGGTCCTAAGTATTCAGACCCTTTGCTCAGTATTTAGTAGAAGCACCCTTTTGATCTAATACAGCCATGAGTCTTTTTGGGAAAGATGCAACAAGTTTTTCACACCTGGATTTGGGGATCCTCTGCCATTCCTCCTTGCAGATCCTCTCCAGTTCTGTCAAGTTGGATGGTAAATGTTGGTGGACAGCCATTTTTAGGTCTCTCCAGAGATGCTCAATTGGGTTTAAGTCAGGGCTCTGGCTGGGCCATTCAAGAACAGTAACAGAGTTGTTGTGAAGCCACTCCTTTGTTATTTTAGCTGTGCCTGGTTTTCTCCACACATACCGCTTAGAATTAAGGCCAAAAAGTTCTATCTTGGTCTCATCAGACCAGAGAATCTTATTTCTCACCATCTTGGAGTCCTGTTTTTTAGCAAACTCCATGCAGGCTTTCATGTGTCTTGCACTGAGGAAAGGCTTCCGTCGGGCCACTCTGCCATAAAGCCCCGACTGGTGGAGGGCTGCAGTGATGGTTGACTTTCTACAACTTTCTCCCATCTCCCGACTGCATCTCCGGAGCTCAGCCACAGTGATCTTAGGGTTCTTCTTTACCTCTCTAACCAAGGCTCTTCTCCCCCGATAGCTCAGTTTGGCCGGACGGCCAGCTCTAGGAAGGGTTCTGGTCGTCCCAAACGTCTTCCATTTAAGGATTATGGAGGCCACTGTGCTCTTAGGAACCTTAAGTGCAGCAGAATTTTTATTGTAACCTTGGCTAGATCTGTGCCTTGCCACAATTCTGTCTCTGAGCTCTTCAGGCAGTTCCTTTGACCTCATGATTCTCATTTGCTCTGATATGCACTGTGAGCTGTAAGATCTTATATAGAAAGGTGTGTGGCTTTCCTAATCAAGTCCAACCAGTATAATCAAACACAGCTGCACTCAAAAGAACCATCTCAAGGATGATCAGAAGAAATGGACAGCACCTGAGTTAAATATATGAGTGTCACAGCAAAGGGTCTGAATACTTAGGACCATGTGGTATTTCAGTTTTTCTTTTTTAATAAATCTGCAAAAATGTCAACAATTCTGTGTTTTTCTGTCAATATGGGGTGCTGTGTGTACATTAATGAGGAAAAAAAATGAACTTACATGATTTTAGCAAATGGCTGCACTATAACAAAGAGTGAAAAATTGAAGGGGGTCTGAATACTTTCCGTCCCCACTGAGATAGATAGATAGATAGATAGATAGATAGATAGATAGATAGATAGATAGATAGATAGATAGATAGATAGATAGATAGATAGATAGATAGATACTATATATAGATATAGATATATATGTACTGTATATTGTCAATAAATTCCATTTTTAAACACCTTACCTACCAGTCACTACAAAGCAACGTTTATCATTTGTGATTTACAAGGGTCAATTTAAGACAGGTGGGAAAAAAGGTACAAATTCAGGTAATTGTACGTTGCCAGAAATGGACTTCAAAAACTAATCCTAAACTAGCACCCTCTAGTAAAGCCTTCACTCTTCAAAGCCTTAGAGTTAGATGTCACTTCTGGCTATGTAATCTTTAAGAAGTTATCCAGGTGATTTCACAAATACCTGCTCTTAATGCCATTGTCAGCCACCTTTCAGCCTGACAATGTAGTGCATAGTTACTCCAGATTAAGGAAGCAGCTGAGCATTTCAGACCTCCATCCGCAAAACGTTTAGCTCTGCACTGAGGCCGGCACTAGATGAAACGCAGGGATATATGATCCTGAAATCTGAGGAAACCAACGTGGGAACTAGACCTCACATCTTCCTAGGAGTCACCACACAACATGTAGCAGCTTTTCATGACCATAGATTTGGGGATTTCAAAAGCAGTTTATAACCCAGCATTCCAAACCTGTGTTCTAAGTTTGACATCATTTTGATGGTTTATTTAAATCTGTTCAAAGGTTAATCTACACTGGTAACTATTTGGATTGCATTATTATTATGTAAAGTATATTGCCCCTTGTGTAAAAAAAAAAAAAAAAAAAGGTTGGATTTTTAATCAAACGGCTCTTTTAAACACAAGATGTATACATTTTTGTACATTATTTCATTCATGTTTGGAGAGTAAAGCCGCGTACACACGGTCGGACTTTTCGACAACAAAGGTCCGACGGTCTTTCCGATGGACTTTCGACCGGACTTGCCTACACAAGATCACTAGGCATGTGCAATTAGTTTCGTTCCGAATTAGTTTTTTAACAAATTTCGACAAATTCGTTAATTCGGGAATATCCGAATTAACGAAACCCCATTTAACGAATTTTTTCCGAATATTCGTAAATTCGATAAAATTGGACATTCGTAAATTTGGGCATTCGTACATTCGTACATTCGCAATTTACGAATGTACATTCATTCATTCGTACATTAGTAAATTAGTGAATTCGTAAATTTGTAAATTCAAAAATTTGGAAATCTGAAATAATAGCTAATTAATAATAACTTAACTATTAGTAATTACTAGTAACTTTTAAATTATAGGTATTGTAATTTCCTTTCAAATTTGGCTGTTAGGCCCCTTTCACACTGGGGCGGTTTGCACGCGTTATTGCGCTAAAAATACCGCCTGCAAACCGCCCCTAAACAGCTGTTTGTTCAGTGTGAAAGCCCGAGGGCTTTCACACTGAAGCGCTGCGCTGGCAGGAGAAGAAAAAATCTCCTGCGAACCGCATCTTTGGAGCGGTGAAGAAGCGGTGTATTCACCGCTCCTTCACCGCTCCTGCCCATTGAAATCAATGGGACAGCGCGGCTGTACCGCGGCAATACCGCGGCTATAGCCGCGCTGTACGAGTGGTTTTAACCCTTTTTCGGCCGCCAGCAGGGGGTTAAAACCGCACCGCTAGCGGCCGAATACCGCGGTAAAACAGCGCTAAAAATAGCGCTGTTTTACCGCCGACGCCCCCTACCGCCCCAGTGTGAAAGGGGCCTTAGTGAACGTAACACATACAAATTTATCCGAAGTTATGAATGATCCAAAAAAACGGAATGGAACATAATGAATTGATAATAATAAATAACAATAATAATAATAACAACGTTTTATTATTATTGTTTATTATTAATTTGTTCCGTTCCATTTGTTTAGATGCAGCATTCATTTTGGATAATTCGTAACTTCGGATAAATTCGTATTTGTTACGTTCACTGACAGTCAAATTTGAAAAGAAATTGCAATACCTATAATTTAATAGTTAGTTACTATTTCAGATTTGTGAATTTTCGGGTTTTTGGATTTTCAAACTTCGAATTTACAAATTTCCGAATTTTCTAATTTACAAATGTACGATTTTACGAATTTACGAATTTACGAATGTACAAATGTAAAAATGTACGAATGAACGAATGTACGAATGAACGAATGTTCGAATTTACGAATGTACGAATGAACGCATTTACGAACTTACGAATGTACAAATGTAAAAATGTACGAATGTACGAATGAACGAATGTACGAATGAACGAATGTTCGAATTTACGAATTTACGAATGAACGAATTTACGAATCGCGATCATAACGAATGACTCGAAAAGCGGAAAAAATTATAAACTAATGAAACGAAAATGAACGAATTTTTTGGCTGTGCACATGTCTAACGATCACACCAAAGTCCGACGGATTCGTACGTGATGACGTACGACCGGACTAAAATAAGGAAGTTCATAACCAGTAGCCAATAGCGGCCCTAGCGTCATTTTTGTCCATCTGACTAGCATACAGACGAGCGGATTTTTCGACCGGACTCGAGTCCGTCGGAAAGATTTGAAGCATGTTCCAAATCTAAAGACCGTCAGATTTTCGACCGAAAAAGTCAGCTGCAGGTCCGATGAAGCCCACACACGGTCGGATTGTCCGTCGGACCAGTCTGGTCGAAAAGTCCGCTCGTGTGTACGCGGCATTAAATGGTAGCATTGCACCTTATGGTATAGAAGGGCAACCATGTGGAAATGAAAATACAATGCATAAAACATTGTTAGATAAATCATTCAAGTGTTTCACTGTTTCTTAAAGCGGAGTCCCAACTGTGAAAATTTTATTTATTTTTTTTGGATGAATATCTTCATATTTAAAAATGTATTACTAGCACTCACATTTCTCTTTGTAAAAGCTGCTCGATTGCCGATTTAATTGAGCAAGATCTCTTTTATTCCTTGTTCTTGGCTATTACCATCTTGATTGTGGGCACATGAAGCCCACAAGCACTATCTTCCTGGCTCTGGTGCAGCTGAGCGACCAGCATGCACTGCCCGTTCTTGCGCAGCGCCGTATGTACGGCACAGCGCTGTACACTTCTGACGTTGCCCTCACAACAGGTGGAGTCATCGGAAGTGCCCGCCCCCATTGTGATGGCAATGAAGCCCCTTGGTGCTGAATACTGACTCCTGGGAAATGATGGCAAGCATTTCCCAGGAGCACTAGCGAGCATGGGCACCGAGGGAAATGACGTCAGGCGCCAGGGAGAGGAAGAGGCAGATTCCAAGGCACTCCTTAGCAACAGACATCAAAACGTGAGTAAAAAAAAAAAAATACATTTTTCCAAATGTTGTTTATTAGGTTTAATGCTGCTGAAAAATGAAAAGTTCATTTTATGGGTGGAACTCCGCTTTAACTGTCTAAGAGGGGATATATCCTTTTACTTCTAGTGGAGTCTACTGTCTATACTTTTAAAGCTTGCTGTGATAATTCCCAGCATCTCCTTCTTTAAAGCGGAACTTCAGTCATTTTTTTCAAATTTTATCTATTAAATCTTCTGCCCTTGTTGTTGTTTTAACTTTAGATAATAAAACATTATTTTTCTGCCAGTAAATACCTTATACAGCCCACTTCCTTTTTTTTGCCGGGTATAAAAGCCTAGGCTTATGACCATGCAGAGCTCTCTCTCTCACTCTCGTGAGAGTTTGCCAGGAAGAGGGGGGGGGGGGGGGGGGGGGGGTGTGAGTCATAAGAGGGCCAATGAGAGCTGCAGAGCTGGAGGTGTGCCTCTGTGTGTCTGTGTAATTCCAGGAAGTGAAGAGGCAGCAGCTTCAGCTGCCCACAGTTAAAATGGTTACAGCCAGACTCAGTGGAGGGAGATTTCTGCAGCATATTTGGCAAGTACAGGATCACAGCATATATAAAATATTATGCAAAGTGGTTGGTGGGAAGCTTCAGAATGGCAAAGATGTTTTTATTACAAATTATGTGAGCAGACTGCAGTTCCTCTTTAAAGTCTGCATGTGGGCAGGTGCAATCTATTTTCTCCACTGCAGGTGGCACTCCTCTGCAGCGACAATGCAGGTGGCGAAGGAAGTTGAGAGGAACCCAAATCCTCTATGGTTTCCTTGATCACAGGGAGGCAGCATTCAGCACGTGACTTTGACAGCCATCTTGGGTCGACAGCCATCTTGGGTCAGGCAGAGTCTATTTAAGACCATGGCTCCCGGGTTTGGCTCACATTTTACAAGTGGCAGTGTAGGGACGGGATACCTATCTGTCAGGGACAGTGCTTAGACTCAGGGAAAGGTTCCAGAGGAGTATGAAAAGTGAAGGAACATGCCATCCTTCCTGTAAACTTGCAAATTGAGTACAGACCAGGAGACTTCCATCTCCTGACACATCTCTGTTATATCTTGTGAGTGTTCTTGGTTGGATTGCCTTCCCGCGGTCCTGTTGTCTATTGCTGGACTTCCGTTACAGAACATTCCTGTTTTTCAGAGTGATTTCTGCCCGCTGCACCATGCTGCACCATGCTGCACCATGCTGCACCCACCCACAGGCATAGTGTAGATGGTGCTGCAAGAGCGGCCTTAATACTACATGACCCAGAAAATCTTTACAGTGCACTATGCCTTTAGCACTAGAATCTTCTTTTACAAATCATAGGGGAACATTTATTAAAGTGTTACTAAACACAGGACCCTGCATTCACTATATCTGGTCTCCCACAGTACACAGAATATGGAAATGCAATTATTTTAGTAAATATTAACTACTAAATACCTTTTCTCATCAGCAGTATATAGCAGTCTTGTGACTTCTACCAGTGTCTGGTTAAAGCTTGTAGGAGGAGTTTTCACTCTCCTCTGATTGTCCTATGAGGCTGCGGGACCCCTGACCCTAGGTCTGGACAGTGCTAATTGGCCCTGTGCTGATCACATGCACTCTCCCAAGGAAAAAAACTCTCTAGAAATACATACCAAACTGAGCATGTGCAGAGTGCATCCTAGGCCTCTGTTCTATCAACTGATAGATTGGGGACAGTGGAAGAAGGGGAGTATCAGAGAAGGATCAAACAGCCTTTTTACACAATGAAGAGTATTAACTCCTTAGGATCCACAGTGAGTATAACAAGCATGCTTTAATGCATATGCGGACTGATTTTTACTGTTGTGGGTTTAGTAACACTTTAAGCAAATTAGTACGCAAATAGTTGCAAATTGGGTTGAATCGCCTTCAACATAGTTTCTGCCACAGGTTTACAGACCTATGTGTTTGTGTTCCTGGGAAGCCAAGTGCAACAGTTTACAGAGTTAAAATAAAGATTTATTACTGAACCTAGGATTTCCACTCTAAACACAGACATAATTAAGAAGTGGTCAGGGTCAGGTCTCATGCAGTCACAAGTATGGATTTCTAGCAGTCAAAGGAAGAATTTATGATTCAGGCTGTAACATTGCTATAAATCTGTCTCGTCATGCATATCACTGCTCCTGTTTAGCATTGTTTAGCCTTGACAGGATTGATAAATGTCCCCTATAGTGCACTATTCATCCTGCACAGGAAGGCAGTGACAGGGTAGGAGAGAAGCCAAGCCGAGAGCATCCCATCCTCCAGCTGCCTTTCTACCCTGCAATTTAACACTAGTCTTGGGTTTCACCATATACAGTTCAGGCTCCAGGAAGTGATGTCACAATTACACTGTACAAGGAGTGACAGCATATTAATCCATTACACTCTGCCAGCATTGCTGCAGAAACTTACAATTGTGCATACCGGTGTTCCCTCAGATTAGATGACCCGTCAAATCTTATAACAGGAGTGACTTTCTGTCACTGCCATCTTGGTACATCCCGCAATCAGCTGCAGTAAGCCTATAGTCTGAAGTCGCCAAGCAAACATTTTTTTACACCCACCAAAGTCTTGCATTTCACAGTTAATTTTACCAGTAGACTGAGTTTATATCATGAAATACAGTATTTAGAAGTCCGTGACACTGTTTTGATGTTGATTTGTAAAAGCAGCGGTCTTCTGTCAGATTAGCAAACCGGTGAGATCTGCAGGCTTGCCACTGCTTTTAAAATTCAACATCAAAACAGTGTCACGGACTTCTAAATACTGTATTTCACGATACAAACTCAGTTTACTGGTAAAAATAAGTGTGAAATGCAAGATTTTGGTGGGTGTAAAAAGATGTCCGCTTGGCGACTTCAGATTGTAGGCTTAGTGTGGCCGAGTGCGGGGTGTACCAAGATGGCCGTGACGGAACATCCCTTCCATTACAAGATTTGACGGGTCGCCTAATCTGACAGAACAACTGAACACTTATGGCTCTTGACTTCTCTAGCCCAGCCAAGGTGAGACAAAGGGCCGTGCTGGCTGTCCCTCTCACTTCCTGGGTTTTCCTTTCACAATAAGTATAAGAATACAAATCTAGAGTATATATTAGGGTTGATCTATTAAAACTGGAAAGTGAAAAATCTGGTGCAGCTCTGCATAGAAACCAAGACAATCGGCTGCCGGGTTTTTTTTGTCAAAGTTTAAAACCCCTTTCACTCTGGGACCATGGCCACGTTCGCGGTAAAGCGCCACTCGTATTAGCTTCAATACAGTCTATTTTCACCCTCTTCCTGCCCAGGCCAATTTTCAGCTTTCAGTACTGTATGACAATTGCGCGGTCATACAACACTGTACCCATATGAAGTTTTGATCATTTTTTTCCCCACAAATAGAGCTTTCTTTTGGTGGTATTTGATCACCTCTGCGGTTTTTATTTTTTTGCGCTATAAACAAAAAAGAACGCCAATTTTGAAAAAAAACAAAACATTTTTTCCTTTTTGCTATAATTTTTGACAATTTTTAAAAAACAAAAACAAATTTCTTCCTCAGTTTAGGCTGATATGTCTTCTTCTACACATTAGAATACATAAGCGTAGATTGATTGGTTTGCGCAAAAGTTATAGCGCCTACAAAATAGAGGATAGATTTAAGCCATTTTTATTATTTTATTATACACACACAGATTCACGTCCCTGCTCTGTGACAAGCAATCGTGGGTGCCCGGCGGACAGCCAAGGAGAGCCACCTTGCGGCCATCATATTACTATGTGCGGGATGGGAAGTGGTTAAGCTGCGCTTTTCGGCTACTAGCGGGGCACTTTAAACCCTAAAGAAGGGGTTAAAAATTCCCGTGTTGCAGCGCTTTTAAAGTGCTATTCAGGCACTCTGGAAGCATTGCTATTAATTGCAATGGGCATGGCGTTTTGGGAGCGCTAAATACAGCGCTCCCAACCTGCCCCAAAGATGTTGCTTGCAGGACTTTTCGAAACGTTCCGCAAGCGCACTGCCCGAGTGTGAGTCACACTTGAATGAATGGGAGGCAGTTTTCAGGCGCTTAGCAGAGGCTATTTCAAGTGCTAAAGCATCTGAAAACCGCCCCAGTGTGAAAGGGGTCTAACTTAACAAGCTGAAGTTAGAAGCTGATTGGATAGCCAGTTTTAGTAAATCAACCTCAACCTCACATATTTTGGTGGTAGGGGACTCAATTCTTAGAAGGACAGAGAGGGCAATCTGTGACAAAGACCTGAAGTGCCAAACTGTATGCTGTCTACCGGGCGCTCAGGTTCGGCACATCATGGATCTGGTGGACAGATTACTGGGAGGGGCTGGGGAAGACCCGGCTGTCATGGTGCAGATGGAGTGTCAGAGGAAGATGGAAGTCAGAGGCAGATGGAGTGTCCTAAAGAACGATTTTAGGGACTTGGGAGCTAAATTGAGGAAAAGGACCTCCAAGGTAGTATTCTCAGGAATGCTACCGGTACCTCAAGCCACACCAGAAAGGCAGAGGGAGATTAGGGAAGTAAACAAGTGGCTAGTTTAGTAAGGAGGGGTTTGGGTTCCCGGAGGACTGGGCCAACTTCTCAGTCGGTCACCAGTACTATAGAAGGGACGGACTGCACCTAAATGAGGAGGGTGCAGATCTGTTGGGAATAAAGATGGGCAAAAAAGTTAGAGGGGCTTTTAAACTAGGCGACTGGGGGGAGGGTCCAGAGGTAGAGATAGTCAGTTCCGAACATAGTCCAAAGAGTAGTATTGGGGGCATTAGTGGTAGGTTGACTAAAGCACATAAACCCAAGATAAGTATAGTAACAAGTCCTAGTTGCAATCTCGGAACACCCAATAAGAGGATAGTATGCGACCGGTCTAAACTACGTGGCATGTTCACAAATGCCAGGAGCCTGGCGGACAAGATGGGTGAACTAGAGATACTGTTTTACGAGGAAGATTTGGGTTTTGTGGGAATTTGAGAGACCTGGTTCAACAGGTTTCACGATTGCCTGGCAACCATTCAAGGGTATACCCTTTATCACAGGGATAGAGAGGGTAAAAAAGGGGGAGGGGTATGTCTATATATCAAGAATAATGTACAAGTTAATGTGAGAGATGACATCACTAAGGGGGCTAGGGAAGAGGTGGAATCCTTATGGGTAAAGCTCCAAAGGGATGAAGCTAAGGGGAAAATATTACTGGGAGTATGCTACAGGCCCCCTAACCTGAGGGAGGAGGGGGAGACGGACCTCCTATCACAATTTGGATTAGTAGCAAGGATGGGAAGTGTTATCATAATGAGGGATTTCATTATCCAGTCATAGACTGGGCGGAGGGAACCACGCATTCGTCTAAGGCTCGCCAGTTCCTAAATGTGCAGGACAATTTCATGGTAGATGCACCAACTAGAAATAAAGCGTTACTAGATCTACTGATTACCAACAATACAGACCTGATCACGAATGTGGAAATACGGGGCAATTTAGGAAACAGCGATCACAGGTCAATTGGCTTCAGTGTAAATCACACAAATAGGAAACATAAGGGAAATACAAAGACACTGAATTTCAAAAGAGCCAACTTCCCTAAACTACAAACCTTGCTAGAAGGCATAAATTGGGATAAAATCTTGGGAACAAATAACACGGAGGAGAGATGGGTTTGCTTTAAGAGCATTATAAATAAGGGCATTAGCCAGTGCATCCCATTGGGTAATAAATTTAAAAGAGCAAACAAAAGTTCTGGATGGCTTAACACCAAAGAAAAAATGCATATAAAATCCTTCAAAAAATACAAGGTTGAGGGATCATCATCAGCATTCAGACTTTATAAAGAATGCAACAAGAAAAGTAAGGGTGCAATTAGGGCGGCTAAGATAAAACACGAAAGACACATAGCAGAGGAGAGCAAAAAAAATCCCAAGAAACTCTTTAAGTATGTAAACAGTAAAAAAGGGAGGACAGACCATATTGGCACCATAAAAAATGAGGAAGGACATCTGGTGGATGGGGAAATGGCAAAGGTATTGAATTTATCCTTCTCCTCAATCTTCATGAGGGAATCTGGGGGCTTCAGTAACCAAAACTGCAGTGTTTATCCTCGTGACACATCACAGGAAGCACCCTCATGGCTAACAGATGACAGAATTAGAATTAGATCTGGGAAACTTAACATTAATAAATCAACTGGACCTGATGGCTTGCACAGGGTACTTAGGGAACTCAGTCAAGTAATTGCCAAACCATTGTTCCTAAATTTTACTGACAGTCTACTAACTGGAATGTACCAGCGGATTGGAGAAAAGCACCAATATTTAAAAAGGGCCCAAAATACATCCCTGGGAATTACAGATAGGTTAGCCTAACATAAATAGTATGCAAGTTCTTGGAGGGGATCATAAAGGACTATATACAAGATTTTAGTAATGAAAACAGTATCATTAGCAGTAATCAGCATGGATTCAAGAAGAATCGTTCTTGCCAAACCAATCTATTAGCCTTCTATGAGGAGGTGAGTTGCAATCTAGATAAAGGAAGGCCCGTAGACGTGGTGTCTGGATTTTGCAAAAGCATTTGACACAGTTCCCCATAAACGTTTACTGTACAAAATAAGGTCTGTTGGCATGGACCATAGGGTGAGTACATGGATTGAAAACTGGCTACAAGGGTGAGTTCAGAGGTGGTGATAAATAGTGAGTACTCCGAATGGTCAGTACTCCAAATGGTCAGTAAAAAAATACCTAAATACTTACCTTAACCCCTTGCCGACCGCCCACCGTTGACTGACGGCGGCAGAATGGCACTCCTGCGCGAATTGCCGTAGCTGTAAGGCGGGCACTTTATGGAGTATATGGACGCGCCCGCCACGTGACGTGGGAGCCAATGCTCGTGGCGGGCGCCGGCTACCCGCGATTGCTCCTGAGAAGGACAGAACGGAGATGTGTCAATATAAACAGACAAATATCCGTTCTGTCAGGGGTGAGGAGACTGATCTATTGTTCCTACGGCTTAGGAACAGCGATCGGTCTCCTCCTCCAGGCAGTCCCATCCCACCACAGTTAGAAACACTCCCTAGGACACACATTTAGCCCCTTGATCGCCCCCTAATGTTAACCCCTTCCCTACCAGTGATATTTATACAGTAATCAGTGGCCATTTTTAGCTCTGATCGCTGTATAAATATCGATGGTCCCAAAATAGTGTCGAAAGTGTCCGATCTGTCTGCCGCCATGTCGCAGTCCCGATAAGAATCGCAGATCGCGGCCATTACTAGTAACAAAAAAAAATTATAATAAAAATGCCATAAATCTATCCCCTATTTTGTAGATGCTATAACTTTTGTGCAAACCAATCAATATACGCTTATTGTGATTTTTTTACCAAAAATATGTATAAGAATACATATCGGCCTAAACTGAGGAAGAAATTAGTTTTTTTATATATTTTTTGGGGATATTTATTATAGCAAAAAGTAAAAAAATATTGCTTTTTTTTCAAAATTGTCTGCAATTTTTTTGCTTATAGCACAAATAATAAAAACAGCAGAGGTGATCAAATACCACCAAAAGAAAGCTCTATTTGTGGGAAAAAAAGGACGTCAATTTTGTTTGGGTACCGCGTCGCATGACCGCGCAATTGTCAGTTAAAGCGATGCAGCGCTCTATCGCAAAAAATGGCCTGGTCAGGAAGGGGGTAAATCCTTCCCGGGCTGAAGTGGTTAATAAAATCCAGCACTGTGCATGGCTGGATCTCTTCTCTCCTCTTTTCCTATTCACACAGGGACTCGGGCAGCAGCAGGAGCCAATGGCACCTACTGCTGTCAATCATATACTGTAAAGGAGGAAGCAGGAGGCGGGGCCAAGCCGTGCTGTGTGAGTGTTGCTCCATTGACACACACAGCTTGGGAGCGAGCACGTGGAGAAGAGGAGGAGCCAAGATCACTGGTGGGGACCCCAGAAGAAAAGGTTTAGGGCCACAATAAAATTGCAAAGAGCAGGTGAGCATACCATGCTTGTCATTTTAATTAAAAAATAATAATAATTGCCTTTAGTAACACTTTAATTCTTGTACTGTTAGCTCCATCTAGTGACCAAAATGCAGTAAAGTTTTTTTTAATACCTCAATGAAAAAATATACCACATTTTGCCATCTAGATGGACCTGACAATATAGGAATTAACCTATACCAAAAATAGTGTGATATTTTATCCAGGTTACACAAATTCCTGTAACATTTGTCCAACAAAGGTTTTATAAATAGGTTTCTTAGACCACTTTTGTCCTACAGAAACTGATTTTTGGTGTCATTACGTGTATGTATAGCCAAAATGTCTTTTTTAGTTTTGGATATTATGCAAGGGTTAAAACCCCCGCAAGGTTATTATTATTATTTTGCAGTGGAACCTTGGATTACGAGCACAATCCTTCCAGGAGAATGCTTGGAATCCAAAGCACTCGCATATCAAAGCGAGTTTCCCCATAGAAGTCAATGGAAATGAAGATAATTCGTTCCACATTGACTTCTATTGCATGCAATACCGCATGTGGCCAGAGGTGGGGGAGGAGCGCCGGAGAGACTCGGAAATACTCGGAGACCACTGGGATGTACTCGGAAACCCTCGGAAAGGCTCGGAAACACTTGGGAACGGAGTATTTCAAAGTGTTTCTGAGTATTTCCGAACGGCTCCGAGTGTCACCGGCGCCCCCGCACCTCTGGCCAAATGCGGTACTGCACACCGCAGAGACTTGAATCCTGCTCGTTTTGCGAGACAACACTCGCAAACCGAGTCAGAATTTTAAAAAAAGAATTGCTTGTATTGCGAAACGCTCGTTAACCGCGTTACTCGCAATCCGAGGTTCCACTATATTTTTTTTGCTGTCTTTTTCCTTCACTTCTTATCCAAGAGATGCAGCAGGAAGTTCAAAGGCAAACTCCAAAAGTGGAACAGGTGTTCCCTTGCCTCTTGTTCTGGGGATGATTCTGACATTTTTGGATTATCTGAAGTTTAGATATGGATATTTTTGCACAGTTACATTGGTCCTGATGACACAGCAACCTTGTCCAATCAGAGAATGCTTTGCATTCATTGAGAACATGTCAAAAGTTCTCTGAATGGTGCCCAGCATGAGATCCAGGAATTAGATTAGCAGCTTCCACAAAGATCGGCCAGCTATGGTACATGCATGCTTACCAAGCTGGACCCATTTAACTACGCAAAAATATTCATACCCAGACTTCAGCTGTAATTATTTGTCAAAGAAGCAGAAAATTAATGTTTTCTATTCTGATACTGCATATTTGATCAATTTTCAGGGAATCAATATGGACTAAAATGGTATTATAGCATTATTTAATTTCTACAAGATCCCTTCTGAAGCTATATATATGGTTTAAAAGGTTAAGATTTATGGTGTAGTACTGGGGTTGCCACCTTTTCTTCAAGTGAAACCCGAACACTTTAGCTGCCTGGGAGACTTTTGGGTGCCCCGAGGAGAGTAGTAATGCGGTGCGCATAGCATGCCACAGCAAACAGTGGGTGTGGCCAAATTGCTCTTGCTGACATCATCACATTAAGGTAAAAAAACGCTGGGGACATCTGATGTAAGGGGGGGGGGGGCTCCGCTGGGGACATCTGATGTGAGGAGGGGCTCCGCTGGGGACTCCTGATGTGAGGGGGGGCTCCGCTGGGGACTCCTGATGTGAGGGGGGGCTCCGCTAGGGACATCTGATGTAAGGGGGGCTCCGCTGGGGACATCTGATGTAAGGGGGCCTCAGCTGGGGACATCTGATGTAAGGGGGCCTCCGCTGGGGATATCTGATGTAAGGGGGGCTCGTGATGCAAGGACGGACTCTGCTGGGACATCTGACGCAAGGACGGACGGCTGGTGGCAGGCGACGTGGCAGGTGACACGCTCAGGGATCCCACTAGTTCAGCATTATGGTGAGTTGAATGATTTCATTTTTTATTACAATGTAATAATAGAAATAATGCACTTCAATCATCCTGACACCATAACAACCATGGTGCCGAGATGATTGAAGTGCTAACACCAGGTGTTTGGAGTATCTTTATCTGCTGATTGTTAAACTTTCTAGAATACACATATTGCCATTGTTGTGTAGGATCTGGGGCTGCTGTCCCTCCATCCCTCTCCCCCCCTTTCCCTCTCCATCCCTCATTCATCTCACACCCCCTTTGAGCACCCCACTCATTCATCTCACACCCCCTTTAAGACACGTCCACTATTCTGCGTAAACCACGCCCATTTTTTTGCACGCCGCATTTTTTGCTGACATCATCACATTGCCCCCCAGTGATGGTGAACCTGCGCCCAGATGGCTGCCCGCAGCTCCCAGATGGAAAGAGATTTGTGTGTGACTATCTTGGTTACTTGGGGAGCCACAGCCTGGTCTGAAAATGTGTCCGGGTTTCAGTCCGCCTGAAACCCGGACACATGATTCAAAACCCGGACTGTCCGGGTGAATCCCGGACAGGTGGCAATCTTACTAAAGCCTCAAGGTTGCATCCTATGCATTAAGGTAAAAAACTTTCTCTGCTGCAGGATCCCCCCAGCCCCCCTTATTCTTTCCTGAGCCCGATCCGATCCAGCGATGTGCATGAAAGCAGCAGCTCTCGCCGCTGTCTCCTTCCTCATCAGGCAGATTGATAGCAGTGGGAGGTATTGGCTTCCACTCCTGTCAATCAATTCCAGTGACGAGGGGGCGGTGCTGGACCCTGCTGTCTGTGTCAATGGATGCAGCAGCGGGTCTCGGGAGCGATACCCCCAAAGGAATCAGTTTCCTATTGGGGGCACCAGCAAGTGAGGCGGAACCAGGAGCGCTGGTAGGGACCCGAGAAGAGGAGGAGGAGGATTCTATTGCACAGAGCCGTCAAGTATAGAAATGTTTATTTAACCACTTGACATCCGCGCTATGGCCGAATGATGGCCACAGCGTGGACCTGAATTCCCGGGACGGCCTCCCCTGTGCACGCGCCCTGCAGGGCGCGCGCCGAGCGCGCTGTGATCACCGAGTCACTGAGTCCCGGTCCCGGCCCCTTACCATGTGATCAGCTGTCAGCCAATGACAGCTGATCACAAGATGTAATCAAAAGATCGGTAATTGTTTTTTTTTTCTACTCACGCTGACAGCGTGAGTAGAAAGAAAAGCCGATCACCGGCTCAGATGTGAGGGACATCGGTCCCGAAGTGGAAGAGGCACATCTGCCTCATCTGTGCCACCTAATAGTGCCACCTAACAGTGCCCACAGTGCCACCTATCAATGCCCACCAGTAGTGCCAATCAGTGCCACCTAGCAATGCTGCCTATCAGTGTAACTGATCAGTGCCCATCACTGCCACCCATCAGTGCCCATCACGGCCGCCTATCAGTGTACATCAATGAAGGAGAAAAATTACCTGTTTTAAATTTTTTATAACAAAATATAAAAAAATATTTTTTTTTTTTTAATTCAGTTTTTTACATTTTTTTTAACAAAAAGTAAAAACTGCAGAGGTGATCAAATACCACCAAAAGAAAGCTCTATTTGTGGTGAAAAAATGATAAAAATTTCATATGAGTACAGTGTTGTATGGCCGCGCAATTGTCATTCAAAGTGCGTCAGTGCTGAAAGCTGAAAATTGGTCTGGATAGGAAGGGGGTTTAAGTGCCCAGTAAGCAAGTGGTTAAAAAAAAAAAAAGTTCCTTTACAACCACTTTAATTATATAGTAAAGGGTTAAAGTAGGGTATACAGTACGTGAACTAAACACTGAGGTTGATCCACTAATGCCTGGTACACACGATGAGATTATCGGATGAATGATCGTCCGTTTAATTTTTTGCATGCTAATCTCAGATCGAATCTGATAAGTTTACTAAAGTCACGAAAATTTGCGTCACAATAAAAATTCGGAAGTGATGTCATTGTGTTGTGATGCATTTGTATTGCATTTTCGAATGACAGCTGTACTGATTAAACGAAAATCGTACGATCTGGCATTGTACGAAAAAAAACTAATTGTGCATGTCCGATCAGATAATATCGGATGAACTGTCCTGATTGGCTCTCGAAAGCTCTGTACTAACGATCCGATTATCGTACGATCGCTCCAAAATCTGTTTTTTCTACAATTTTCTGATCGAGAGTACGGGGCTTAAGGCTGGGTTCACACTATTGTGAATTGAATGTGGATTCCCCGCATCCAATTTGCAATAATCCGCATCCAATTTGCAATAGCAGCAGATTTTGACTGGCCCTCTATGGAGCCGGTTCACATATCTCCGCTGCGGCTCCATTGAGAATTTGCACAGGGGTCCTGTGCGTCTTTTGGTCCATTTCAGGTCTGAATTCAGCCAAAAATTCGGTCTGAAAATGAACCTGAAACAGTGAACGGGGGAAGCACCGGACCCCTGCTGTGAGCCGCACACGGCGATAGTGTGAACCCAGCCTAAAGGCAAATATTCTGTGCACTACAAGTACAAGAGCAGTCGCTGTAGATCTGAGGGAAGCTCTGCTGATTTCTTTCATCCAATCATGTGCAAGCAAAAATGCATTTTTTTTATTTTCCTTGCATGTCCCCCTCAGATCTACAGCGACTGCACTTCGAAGAGCATTTGTAGTGCAGATAATTTCCCTTTAGTAAATCAACCCCTCTGTTCTCTACCCCCTGAAGAACAGCTACTGAGGATTGGTGGGCCCTGGGGACTAAGGATGAGCTCCGGTGTGTTCACACAGCCCACGTGCAGAGCCCTAAAGGAAGTCAGCACTGCGCTGCGCTAATCACAGGCAGTGAGATATTTCCCAATCTCTGCAGCCGCGCATCGGGACAATGTCTCACTGCCTGAGATTAGCGCAGCGCAGTGCTGACTTCCTGGCGGGCTCTGCACGTGGGCTGTGCAAACACACCGGAGCTCATCCTTAGTCCCCAGGGCCCAGGGGGGCTCCACTGGGGACTCCTGATGTGAGGGGGGGGGGCTCCACTGGGGACTCCTAATGTGAGGGGGGCTCCACTGGGGACTCCTGATGTGAGGGGGGGCTCCACTGGGGACTCCTGATGTGAGGGGGGGCTCCACTGGGGACACCTGATGTGAGGGGGGGCTCCACTGGGGACTCCTGATGTGAGGGGGGCTCCACTGGGGACTCCTGATGTGAGGGGGGCTCCACTGGGAACACCTGATGTGAGGGGGGGCTCCACTGGGGACACCTGATGTGAGGGGAGGCTCCGCTGGGGACATCTGATGTAAAGGGGGGGCTTCGCTGGGGACATCTGATGTGAAGTGGGGCTCCGCTGGGGACTCCTGATGTGGGGGGGCTCCACTGGGGACTCCTGATGTGAGGGGGGGCTCCACTGGGGACTCATGATGTGAGGGGGGGCTCCACTGGGGACTCCTGATGTGAGGGGGGCTCCACTGGGGACACCTGATGTGAGGGGGGGCTCCACTGGGGACACCTGATGTGAGGGGGGGCTCCGCTGGGGACATCTGATGTAAGGGGGGGGGGCTTCGCTGGGGACATCTGATGTGAGGGGGGGCTCCGCTGGGGACTCCTGATGTGAGGGGGGCTCCGCTGGGGACTCCTGACGTGAGGGGGGGGGCTCTGCTGGGGACATCTGATGTAAAGGGGGGGCTCCGCTGGGGACATCTGATGTAAAGGGGCCTCCGCTGGGTGCACCTGATGCAAGGACAGACTCTGCTGGGACATCTGACGCAAGGACGGACGGCTGGTGGCAGGCGACGTGGCAGGTGACACGCTCAGGGATCCCACTGATTCAGCATTATGGTGAGTTGAATGATTTTATTTTATATTACAATGTAATAATAGAAATAATGCACTTTAATCATCCTGACACCATAACAACCATGGTGCCAGGATGATTGAAGTGCTAACACCAGGTGTTTGGAGTATCTTTATCTGCTGATTGTTAAACTTTCTAGAATACACATATTTCCTTTGTTGTGTAGGATCTGGGGCTGCTGTCCCTCCATCCCTCATTCATCTCACATCTCCTTTGAGCCACGCCCATTTAAGACACGCCCACTATTTCACGTAAACCACGCCCATTTTCGCACGCCACATTTTTGCTTTTCTCCTTTGCCATGCCCACAAATGCATGCCCCGCCCCCTAATTAAAACAAGACTACGCCTACAGCCAAAAAAGTGTCCCTAAAAATTTTTTTTCAATGTTGGCAACTAGGTAGATGGATCGTTG
This sequence comes from Lithobates septentrionalis, assembly GCA_037952835.1. NCBI lineage: Eukaryota > Metazoa > Chordata > Amphibia > Anura > Ranidae > Lithobates > Lithobates septentrionalis. Next base: position 2,069,374 of record JBBDGP010001657.1, read on the forward strand.
CTGTGTGTGCTGCCAGCCCAGGTGAGATTTGCTTTGTTTTGTATCCTGATGTGTCAGTTGGACTTCTGTGACACCTGAGTGCATTAGACATATTTTTTAATAAATATTGACAGTTATAAGTACATCAGAGGAAGTGTGTTCATCATTACACAAGGCTGGGAGGTCAGAGCGAGACTTGCCTAAGGAAGAGCCAAGTAGTGGAGATCAGAGCGAGGCTTGGCTAAGGAAGAGCCCAGTAGTGGCGATCAGAGCGAGGCTTGGCTAAGGAAGAGCCCAGTAGTGGAGATCAGAGCGAGGATTGGCTAAGGAAGAGCCAAGTAGTGGAGATCAGAGCGAGGCTTGGATAAGGAAGAGCCAAGTAGTAGTGATCAGAGCGAGACTTGGCTAAGGAAGAGCCAAGTAGTGGAGCTCAGAGCGAGGCTTGGTTCCCGGAAAGAGAGTGGGGGGGGGGGGGGTCGCTCCCAGGAAGGGCACACAGCACGTGGTCTTGTTTACATTTGGAAATAGCCGGTGTTGTGGGAAGTGTTGTGTTGTCGGGGATGGTTTGTTGTTTCTTTGCTTAGCACAGTCACAGTTTGGTTTGCGGTCTCACAGGAAAGGAAAGCTTTCTACAAGGTCTCTGCTGTTGTCACCGATTTCACCCCCACAATGGGATCTGCAGAGGATCTGTTTGAAGACATCGTCATGTGTGAGGAGAGGTGAGCTAATATGAAGGGGATTGTTATCTGCTTGTGTATTGTGTGTTGAGTTGCTGCTCTGTCAGTCACAAGTGTGACTTCGAACCCATTGACACTTAGAGTTGCCACCTCATCCATTTAAACCCGAACACATATGAATTACACAGCTTCTGTGGCTGATTAAGGCGATTAAACTCACTTGGTGTCTTATCTGCATTAAATTAGCCTCAGAACCTGTGTAATTCATACATGTTCATGTTTAAAGGGATGAGGTGGCAACTCTATTCACACTGCTGTGTGTTATTATCACATGTTCACCACTTTCACCCCCTTCCTGCCGCCCAGGTTCATTTTCATCTTCCAGCGCTGTCGCACTTTGAATAACAATTACGCGGTCATGCAACACTGTACCCCCATATGACACTTTTATCATTTTTTTTTTTTTTTTAGACAGAGCTTTCTTTTGGTGATATTTAATCGTCACTGTGTTTTTCAATTTTTGCTAAACAAGTGAAAAAACACTTTTGAAAGACTAAAGTTTTTCTTAGTTTCTGTTAGAAAATTTTGTAAATAAGTAATTCTTCTCCTTCACTGATGTGCGCTGATAAGGGGGCATCAATAAGGCAGCATGGATAAACTGCACCGATGGGCACTGATAGGCTGCACTGATCATCAGGATACTGATTATCAGTGTAGATATCCCCTTTCACACTGACCAGTTACCAGCTCTCCTCTCCTCTTGTGCTGTCAGTGTGAGGGGAGGACTGCTGATAACCAGTAAATCCTGTTTACACTGCGATCAGCTGTGATTGGACAGCTGGTCATATGGTAAAGAGCCGCTGTGATTGGCGCTATACCCCAATCTGCGGATCTACCCCAGAACGGCCGCTCTCGTGCGCCCGCAGAGCGCCAATTGTGGCCGCACCGTGTTCCTAGGACACGGCGCAACCCCGATCTCTGTAAAGAGCCGATGACACAGCTCTTTAACCGTGTGATCAGCTGGTTAGTTTATCGGCTCTCCTCGCCTCACATTGACATATAAGGATGAGCTCTGGCGTGTTCGCACACCCCACGCGCAGAGCCCGCCAGGAAGTCAGCGCTGCACTAATCACAGGCAGTGAGACATTTCCCGATCTCTGCAGCCGCACATCGGAACAATGTCTCACTGCCTGTGATTAGTGCAGCGCCGACCTCCTGGCGGGCTCTGCACGTGGGCTGTGCGAACACGCCGGAGCTCATCCTTATCTGTCAGAGTGTGTGGTGAGGTTAGGTGAGCCGATCAGCAGTATCTCCTCGCAGGGGAGACCAGGACAGGTAATCAGGGCAGTGATTACAGTAAAGCCCCATCAGTGCCACCAATTGGTACCCATTGGTGATGCCAGTCAGTGCCAATCAGTGCGGCCTTCTCAGTGCCCATCAGTGCAGCCTCATCAGCGCACATCAGTGAAGGAGAAAGATTACTTATTTACAACATTTACTGACAGAAACTAAGATAAAACCTTTTTTTTTCAAAATTTTCGGTCCTTTTTTTTTTTTTTTTAATGTAAAAAATTAAAACCCCAGCAGTGATTAAATACCACCAAAAGAAAGCTCTATTTGTGTGAAGAAAATGATTAAAAATGAATTTGGGTACAGTGTTGCATAACTGCGCAATTGTCATTCAAAGTGCGACAGCGCTGAAAGCTGAAAAATGGCCTGGGCAGGAGGGGGGTGAAAGTGCCCTTGAAGTAATTAAGGTAAAAATAATGTCCAGGCTTTAGAACCACTTTAAGGCAGTCCATCCATAACAAACCAAAATGCACCAAAAAATGTGCATGTAGAATTTTTGACAGTGGACTGCAGCACAAGTTAGACATGGTGTGTTGAGAGTGCCATTCAGAATGAATAGTACAACTGCATGAATATATCTGTGCATGGGGAGTAGAGATGAGATCAGGTGTCATTTGAACTCCTCTCTAGTAAGGATGAGCTCCGGCGTGTTCGCACAGCCTACATGCAGAGCCCGCCAGGAAGTCGGCACTGCGCCGCGCTAATCACAGGCAGTGAGACATTGTCCCGATGTGCGGCTGCAGAGATCAGGAAATGTCTCACTGCCTGTGATTAGCGCAGTGCTGACTTCCTGGCGGGCTCTGCATGTGGGCTGTGCGAACACACCGGAGCTCATCCTTACTCTCTAGCCAAGTTTTTTTCTTTTTTTTTTTTTTTTTGTTACATCAATCAGCTGTGGTCTGCGTTGTTCCCAGCCTTCAGTTCACATAAATATGCTGTCTGCGGGGTGAGACCCAAACTGCAGCTCATTGGAGTATAAAAAAAACAAACAAAAGTGTCAGATCAGAGAGTTTGGATAGAGATGCGTTTTGGAGGAGCCTAAGCTTGCCTCTAATATGGAGAGAAGTCAGACCCTCCTATGCTTATAGAAGTCTTGGTTTAGTATGGTTTTCAGTAGTAGTTATTAAAGGCAAGGTCCACCTTTTATACCATGTTTATACCATGTTGCATGTTATAACCATATGTTGGGTGCAACCTGTAACATGGTGCAAAACCTTTTGTCACTCTTTTTTTTTTTTCCCAACTGGTGATCCTGCCAGTAACACACCTTCTCTCCTAGGGTCCCTCCATGCTTGATGGAGGAGCAATGGAGACACTTTTAGACAGCAGTATTGTGGGTCTGTGAAGAGGGTAGGGTTAGGCTCGGTTTCCACTATTGCAACCCCAAAGTCGCACGATTTTGCGCCACGACTTGAAGCAACGCCTGTGTATTCTTGAGTTCTATGGACTTCAAGTCGCACCAAAGTGGGAACAAAGTAGTACAGGGACTACTTTTGAAGTCACTACGACTTGAAGTCGCACAGATATGAACGGTAGTCATTGGAAATCATGGGGTACGACTTGTCATGCGACTTTTCAGTCCCAAATCGCATGAAAAGTGGAAACCGAGCCTTAGATGCATGAGTAGGTTTTGATAGACTTGACTAACAAATGAAAGCTGAACACCAGGTAATACTTTAAAATACATCTACAGTAAGGGCTTGTTTACACTTGCATCAAAACAAGGCTTTGGACACGCTTTTTTTTTGAAGCTCTCTGAACGCCAGTCAAAGCTCATGTCACTAAATAAAATGGTTAGCTTACAGTCCTGTTTACGCTTTGCTTCAAAGATTTTTATACCCCATGTCGCTATAGTGGTTTTTTAAAGCGTCTTCAAAGCCTCGATAAAAGTCTGACAAAGCTCACTTGAAGCACCTGAAGCTTTTGAGAGGCTTTTATTCAGCTTCGCTTTGGAGGTATTGCAGGTATCACACACACACGCATCAAAAAAAGCATGTTGAAGCGGTAGGCGCTTTAATGTGTGTTAAAGTTGAATGAAGTGTAAATGAGCTCTATTATTTTTTTTTTCCCTTTTTGGATAAATGTTTTTACATAAGTAAATAAAAGCTGACCATTGTAAGCACCCCGGTCAGTGTTAAATGGTTTGTCTAAAGTCTCTAACTGCTGCTTTTGCTGGACAGCTTGTTCTTCTTATTTTTTTTCTTGTTTTGGATAGAGTGGAGAGGGATTAGACAACGTCTTTGTTTTTATTGATGTCTGTGCCCCCATTAGGGAGATTCCCCCTCTCTATTTGTCCTGTTCACCACTATCCTTAACGGTGAAAGTAAAACAAAATCCCAAATTTTGGGTTGACGCCAGAACAGTAATGGAGGGGAAATCTTCCAATGGGTACACTAGTTCTGGTGACACCCTGAGACTCCCTCACTTTGGAGGGGTTTTCTCTCATTACCTGTTTTGGCTATGAGGCAGCAAGTGTACAGAAATACCCCCCCCCCCCCCCCCCCTATAGGACACAGATGGCAAAAAAGCCTTAGAGGGAATTATAACCCTCCCTTACTCTATCCAAAATGAAAAAATATATATTTACAACAATAAAATCAGTCTTTATATGCAAAAAAGCATGCTTGTTATACGCACTGTGGAACCTAAGGGGCTAATCCTCTGCATTGTGCAAAAGGCCGTTTGATCCTGTCTTCCCTGATCCTCCCTTTCTTCCACATTCCTCAAACCATCTCCTGATCAGACAGAGCATTTGGAGTCACACTCTGCACATGCTGAGTTTGGTGTGTATTGCTAGAGAGTTTTTCTTTCTGAGGGGCGGGGTGTTCATGTGATCAGCACAGGGCCAATCAGCACTGTCCAGACAGAGGGTCAGGGGACAAACAAGGCCCAGGATAAATCCAAGGAAAAAAAACAAGCTAAACGTACCGACCAGCTCGCAGACAACCGATTAAACCTGGCCGACATTATGCGCTGAAAACAGGGGTTTAGTCTGCACACATTTGCAAATGCATGCGTAAGCCACAGAGCCTCGTCAAGGCACCCTGGTATCTGTGGTACCTAACACTAATTTATAAGTGTCCCCACAGTGGAGGCACATCCATTCTGATGGATAGGTGAGAGCAGGTGGTCAGCGGTCCTGCAGCCTCATAGGACAGTCTGAGGGGAATGAAAACGCCTCCTACAAGCTTTACCAGACACTGATAGAAGTCACATGACTGCTATATACTGCTTATGAGAAAAGGTATTTAGCAGTTTATATTTACTAAAATAATTGCATTTCCATATTATGTGTACTGTGGGAGACCAGATATAGTGAATGCAGGGTCCTGGGTTTAGTAACACTTTGAAGCTGGGTTCACACTATTGCGAACTGAATGTGGTTTCGCCGCATCCAAATCACATAGCATGACATTGTGATTGGCTCTCTATGGAGTCGGTTCACACATCTACGAAGCGGCTCCGGTGCGAATTGCACAGGAGTCCTGTGCGTCTTCTGGTCTGTATTAGGTCTGAATTCAGCCCAAAATTCGGGCTGAAATCGGACCTGAAACGGTGAACGGAGACGCACCGGACTCCGGCTGTGAGCCACTCAGTTCTCAAGTGTGAACCCAGCTCAAAGGAAGTTGAAAAATAACAGACTTTACTGACAGAATCAACAGATGAAAAAATCTTAAAAAAAGAAAACCAATGCAGCCACCACATTTAGGATTTGCTAAGCTGCAATATAGTTTTTATTTTTGGGGTTTAATGGCAAAACTTTCTTCTTTTCTTCTTTGTTCTTCTTTTCTTCTTTTCTTCTTTGTTCTTCTTTTTCTTCTTTTCTTCTTTTGTTCTTCTTTTCTTCTTTCTTCTTCTTCTTTTCTTCTTTCTTCTCTCTTCTCTCTTCCCTCTTCTCCCTCCTTTTTTCTTCTTCTTCACTCTTCTCCCTCCTCCTCCTCCTCCTCCTCCTCCTCCTCCTCCTCCTTCTTCACTCTTCTCCCTTCTCTTCCTCCTCCTCCTTCTTCTTCACTCTTCTCCCTTCTCCTCCTTCTTCTTCTTCTTAACTCTTCTCCCTTCTTCTTCTTCTTCACTCTTCTCCCTCCTCCTCCTCCTCCTCCTCCTTCACTCTTCTCCCTTCTCCTTCACTCTTCTCCCTTCTCCTCCTCCTCCTCCTCCTCCTCCTCCTCCTCCTTCTTCTTCTTCACTCTTCTCCCTTCTCCTTCTCCTTTTCCTCCGTTTTTATATATTTTTACTTTTGCATATAAGTGCCCTTTTTGGTGTTCAGCTTTTATTTTGGTCATTTATATATTTTTTTTTTTTTTTGGTCATTTGTTTTTATTAGTGTGCTCCGATTTGTTCTTTTTATCCTATTATTATTATTAATTTTTAAGCCTCATGTACACTGCTGCTGGTAAATGGACGTTCAGAGGCAGTTGGATGCTTTTTTCAGCTGCCCCTGAACTCATCCAATGTCATCTTATCAGTACATGTACAGTACATAATGTTTAATGTCGTTTTTAGGCAGTTGAGTTTAGAGGCTTTTCTTTGTGTGCAAAAAAATGAGTTCAGACACAGAAGTTCCCGACGTTTCAGACATTTAGAAGCGTTTTTAAAGGTGTCCTAATCTTTTTACATGACAAAACTTAAAAATGATAGCAAATGATGAAAAACCACTAAAAAAAAGCTTTAAAAATTTGTAATTGCTTGCAATGCTTCATAGACCATTTATATACCCCTAATGAGCCCATGATCCAATCCAATACACCACTAGCATTGCTGTTAGCCAAAGTAGAATTGGAATTTGACCTATATGTTGTTAGATTTGAACCAGATGAACTCTGGTCCTCCCACACAATTTCCGACGTCTTTCCAGCCTCCTCAACAGCAACGTCAGGAACATTTCCTCACCTATGCTCATTATGGGATCCATAGGAAAAGCACCAAAATTGAGATAGATACAAGCACACTGCTGCTCTCTCAGCTGCTTCTTCTCACTCTGGTCTCACAGAATGGCTGAAATAGTTAAAGCGGTGTTCCGCCCCCCAAAAAAAATTAAAAGCCAGCAGCCGCTGGCTTTTGACAATAGGACATTTGCCTGTCCTGGAGTTCCGCAATGTCAGCACCGCAGCTGATGTTTCCATCAGCTGTCAGGTGCTGCCGCTGCCATTGTGGGTAAGGGTACCTGGCAGTGTAGCCTTACGGCTTCACGCTGGGAACCCTACTGATCCGGCGACAGGGAGAGGAGGTGGGAGCCCCGCGGTGATGTCACAGGCAGCGGCCCGGACTCCCGGAAGTGTGAACAGAATACCTGTGAAGGACAGGTATCCTGTCCCCCCTGTACCCTGAAAGGTGCCAATTGTGGCACTGGAGGGGGGAGAGGAGACAAATGAGCAGAAGAGGTTGGGTTGGGTGGAACTCCGCTTTAAATAATTTTTTTTTTTGTGCTTTGGGAGGGTCTTATGATATCTTAAATAAACGCTCCTAGACGTGAACGCTGTAAAATGCCACTAAACGTGACTAAGCGCGGCATGCAAATGCGGCTAAACGGGCGTTTTTAAACGCCGGTTTCAAGTTGTCAAAAAATCATTCAGAAGAGGTTGCCTCAGCGTCCCTTGTACATGAGGCCTTAGATGTTTTGGGGAATTGTTATTTTCCCCTGTCACTTAATGAAATCGCCTACATTATAAAATTTTTAAAAAAAAGTGCATTCATTAAATATTTGCTTTGAAGCCTGCAGAGTATTGAAACAAGATCAGTGCATTGCTGGTGCAGTGCACAGGCTCCTGCATTGTTTACAGCTAGCAAAAGGTCTTTATAAAGGTACGCACTTATCGTTATGGGGTTAGAGGAAGCAAAGAATAAATACAAGTGCTTGTGTTGCCAGACTGGACTTGTAGTCTGTAGTCCATTCACAGATCTTTCTGAATGGATGACACCGCTGTACGGGTGAAGACTCACACAGCCACCCTAAATGCACAAAGAACTACGTCTTTGATGGTCTATGTGCCCGTCAGTAAAATTCACCTTGACCTTTAGTCCCGGAAACGCAAAAGAAGTGAGGGGAATCGCCTCTTAGACATTTGTCACTGAATTATTGGAATACTGTATATACTCGAGTATAAGCCAAGTTTTTCAGCACATTTTTTGTGCTGAAAGTGCCCTCCTCGGCTTATACTCGAGTCAAGCACTTTTCTGCAGCAAAAAATGTCATTTTCCAAACCGATTTTGGGGCCCCGTATCTTGGGGCCACTTGGTGCTAGAAACCCCAAATTTAATGTACAAACCCAGTAGAACTAGTACCACAATATATCCAAAGCTGGGGTTCGTAGCACTAAGTGGCCCAGAGATACGGGGCCCCAAATTCAGTTTGGAAAATGACATTCTCTGCTGCAGAAAAGTGCTTGACATTTTCTGAACCGACTTTGGGGCCCTGTATCTCGGGGCCACTTGGAGCTAGGAACCCCACCTTTTGATATATTGTGGTGCTAGTTCCACTGGGTTTGCCCACCAAATTTGGGTTTCCTAGCACCCCAAGTTTTGGCTGCAGCTAGGGGGCATATAGGAACCCATAACTACTGAGTTTGAAGTTCGGGGGACCTATGGCTGCAAATGGGCATTGTTGACCCTCTTTTCCACTTACAGTAGCTGCGCATTTCTCACCCTCGTCTTATACTCGAGTCAATAAGTTTTCCCAGTTTTTTGTGGTAAAATTAGGTGCCTCGACTTATATTCGGCGACTTATACTCGAGTATATACAGTATTTCCTCTCTTTCTGATTTGGTGAAATGTAACATTCCCCATCACTTTCTTTCTCAGTGATATTGGTCACCAAATAGAGAAGCGGATCCTCCTAGAAGGGGTACAGCAATAAAAACTTTCAGCGCCTGCTCAGCAGTGGCTCTCTGCTGATCTCTGCTGATCAGGCGGATGACAGGTCCGTGTCCTCTCCACTGATGCAGAGTAGACACAGCCCTCTCTCCTCTATGGACGGTCGGATGTAAACAAATCTCCTGTCTGTTTACATCCAACTGTCACATGATCCACCTGACGGATGGGGAACAGATCCCCTATCTGTTTTTTTTGGGGGATAGGATCGGATCAGATGTCCCTCTGTTGACATCTGCCTCTCTATAGAGGGCAATGGATGGTCCGATCGGGTCCACCTAAAAAAAAACGGATTTAAAGTACTTGTAAACCCTTACAGACCACTTTAACCTACAGGTAAGCCTAGTTTAAGGCTTACCTGTAGGTGCAAGAAATATCTCCTTAACCTACACGGTTAAGGAGATATTTTCCTAAAAACGGGCACCGATGTCTATGGCGCATGCACGCTGTAGGTAACGGCGCAAGAGCACTGAGCGTGTCGTTAGTGAAGGCGATCATGCCGTCACTGACGGCTCCCGCGCGCATGTGCCGAAGTCACTACAGGTATCATGGCGGCGACGGAGGAGGTGAACGAGGGTCGCTTCGGAGGCTTCGATCTCAGGTAAGTAATGAGCTAGTATGCTATGCATACTAGCTCATTATGCCTTTGTCCTGCAGGGTGTTGTGTGTTTTTTTTTTTTTTGGGAGGGTTTACTTCCTCTTTAATTGCTATGGGTCACAGCTCTAGTTTCTATAAGTCAGTTCCACGTGAAACCTCACTGCCAGGGACAGACCTATTACCTGCCAACAGAGCAAAAGCGGAGAGAGCGTGCCGACCAGCACACCGCTGACTGTCATGTTCATGGCTATTTAACTTGATTGTGGATTCATCTATTAGAGGACGTGGAGACTGTAGTGCTGACTATACACATGACAGCTTTCCAGCTATTTCATCAGCTTTTGACTACAAAAACAATTCAACAGATCAAAGCAACTTACTATTTTTACAAGTAAAAGCTGTTTGCAGCGCTTTAAAATTGTCGCGTGATATTCAGATTTAGAAGGGGACTGGTGTAGATAGTTCAGGTATTAATTGGGGCGTTTTAAAGGGCACCTGTCAGTGTTTTTCTAGCTTTAAAAATAAAAGTTCTGGCTACAGGTGTCGCCTCCTGTTATGCCCCGTACACACGGTCGGAATCTCCAACAACAAATGTTCGATGTGAGCTTGTTGTCGGAAATTACGACCGTGTGTAGGCTCCATCGGACATTTGTTGTCGGAATTTCCGACAACAAAAATTTGAGAGCAGGTTCTCAAATTTTCCGACAACAAAATCCGTCGTTGGAAATTCCGATCGCGTGTACACAATTCCGACGCACAAAATTCCACGCATGCTCGGAATCAAGTAGAAGAGCCGCACTGGCTATTGAACTTCATTTTTCTCGGATCGTCGTACGTGTTGTACGTCACCGCGTTCTTGACGTTCGCAGTTTCCGACAACATCTGTGTGACCGTTTGTATGCAAGACAAGTTTGAGCCAACATCCATCGGAAATAAATCCAGGATTTTGTTGTCGGAATGTCCGATCGTGTGTACGCGGCATTAGAGTATATATTCTGCTACCACAGCCTTTCCCCAGCATCACAATGAAATAAAAGGTATATGGCAGAGATATGTAATTAGCGGACCTCCAGCTGTTGCAAAACTACAAGTCCCATCATGCCTCTGCCTCTGGGTGTCATGCTTGTGGCTGTCAGAGTCTTGCTAGGCCTCATGCGACTTGTAGTTCTGCAACAGCTGGAGGTCCGCTAATTACATATCCCTGATGTATGGTCTACACCAGGGGTGTCAAACTCAATTTCATCGTGGGCCACATCAGCATTATGATTGTCCTCAAAAGGGCCGGTTGTATTTGTAAGATTAGATGTCCAGTGCATTCCCTCCCCTTACATTAAATGTCAAGAGCCACCCCACCATCAGAAGTTGAATCCCCTACTCTCCCTTACATCACAGTGCACCCCCTTTCCTTATGCTGCTGCTGGGAAGAAGCTGGATGCATTGTTTGAAAGCAGAAAGTAGGGGTCTGGAGGAAGACCAGAGGAGGGCTGGAGCTCTCCTGCAGCTGCAGGAGAGGTGCGAGGGCCACATGAAATGGCCTGGAGGGCCCGATTCGGCCCGCGGGCCTTGTGTTTGACACCTGTAGTCTACACGGTCACATGCTGTGAAACTGGATGCTTTATTGTAGTTCAGGCAGCAATCACCAGTGGGTTTTGCATAAAGCAGGAGTGCTCAACCAGTGGCCCTCGAAGCCTGATGTGGCCTGCGACCTCAAACCAGGGAAGCCCATGCCCATGCTCTGGGATGGGGGTCGGTAAGCCTGGATTGCAAACAAAGGGGCGGCGACACGTCATCCCAGAGCATCAGAGTGTATGGAGCTGGCACTTCACCCGGGTTCTTCCTAACAACCTGGAGAGCGATGCCAGCAGAAACTGGAAGAGGAAAAGGTCCGTGTATTAAAACCACATACACTGCACTGTTGTAACGGGCATATTGGCACTTATAAAAAAGTGTGATGAGGCTGCTTTCACACTGATGAGCAGGTGCAGCGCAGTGCATCTGCGGCTGTTATATCCTTCGGGTTTGGGGTGCTTTCTGAAAGTGCAAATGTACTAGAAGTCTGTGGCTCAATGCAGGTAACTCGCAGGAAAGCCACTGTATACCGCAGCGGAAGTGACGTTTCGTCGCCACCATCTTGCTACACCCCGCACTCATCCACAGTAAGAATACACAGTACTTAGAACTCCGTCTGAATGTTTAGATGTTTAGTGAACTTCTGTCAGATTAACAAACCTGTGAGATCAGAAGGATTGCCGCTGCTTTTAAAATTCAACATCTAAACATTCAGACAGAGTTCTAAGTACTGTATTTCACTATATAACCTCAGTTTACTGTTAAAAATAAGTGTAAAATGCAAAACTCCGGTGGGTGTAACAAGATGTCCGCTTGCCCCCTTGCCACTCTATTCATACTGTAGGCGAGTGCGGGGTGTAACAAGATGGCGGCGACGACGAAACGTCACTTCCGTTACAAAATCTGACGAGTCGCCTAATCTGACGGAACACCTGCTACTGGTTACCATATCTCTTAAGTGGCCCTGGCTGTTCAAAAGGTGAGCACCCCTGGTATAAAGTTTTTGGTTGATTAACACTTAGGGCCTCATTAAAGTGGTAGTAAACCACCCTGTTTTTGTTTTTGTTTTTTTTGCAACCTGCAAGGTAAAGCCATAATGTGCTAGTATGCATTGCACATTATGTGAAACTTACCTTAGAATAAAGCCTTCCAGCGGCGTACTGTCACTGCTGACAAGGCTTCCATCCTCACCCAGTCTTCCTGCCGGGTTGGGGACTCCGGCTGGCCGGAGCCGCAATGATGTTGGGGACACTTGTTTCATTGACATCATTCTTTTTTCTTCTTTTTTTTTTTTTGTTTACAAACTTTTATTAGGTACAAAAAGTTGTTTACATATGCCATGAATATATAATACAAAAAATTACCAATATGGAATATTGTCATATTGTGTACAATACTTTAGAGAAATTCTTAGTAAGGCCCCTTTCACACTGAGGCGTTGCAAAACCGCGGTAAAAGAGATGAGCGTTATTAGCGCGTTTTTTTTTTTTTTTACCGGTTACCTTTTTTTTTTATGCTGCGTTAGCGTTAAAAATAGCGCTAACGTCCATGCATTTTAATCGCGTTTATATAGCGTTTATATAGCGTTTTTTAAGTGTTAGTGTCAGCAAACAACCCGTCCCCCTTACATCACATCCTGTGCACTTGATAGTGAATTCCAGTTTTCTATATGTAGGTCGGCAACAGCATTCCATCCAGCACTTTTCTTCAAGCGGTTGGAGTACCAGCTATGTTTCTTGTCCCAAAGTTCTGGGTGCCTCCGCATTGTGTCAATGTATTCCTCTGGATCTCCACTGCCAGAGGGTCTTTCTACTATGACTTCTGCAGCTGTAGGCTGCATCTCTACAGATTCCTCCTCCATGATACTCTGTATTGCTCTGTCTGGTCTCCTCTCCCCTTTTCAACAGGATTTCCTGGTACCCCAGCATCCTCCACTTTACTGTGGTCATGTGACCTTCCCCACAGCTTCTGGGCGGTTTTAAAGCAGTATTACTGCGGTTTTACAGCGTTTCCCATTCATTTCAATTGGGATAGACGTTTTTACAGCGCTATTTTATGCGCTCAAAAGATGCTCCAAAAAAGCGGTTTGCAGGATTTTTTCCAACGCACAGCCAGCGCAACGCCTCAGTATGAAAGGTTACACTGAGATACATGGGGCGCGTTTTTCATGCGGTATTTAGGCGGTAATTTTAGCGCCAAAACGCCTGAAAAACGCCTCCAGTGTGAAAGGGGCCTAAAGGTTGATCAGCACGTTAGCTATAATATCGTCTTTATTATCTTTCATGAAAGGTATCACTGTTCTGAATTAAAGAAGTGATTGGAGTGATTAAACCATGGGTTCCATTCTTTATCAGATAAATGATATGTATTGTGTGAAATATTTTTTCCATAAGATTTATATTGCTAATTCTAGTTTTCAAATGTGTTATAGTGCGTACACACGGTCGGACTTTGTTCGGACATTCCGACAACAAAATCCTAGGATTTTTTCCGACGGATGTTGGCTCAAACTTGTCTTGCATACACATGGTCACACAAAGTTGTCGGAAAATCCGATCGTTCTGAACGCGGTGACGTAAAACACGTACGTCGGGACTATAAACGAGGCAGTGGCCAATAGCTTTCAACTCTTTATTTATTCTGAGCATGCGTGGCACTTTGTGCGTCGGATTTATGTACACACGATCGGAATTTCCGACAACGGATTTTGTTGTCGGAAAATTTTATCTCCTGCTCTCCAACTTTGTGTGTCGGAAAATCCGATGGAAAATGTCCGATGGCGCCCACACACGGTCGGAATTTCTGACAACACGCTCCGATCGGACATTTTCCATCGGAAAATCTGACCGTGTGTACGGGGCATATGAGGTACCGATGGTGATTTCCAATGGTATGCAATCAACCAGTGTATTGCTACACATATTGTATGGATCATTCTAAGGGGAGATATCCTCTCACTTCCCCTTAACTCGTCAGGAAGTGAAAGAAGGGAAATCTCCCTAATGAGACACAGATGGCAAAAAAAAAAAAGAAAGTGATCACCCTCCCCAATGGTATCTAAAATGGACAAAGTGTGTTGGCTACAGATATATACTTTAGGAAGAAAATGGCCTTATTGCCATGGCCGTCATTTACCTCTTGTATCTCTTGACCCGATCTCTTAGATTGTTAGCTCTATGAAGCAAAGCTCTCTGATTCCTACTGTATTAAATTGTATTGTAATTGTACTGTCTGCCCCAATGTTGTAAAATGTTGCGCAGACTGTCAGCGCTATATAAATCCTGTATAATAATAATATTTAGGCACAGGGATGTTCTTTACAATTATGGGATTACACTCGGCTTGCTTTATGATTCACAAGGAAAGCAAAAAGCCATTCATTCCAATAAGTAGGGTTGTCCCGATACCGATACTAGTATCAGTATCGGCACCGATACCGAGCATTTGCCCAAGTACTTGTACTCGGGCAAATGCTCCCGATGCTTCCGCCGATACTATGACTGTCAGCGGTGATCGGCGTGCGGGGGAGTTACTAGCTTCCCCCCCGCGGCTTTCAGTGACATACAGCGGTGATCGGTGCTTGTAACTTCCCCACGCGATCACCGCTGACTGTCACTGCATCCTCCTCCATGCCCCCTCTGTTCCTCTGTCCCCCTCTCCTCTGTCTCCCTCCGTTCCGTTCCTCCGTTCCTCTGCCTCTCCGCTGTCCCCTCCGTTCCGTTCCTCCGTCCCCCTCTCCTTCTCTGTCCCCCTCCGTTCCGTTCCGTTCCTCCATCCCCCTCTCCTTCTCTGTCCCCCTCCGTTCCGTTCCTCCGTCCCCCTCTCCTTCTCTGTCCCCCTCCGTTCCGTTCCTCTGTCCCCCTCTCCTTCTCTGTCCCCCTCCGTTCCGTTCCTCCATTCCTCCGTCCCCCTCTCCTTCTCTGTCCCCCTCCGTTCCGTTCCTCTGCCTCTCCGCTGTCCCCTCCGGTCCGCCGTCCTCCTCCTCCTTCCTTTGTGTATGGAGAGAGTCAGCTGACTCTGTCCATTCACATAACTGAAACATTGTAATCTCCTGTGATTACAATGTGTCAGTTTATGAATGGAGAGGAGCTGCTGTCTTCTCTCCATTCATTCTCAGTGCAGCTGAGGCTGCAGAGAAAGGGACTGGGGAATCTCTATCCTCTGTCTCTTTCTCTGTCTCAAGGGGGAGATATCAGAGGTCTGTTAAGACCCCTGATATCTCACCAAAGCCCCCCAACAGGGCTGATTTAAAAAAAAAAAAAAAACATATTGCAAAAATGAATAAAAAAATTATTATTGTAAAAAATAAAAATTGTAAATAAAAAAAAAAAAACCACACAGACACCGTTCACCCCCCCCCCCCCCCGAAAAAAAAGAAAGCATTGTTTAAAAAAAAAAAAAAAAAACTGTCACGTGACATAAAAAAAAAGTATCGGTAATCGGTATCGGCGAGTACTTGAAAAAAAGTATCGGTACTTGTACTCGGTCCTAAAAAAGTGGTATCGGGACAACCCTACCAATAAGTGCAAAAAAGTGTTGGTGGGGGGGGGGACTGCAGCCTCCACTGCCGTCTGCATTTTTTGGCACAGAGAAATCAGAGAGCATTGTGGAGTAATTACTACAGTAAACAGTGGAGAGTGGATAGCTCTGGCCCCTTAAAGCGGGGTTCCACTCAAATTTTTAACTTAATCTTACCCCCTTCAGTTAATTGCATAGATGTTCAAATGCCGCACGAAAATTTTTTTATCGCTGTAATTACCTTTATATTGTACTTTATTGTGGCACTTCCTGTCTCTCCTCCCATGGGAGTAGGCGTGTTTATTGCCTTTCCCCGGCGCCACACTGTCTCCTGGGAGCTTGGTGTCAGGCTTCCCAAGATTCAGTGCGGAAACAATGATCATGCGTGTGAACAAGCTGTGAATGAACAGCATTCACCGCATCCAGGAAATCAATGCTTGTGGGCTTCATATGCCCACAAGCAAGATGGAAACAGCCAGCATCACATTTTTTAAGTTATTCTTCAGTAAACAGACAGAGGCGGAAATATTACACCCAAACTGTGAGTATTATTTTGGGGTTAGCAAAGTGTCTCAATAACCTAAAAAAAAAAAAAAAAAAAAAGATTGGTCGCCGGACTCCCACTTTAAAGTGCCCAATCATAATCGCTTACTGTTACATCTGGACTATTGCCGGGAGAGCCGTCCCTGTTGGGAGAACACAATAATTATTGCTAATGAGTATAACCGCGGACAGAGATAAAGGGTTTTGGAAGCCTGGTCCCCAGCCAGGACTTACCAAGGGGGAGAAGAGCAAATGGACTATCCCGGTACAATGTAAAGAGGGATACAATTGATATATAAACAATCGTATAAAATTTAGAAAAAGTTTGATACCTAGTACGTGACAAAAGGAGTCAGTAGTAAATTAAAAACATAGGTGACTTGGTCATGGACAGTGTTTCGACTAGTTTCGTGGACTGAACCGCCTCATCAGGAAAAACATCTGTAATTTAATTGACACAAGATCAATGACAATATAGTCAGAATATATATATATATATATATATATATATATATATATATATATATATATATATATATATATATATATATATATATATATATATATATATATATATATATATATATATATACAGTTCACAAAAATGTAGATTGTACAGGGGGGGAAAGAAGAGATGTGAAGCTGCTTACCCAAGTCCTGGTCTGCACAAGGCATCACCAGTAGCCGGTGACAATAATCATATGCTAAAAATCAGATATGCTGGTTGCACTCAAGTCGATCGATCAATCGACTTGGGTACAATCAGCCTGCCCATAGATGGATTGAATCCCGGGTGGTTCCTGCTGAACCATCTATGGCCAGCTCCCCACGCCAACCCATGGTTGCAGGAAAGAAAATCGCATAATCTATGGGCTGCCTCAGCACTGTGTGGTCCACCACTGGAGGAGAAATAGGTCTTGCAGTGGTAGGGGAGTTGGACTGATAAGTGTACTTAGTATGTCTGTTCCTGAGTGCGGCTTTCCCCATCACAGGGACAGTTCTACTTTAGGATTGATACAAACGTACGTGCTCACAAGTGGCATCCATATATGAGCTTTGACACCCTTTGTTCTAGTGACAGTAGATCTTCTGCTTCCTATACCCGACAGATTAGATGAATGTGCATTATCATCAAGAGAGCAGTGACAAGGGTGGGCAGCTCTGAAAGTGTGGAAAGTTAATAAGAAACCAATCAATCCTTTGCAGCTTTGTATTCACCCGCTATCTGTCTACTTCATCAACATCTGTCATGTTCATGTGTGGAAGGTATAGTAACATCCTGTATGAAAGCGTGACTGCACTCATGTACTGTGTCCATACAGTTCATTACAAAGCAGTTATAAAACGTGGTGCTTCTGCCTTTTGCCATAAATCCCTTAAGCATAATTAAATTTAGTGTTTTTAGTACTATGAGAAGTTTCTGTCACACTTAACGTCGATGAGATCATCATGACACAGCCGAGTTACGTCTCCTCTGTAATAGTTACAGGTAAAAGGTAAAAGTAAAGGTAATAGGTAAAAAGTCCATCGAGTTCACCTCAACCAGTAGAAAAAAAATGAATGACTAAATAGTAACCCCTCTCCCCATATACAGAACCGTAAACCAAGAATAGATTCAGAAGAATGCAAAAGCATAGTCCAATTTCCTCCAACAAAGTGTGTGTGTAATAAATAAAAAAAAAAAAAAAAAGATTTTATATATATATATATAGATAGATAGATAGATATATCTCTATGAATATATAGATATAGATCTAGATAGATATAGATATAGATCTAGATAGATATAGATATAGATCTAGATAGATCTAGATCTAGATCTAGATAGATCTAGATCTAGATCTAGATAGATATAGATCTAGATCTAGATAGATATAGATCTAGATCTAGATAGATATAGATCTAGATCTAGATAGATATAGATATAGATCTAGATAGATATAGATATATATAGATATCTATAGATATAGATATCTATATATTTAATTAATTAGAGCTGCACGATTCTGTCTAAAAATGAGAATCATTATTTTTTTTTTTGCTTAGAATAAACATCATGATTCTCGCGGTGTAACATCTTCTTCTTTCACACACAAAAAAATTGTTCTAACTTTACTGTTTTTAGGTTTTTTTTTTTTTAATGTTTTTGTATGGCCAGCATATAATATATTACAGTTCTGTTTGAAAATCTGCAAAACAATCTTTTAACTTTTTTTTTTTTTCTCTTTATCCACTTCACTCCCGGAAGATTTGGCTGCTCAATGACCAGGCCATTTTTTTTGCGACACGGCACTGCGTCGCTTTAACTGACAATTGAACGGTCGTGCGATGCTGTACCCAAACAAAATTGTCCTTTCCCACCCCCCCCCCCCCACAAATAGAGCTTTCTTTTGGTGGTATTTGGTCACCTCCTGCAGTTTTTTTAATTTTTTGCGCTATAAACAAAAGAAGAGCGACAATTTTGAAAAAAAAAAAAAACACAATATCTTTTACTTTTTGCTATAGTAAATATCCCACATTTAAAAAAAAAAAATAATAATTTTTTTTTAGGCCGATACGTATTCTACATATTTTTGGTAAAAAATATCACAATCACCAATATTGATTGGTTTTTCGCAAAAGTTAGAGCGTCTACAAAATAGGGGATAGATTTATGGCATTTTTATTATTATTATTATTATTATTATTATATTTTTTTATTTTATTTTTTTACTAGTAATGATGGCAATCTGTGATTTTGTATTGGGACTGCGGTGTTGCGGCGGACAAATTGGACACTTTTTTTTTTTTTTTTTTTTGACACATTTTAGGACCATTGACAATTATACAGCGATCAGTGCTGTATAAATGTCACTGGCAGGGAAGGGGTTAACACTAGGGGGCGATCAAGGGGTTAACTGTGTTCCCTAGGTGTGTTCTAACCGTAGGTGGGATGGGACTGACTAGGGGAAGAGAGAGACCGGTGTTCATACTTGGTATGAACACAAGATCTGTCTGTACTCCCCTGAAAGAACCGGGATTTGTGTGTTTACACACACAGATCCCGGTTCTCACTCTGTCACGAGCGATCGCAGGTGCCCGGCTGTCATCGCACCCGCCAGGCACACCCATCATTGGTGTCAGTTTGAGGATTATTGACCCATCATTGGTGTCAGTTTGAGGATTATTGACCCATCATTGGTGTCAGTGGAAAAAAGAGCCCCCCAAATATGTTTTTGTATATTGTAATAGACCTTGACCAGGTTTTTTGGGCTGGAGCACCCCTCCCCCTCCTCATTGCCTCTTATTTAGTGGCCACGAGTGCATAGGATGTATCCCCTTCAGTTCTCCCACATAGAGGAGTTTGGCTCCCATGGTTGAGACAAAGGATCTTCCATTCTATTACTAGGGTAGGACCCACTAATTCGGGGTACTTTGTCGCAGTAAGTGGGTTTAGCACTATATGACCATATAGTGTGACCAAACCCCCGTATTTTTTTGAATATGTTCAGGTGTTTTTAACTAGCCCTGCAGGAAATGTCATTCTTGAATGTGTGCGCTGTAAAATATTTTGTAGTGGAAAAAAGAGTGACCCATCATTGGTGTCAGTGGGAGGAATAGGTACCCATCATTTGGTTTCAGTAGAGGCAAGGGTGACCCATCATTGGTGTCAGTAGGAGGCCTAGTGCCCCAAGGGCCTGATGAATACAAGGGTCCTGCCGCTGCTCCCAGCACAAATCTCCCCTCCTCGTACAAGTCCCCCTGTCCTTGCACAAATCCCCACCATCCCCTCTCCTGGCACAAGTCCCCCTGTCCTTGCACAAGTCCCCCCCATTCCTTCTCCTATTACTATTAATTACCCTTCACACCACAAATAGCCCCCATCCCTCCTCCTGCACAAACCTTTCATCTCAGCAGAAATGATTGTTACCCCCCCCCCCCTTCATTCTGTTCAGCTACCACATGTCCTCTTTAATGCTGCTTCTGATGAAGTGGAATGGCCCTCAGGGTGTGAGCAGGCATACTGGCAGGAAGGCTAAAAATGTGCTGCAGTCCTGTAATTACTTGTCCTAAGCCAGAGCACAAGAGCAGGCAGCTGGGGTAGCGGTCTCCACATTGCTTTAGGCCTAATTCGGTTGCAGAATGAGGTGGGCAGGCGGAGAATATGACCATCGCCGCAGTGTTCTATGCAGGTGGGCGGTAACTGAGACCTGCGGGAGCCAACCGCGCTGCCTTGTATGCATAGAGCTGGGTGGGAGCTGTTATCATCCCTGCTGTTTCCTTTGTAGGTGGGCAGGAGCTAAAGGGGGGGCGGGAACTGAGGCACAGGAACCCACCTGCATTGCCTTATACTGTATGCATAAAGCCAGTCTTCTTGCTTTTTTCTATGGGCGTGAGCTAAGGCAGGGGGGGCGGGAACTAAGACCTGCGGGAGTCAACCGGGATGCCTTGTATGCATAGAGCCGGGCGGGAGCTGTGACCATCCCTGCTGTTTCCCAAAAAGAGGGGGGTGGGAACTGAGACCTGCGGGAGCCAACCCGCTGCCTTGTATGTATAGAGGGCAGCCACCGGCCAGCTTTGTTGTGAATGAGATGGGTCCCCTCCTAGGTTTCCCTTTGTGTGCCATCATGAATGCCACTGCCTGCCACCTCTGGTATGCGTGCCGGGTGTTTGTTGTTGCCGACCCCTGCTATAGAGTCTTTATTGTAAAGTTTTTTTTTTTTTTTTTTATTCCTTTTTTTTGTTTTTTGTTTCTATCTTTTGTAAAGTATTTAAGAAAGCTTGCTTTATTGTAATTTTCTTTCAAGACCAAATCCATATTATATTGATCTGTTGTCGTGGGGCCCATAGGCCGGTGCCTACTCTGCCTATTTGGTAATCCGGCGCTGTGTGGATTATTGTGCAACACGTACTGTAGGGCAGATATAGATTTTGACTTTTCACCCCCTTGTAGGCCCTGTACGGGAGATGGAGGGAGAGGCAGCACAAGGAACATGCTGATCCATGTATGGCCCACCTTAAGGGACCCTCTTCACTTTTATTTTATTTTTTTTCCATCTGTGTCCATTGGAGAGATTTGGCATCTCATAGCCACAACTGGAAGTAAGAGGAAATTCTTCCAAAGTGAAGAAATCCCTGGCTGTCACCAGAACCAGTGTCCCCGTTGAAGGATATACCATCTATTCCTGTTCTGGGGACTAAAATGTGGGATTTTCTTTCACTCTTGGTAAGAAACTGGTGAATTTTCTTTTTTATTGGACGGTATAACTTCTTTTGTTTTCTGCCACCTGTAGGTACCATGGGGAGGGATACGAGGAAGGCTTTGCAGAAGGAAATCGCGTTGGTGAATCGGAAGGCAAACAGTATGGCGCAGTTCATGGGGCAAGAGCCGGATCAGAGGTAAATTTCTCAGCTTAGTCTAAACTTAGACCCGGCCCCCGCAGAGCAATGATTGATTAAACTGCATGGTTATGGAACTTAGAGGAGAGGTGGCTAGTCATCAATCAATCAATAGTATATGTAATACCGTACAGCCAATGGAATCCTGAGCAATGGTGCACAGTTCCGATCGGACGAGATTGCATGGCACAACAAAATCATTCTCAAGAAATAATGAACTTTGACCTCATCTAGTCGTTTCCTCAATTGTTGGTCTTATGACTGCCAGTTTTAGTGCTTTGACACCAAATATAGATACCTTGTCAGTACACCATGTGCTCCTCATTCTTTAATTATAGCTCCTTGGTGTCAGGCTGTGTCTTTCCCAGTCTTACTTTCATTGTAGGCGGGAATTGACCTTTGTCAGTCTAGCCACTTTTTCCACTGACATCATACTTTTAGTTGAAACATTTTCACTTCAGTAAACATCCCTATATGTTTTCAATAAAGCCTTTCAGAGAGTTAAAGTAGGCGTAATCTCCCTTGCCTGAATACCTATAGGTACTGCTGGGCTCAAAATTTCAAAATGAGCTACTAGCCAGACCTTTAAGAGTTACTCGCCATCAGTTGCCCCACCCAACCCCAACCCCAACCCCTACCCTGCACCGCCCCTAATATCGCCCCTAAACACTCCCTCGTAAATTATCTCATGAAATGACACTGTTAAATGTTTTATGCAGAATTAAGTTACAAAAATAAATATTAACAACATCACATCAGTGCCCATCAGCGCAGCCTCACCAGTGCCCATCAGCGCAGCCTCACCAGTGCCCATCAGCGCAGCCTCATGGAAGCCGATTCTCCTCCCAGCGATCAGAGAGGAAGAGGCAAGCCGGCCGGATCACACAGAGAGGGGATCTCCTTCTATGACACAGCTTGGCTCTGAAACAGCGGCCGGTGTTCAACAATTTCCCGCCTCCGGGACCGGCTGCTATGATAGATGTCACACTACTTAAATTTCCCGGGATTGGACCAGTGTGTTGTCTATCATATGAGCTGGTCCAGGAGGATTTGGCCGGCTCTTCTCTTTCTCTCCTCTACCTTCCCCTGGCCGATCGCTGGGAGGAGAATCGGCTCCCATTCAACCCCGCCTGCGACCACCCATCCCCCCTTATGTGGCTCCATACTCTGCCTCAGCTCATTTCCACTTGCCAAATGCGAGCAGGCGAGTGGAAATTTTGAGGGCTAGGTACTGTAAATATCTCCTAAACGTGCACCATTTAGGAGATATTTACTGTACATGCAGCCAGGGACGTAACCGGCGCATGCGCTCTGAAGGAACGGCTTACCCGTGCTGTAAACAGCAGCTCCCACGCATAAGCAGGAGTGACGTCATCGCGACTCCATGCCACTCGCACAGCTGGAGTCCGCGAACCCAGACGGAAGACTGGGTAAAGATGGAAGCGCCTTCAGTGGTGACAGCGTCCTGCTGGAAGGCATAGTTTTCAGGTAAGTTTCATATAATGTGCTAGTATACGATGCATACTAGCACATTACGACATTGCCTTTCAGGTAAAAAAAACAAAAAAAACCACCCAGACATTTATTACCGCTTTAAACGTTTGCTGTACCTTTTTAATACAGCTGTCCTTTATTGAACCCCCTCACTACTCGAGGTCAGCCTGCCTGGTTGAAGACTTGCCATCCTCCATGTTCCAGCAATTGTCATTGTTCGGTCCTGCCCGGCACTGCACAGCAGTTCAAAGGAAAAATTCCTGGCTAAGCCCTTCCTGGCCCTGTTTATTCTTAGGGCCTGTGTTGACTGGTTTTGCTCACTTCAAGTGGGCTTTGCATTCCCATACAACAAGTGTCAAATGTAAGGCCTGCAGGGTGAATCTGACCCGCCAAGCCATTTCATGAGGCCCTCACACCCAGGGCTTTTTTTCAGCCATAATGTGGCAGAACTCCATTTTGCTACCTCTGGCTCTCGCCCTCCGCTCCCTGCTCACCACTGTCGCTAATAAACACCGAAGCCTTCTGTGTTTAAAAGTACGGCTTTCTTCTCGGCGGCTTGCAGTTCTCACAGATCCCTGCCGGCCCTGCATGCACTCACAGCAGGGCAGACCAGGGCCTTCTACACTGCCGGGAAGTACTGGAGCTAGCCAGGTAGGTGATATGCAAGGAAGCTTTTGGGGAGGTGGAGAGGTCGGAGCCAAGGAGGAGGGGTAGAAGTGAGATGTGGACAGCCTGTGAAAGAGAGCTGAACCCTACACACTGTGCATAGCACACCCTTAAACCCTGTACTTTGTATGTAGTGCACTCCTCAATCCTGCACTCTGTACGCAGTGCACCCCTGAACTCTGCACTATGTACATAGCGCATTCCTGAACTCTGCAACATGTACACCGCATACTCCTTAACCCTGCACTCTGTACTTAGCGCACCCCTAAACCCTGCACCCTGTATGTAGCGCACTACTAAACCCTGGACTATTTATGGCCCTTTGAAGGCAACTATAATGCTGATGCAGCCCGCAATTAAATTGAGTTTGACACCCCCTGACATACAAGTTTACGGGCAAGCCAAACATGCTTGAAGCAGGTCAAATACACAAATTCTTTAATGGTCAACTCCACCTTTTGCACCATGTTACACCCATATTTAGGGCGTAATATGTAACATGGTGCAAATGCCCCCTCCACCCTCAAGAGATCTGTGAATGAATGAACTACAAGTCCTGTCTGCCACTGCAGCAGATGGACTTCTAGTTCTCAATAGAACACAAGTGCGGTGATCACCACATTTAAAATCCATTGACACATCCTCCAGCTCTCCAAAAGAAAGGCTTGGTACAGACAGGGAGCCAGAGGAAGAGTATGCAGGAGCATTATATTGCACTTGCGGTCCACTGGTTGTGGGTGCAATGCTTAGTGGGCACCTGTGGAAAAAAATCATAAATGCAAGTCATTTTCCTGAAAATATATGTGCGCTTTTTTTAAGGTGGACTTAGCTTTGAACCCTTTCACAGCCAGAGCCAGTGTTCTGCTGAATAATTCAGTTAGTAGGATAATGCCTCCAATGATCTGTGCATGTGCAGTACCGATCAGCTGGTGTGACGTCAACACTGCGCATGCGCAGATTGTCGGAGGCATTATCCAAAGATCAGCAAAGTGCGATCTGCAGTAATCAACAGAACACCGGCACGTTGATGAGGATCTCTCACTCCGCTCTGGTCCCACACACTCCCCGTGCAGCATTGTTGGACTCCCCGGTTAGATGTCAGTGCTGTGTATATCTTCTCCTCCATTCATTTCATGTCACACTTCTCCTCGTGTTACCAACTACAGAGAAGCCGCCACTTCTCTCCCACGCTGCGGGCTGTCGCTCGGGTGTACCAGTGACAACAGGATGCATATGCCACCAATAGTAGACGTCGGTTTTCTGTTGATTACTGCAGATCGCGCTTTGTCGGATAATGCCTCCAATAAACTGTGCATGCGCAGGGTTGACGTCACGCCAGCTGATCCGCAGATCAGCTGAAGTGACGTTATGTACTACGCAGATCGCCTGAGGCATTATCCAATGATATATAGTATTCGACAGAACACCGGTCTTGCCTTTTTCTGTACACTTTTAAAAAGATAAGTTAAAACCCCTAACCATTATATATTTTTTGAAAGCAAAGACCCTGGAGTAAAAATGGTGGTAGTAGTTCCAATTTTTTAACATGTTACATGATTTTTGTGCAGCAGTTTATCAAGTGCAAAATTTCAGTTAGAAAATACATTAAAATGTAATTTTTCGGCATAAAAATGCATTATATAGCCCAATTTGTGGTAACATATAAAGACTGAAGTTGTGCACCGTATATGTAGATACCTACCACGTTGTGCTTTTAAATTTGCATGCGCCCGCAAAACAACGAACTTTGGTGCACTATATTTTTTAAAGGTAACGCTTTCAAAGACCCCGCAGGTCATCAGTTTAGTGTTAAAGTGGTAGTAAAGTCATGATGTTGATTTCTACCTATAGGTCAGCCTATATTGAAGCTTACCTATAGGTACACTAAAATAGCTCCTAAACGTGCACCGTTTAGGAGATATTTACTTTATCAGCAGCTGGTGTAGTCACCGGTGCATGCGCACTGGGCTCTGAATGGACTGTGCTTTTAATTCAGAACACTGTTTCACGGCCATGAATCCCGCAAGCATGTGCAGGAGTGATATAATCGCGGCTCGTCCATTCATATGGCCGATGCCCACGAACCTAGAAGGAAGACAAGGTGACGATGGAAGCGATGCATACCAGCACATTATGACTTAAACTGCCCAGGGGCCCAATTTTTATTTTTATTTTTTGGTGCGGTTTACCACCACTTTAAAGGCTCTTTTCTTTCTCGAACATCACGGAACACAGAGCCACAGTAATTACTGATGGGTTATAGAGGTATCACTGGTGATTGGACACTGGCACACCCTATCAGGAAGTTCAACCCCCTATATAATCCCTCCCCCTTGCAGGGATACCTCAGTTTTTACGCCAATGTCTTAGGTGATGGACGTGTAAAGATGTCCTGTGCTGAGCTCCAAAGGGAATATCCTAAGATCCTATACTGGGGCAAGCCAGGCGAACCGGATCCATTCAAAGTGTCTTTTCATGGCCGAATTGAATGGTACCCGGGCCTCGTGTCCGAAGAAACGAGGTTTTACCCGTAATGCTTCTCTTTTTAGAGAGCTGGACCCCGCAGATCAGAAAATGGCTTTAAACTTCCTAATTTCTGGCGAGGTGCTTTACGGTCCCAGAACTGTTGGATCCCCCTACTGATGGGGGCCCCAGTCTCTGACGTTTTTTTCAAACGGAGCCCACCGTGAGAGGTGAAGATTGGGTCTGTGTAAACAGCACCCTGCGGCTGGATAAGGTAAGAGGAGATTCCACAGAATTTTTGAGTTCTAGTGGTTTTTCTCCTTTAAGGTAAATGCATGCTATGCCTATTGTGACCACCGGGGGCTGCCAAGAGCACAAATCTACACATGCTGAATGTCTGTCTCAGGTGTTAATTGCTGATTATGTCCCAGCATCTCAAGCAGGCTGCAAACAGGTAAGGTGGAAAGGGGGATTTCTCATGTTTGAATGTTCCCCCCAGGCTAGGGCCACAGGGGTCTAGAAAGTGGTTATACCACCCGGGCTCTGCGGCCTAATGGCCACCATCTCTGAAGATAGCCGTTCAGGCAGATCTTGTTACCAGCCTTCCTCCCTCCCCTCCCCCCATCCCCAGCCTTTCTCCAGAAGCATGACAGGAGAGTCTGCAGCACGGGAAGCGCTCGTTTTTTTCAAAACTCGAGGGGGGGGCGGTAGAGGGGGGGGCGGGACGTCAGCACAGGTGCTTAGACTCCCACTCAGGCCAGCTGCAGGCTATTAGAGG
Organism: Lithobates septentrionalis; assembly: GCA_037952835.1. Lineage (NCBI taxonomy): Eukaryota > Metazoa > Chordata > Amphibia > Anura > Ranidae > Lithobates > Lithobates septentrionalis. The sequence goes on from JBBDGP010001657.1 coordinate 2,096,255, forward strand.
CACTCTGTACAGGTGCACTCAGCCTTCTGAGAGACACAGAGCTGACGGTCGCATGTAAGGTGGGACACAGGCATTCTCCTAGGCAGCATTTACTGAAGTAACACCAGACTGAGCATTGGGTAGCAAGGCTTTTAGCCAGACTACATCGCTCAGCGGGCAGTGTTCATTTGTATACCTCACACCTTGTTGCTTTGCACTATGGGTAGAATAGGTTCAAGCACCCCAGGAACCAGAGACACTAGGGGATCTCGTTCAGGTTCTGAGGGCCCCCTGTTGGCAGCATCCTCCCCCCCTAAAGATGGGCCAGGGACGGCTAGCCAGGGAGAGCCATCGGGGTCAGGGGCTACACCTGCTTCTGGCACTTCAGCCCCTGTATATATTACACAAGAGGTTTTTTCCTCAACCATTAATGGTCTAGAGGAAAGATTAATGGCCGTGATTATGTCTTCACTCAGTGGAAGAAAACGCACTAGACTTTCCTCTGTTCCCCAAGACCCTCAGACAGAGGAGCGCTGGGATAAAGGAGATGAATCCCTTTCAGAGGATCGGGATGGGACGGATGATTCCTCTTCGGAGGAATCAGGTGGAGAGGGACTCTCTGCGACTTCCCAAGAGGAGAAAGTCTTAGTGCAGATCCTTACTGGATTGGTCCGCTCCACATTTAAGTTGCCCCTACCTGAAACTGCTAAAGAATCCTCTTCTGCTTTGGGGTCACTGAAACCTTTCCAAGCAGCACATGCTTTTCCTGTTCATATTTTACTTGAAAAGCTCATTTATTCTGAGTGGGATCACCCAGACAAACGTTTTTCTCCGCCGAGAAAGTTTTCAACACTTTATCCGATGGAAGAAAAGTTTATTAAAATGTGGGGAATACCGGCTATTGATGCCGCCATTTCCTCCGTAAATAATAGCCTGACTTGTCCTGTAGACAACGCTCAGATGCTCAGGGATCCTGTAGATAAAAGGATGGAATCCCTATTGAAGGATGTTTTTCTCCTTAGCAGGATCAGTGGCCCAACCTGCAGTAGCAGCGATTGGAGTCTGTCAATACTTAAGAGACCATGTTAAGCAGGTCATCAAAGTATTACCTGAACAGCAGGCCCAGGGGTTTGCTAACCTTCCAGCGGCCTTATGCTTTGTGGTTGACGCCATTAGAGATTCTATCGTGCAAACCTCCCGTCTTTCACTGGGGTTGGTGCATATACGTAGAATCCTATGGTTGGAAAATTGGTCAGCCGAAGCACCATGTAAGAAGCTACTGGCTGGGTTTCCATTTCGTGGTGCAAGGTTGTTTGGAGAGGACTTGGATAACTATATCAAGAGAATCTCTTGTGGGAAAAGCACTCTCTTACCTGTCAAGAAGAAGAGTAAACGTCCCTCTTTCAAACGGACTCTTTCCCCAACGCCGGGGGCTTCAGCCTCCAGGCAGTCTCGACGGCCGCCTCCATCGGGGTCCAGAGACAAGAGTCAACCCCAGAGACAAAAGAAGTCCTGGGGAAAGAAGCCTACTAGGCAAAACACGAAGACCTCTGCATGAGGGGGCGCCCCCGCTCACTCGAGTGGGGGGAAGACTGCGACAGTTCTCAGAGCTCTGGCAGGAGGACTTCCAGGACAGATGGGTAATCTCCACGGTAACCTTAGGGTACAAGCTGGAGTTTCAGGAATTCCCTTCTCCTCGGTTCCTCAGATCAAGTGTTCCCAGAGACCCAGAGAAGAAGCAGTCGCTCCTTCTAGCGTTAGAGCGACTTTTGTCGCAGGAGGTCATTATGATAGTTCCCGCAAAGGACCAGGGATTGGGCTTCTATTCCAACCTTTTTACGGTCCAAAAGCCAAATGGGGATGTCAGGCCCATTCTGGACTTAAGGGATCTGAACCGATTCCTAAGGATTCAATCCTTCCGCATGGAATCAATTCGAACAGTAGTTCCCACCCTGCAGGGAGGAGAATCTCTGTCATCAATAGACATCAGAGATGCATATCTGCATGTGCCCATTTTTCCTGCTCATCAGAAGTTTCTGCGCTTCGAGGTAGGAGGGCGCCATTTCCAGTTTGTGGCTCTGCCTTTCGGGATAGCCACTGCACCTCGAGTGTTCACAAAGATCTTGGCTCCTCCTCTGGCCAGATTAAGGGCTCGGGGTATAGCTGTCATAGCATACCTAGACGACCTGCTCTTGATAGACCGGTCGGTAGCCTCTTTGAATGGAAACTTGAGGACCACAGTCAGGTATCTAGAACACCTGGGTTGGATCCTCAACTTAGAAAAGTCTTTCCTAAAACCAGTAAGAAGACTGGAGTATTTAGGTCTGATTATAGATACAAGCCAGGAGAAAATATTTCTACCCCAGGCAAAAATCGCTGCTTTAAGAGAGCTGATTCTGGCAGTAAGGACCAAGAAGGGTCCCTCAGTCCGCCTTTGTATGAGGCTACTAGGGAAGATGGTGTCTTCATTCGAAGCAGTTCCCTATGCTCAGTTTCATTCAAGAATGCTGCAACACAGTATTCTGTCGACCTGGAACAAGAAAGTTCAGGCATTAGACTTTCCGATGCACCTGTCGCATGCGGTGCGTCAGAGCCTCAATTGGTGGCTCATACCCGAAAACCTGCAGAAGGGGAAATCCTTTCTACCGGTTACCTGGACAGTGGTAACAACAGATGCCAGCCTGTCAGGTTGGGGAGCAGTTCTGGAACAGGCTGCGGTCCAAGGGGTATGGTCCAAGGGGTATGGTCCAAGACAGAGAGGACCTTACCCATCAACATTCTGGAGATCCGGGCGATACATCTAGCTCTAAAAGCCTGGACTATCAGGCTACAGGGTTGTCCGGTCAGGATCCAGTCCGACAATGCCACAGCAGTGGCTTATGTCAATCATCAGGGAGGCACCCGGAGCCGAGCTGCTCAAAAGGAGGTGAACCAGATCTTAGTCTGGGCAGAGATGCATGTGCCATGCATATCGGCAGTTTTCATCCCGGGAATAGAGAATTGGCAGACGGACTATCTAAGTCGCCAGCAGTTACTTCCAGGGGAATGGTCTCTGCATCCCGACGTCTTTTGGGCCATATGCCAAAGATGGGGGGTTCCAGATGTAGATCTCTTTGCATCCCGATTCAACAAAAAGATAGACAGATTTGTGGCAAGGACAAAAGATCCTCTTGCATACGGGACGGATGCGTTGGTGATTCCGTGGCATCGGTTCTCACTGATTTACGCATTCCCGCCTATTCTGCTATTACCACGACTCCTTCGCAGGATCAGGCAGGAAAGGAAGTCGGTACTTCTGGTGGCCCCCGCTTGGCCCAGAAGGACTTGGTATGCAGAAATAGTAAGGATGACGGTGGGTTCCTCGTGGACCCTACCAGTACGCCCAGACCTGTTATCTCAGGGTCCAGTGTTCCATCCTGCCTTACAAACGCTAAATTTGACGGTTTGGCTATTGAGACCCACGTTCTGAAGAGTCGTGGGCTCTCAGGTCCTGTCATATCTACCTTGATTAATGCAAGGAAGCCAGCTTCCAGGATGATTTATCATAGAGTCTGGAAAGCTTATATAACCTGGTGTGAATCCAGAGGTTGGCATCCCAGGAAATATGTCATAGGTAGAATTCTTGACTTTCTACAATTAGGATTACAGATGAAGCTGGCCTTGAGTACCATCAAGGGCCAGGTCTCGGCTTTATCAGTATTATTTCAGCGGCCACTTGCTTCGCATTCTTTGGTCCGAAATTTTATGCAGGGGGTGATGCGTCTTAATCCTCCGGTTAAAGCGCCCCTAAACCCCTGGGACTTGAACTTGGTTCTGGCTGTGTTACAGAAACAGCCTTTTGAACCAATAAGTCCGATTCCTTTGTTCTTGTTGACAAGGAAGTTAATTTTTCTGGTGGCCATCTCTTCTGCTAGAAGAGTATCAGAATTAGCAGCTCTTTCCTGTAAGGAGCCTTATTTGATTATACACAGGGATAGAGTGGTACTACGCCCTCATCCTAGTTTTTTACCGAAGGTGGTTTCTGATTTTCATCTAAACCAAGACATTGTTCTACCTTCCTTTTTTCCAGATCCCTGTTCTCCGGAAGAGAGATCTCTACATTCGTTGGATGTAGTAAGAGCAGTTAAGGCCTATCTAGGGGCAACTGCTCAGATCCGCAAGACGGATGTTTTGTTTGTGCTGCCAGAGGGTCCCAATAGAGGACAGGCAGCGTCGAAAGCTACCATTTCTAAATGGATTCGACAATTGATCATTCAAGCTTACGGTCTGAAACAGAAGATTTCTCCGTTTCAGATCAGGGCACATTCCACAAGGGCTATTGTTGCTTCTTGGGCAGTGCATCACCGGGCCTCTATGGCTCAAATCTGCAAGGCCGCAACCTGGTCTTCAGTTCATACATTCACCAGATTCTATCAGGTGGATGTGAGAAGGCATGAGGATATCGCCTTTGGGCGTAGTGTGCTGCAGGCAGCGGTACAGGGTCCTCAGGTCTGATGGCACCCTACTTGGTCGTGGTCCCCCCCCCCTCAGGTAGCATTGTTCTGGGACATCCCATCAGTAATTACTGTGGCTCTGTGTCCAGTGATGTTCGAGAAAGAAAATAGGATTTTTTAAAACAGCTTACCTGTAAAATCCTTTTCTTTCGAAGGACATCACGGGACACAGAGGTCCCGCCCCTCTTCTAATACACTATATTGCTTGGCTACAAAACTGAGGTATCCCTGCAAGGGGGAGGGATTATATAGGGGGTTGAACTTCCTGATAGGGTGTGCCAGTGTCCAATCACCAGTGATACCTATATAACCCATTAGTAATTACTGTGGCTCTGTGTCCCGTGATGTCCTTCGAAAGAAAAGGATTTTACAGGTAAGCTGTTTTAAAAAATCCTATTTTTTCTTAACAAACATGTTATACTTACCTGGTCTGTGCAATGGTATTGCACAGAGTGGCCACTTGCGTCCTTTTCTGGAGTCCTATGCCAGCAATCTCCGCTCCTCCTCTTCTGCAAGTGCCCCCTCAGCAGGCTGTGTGCTAAGGGGGCACTTGTGCAGGCCAGCTCCTGAGCTGGACTGTGTGTGTCAATAGACACGCGTCCCTGCCCCCTGCTTCAGTGGTTCCCATTGCTCCCAGCAAGTCCTGTAAGGAAATAAAGAAGGGAGCAGCACTGCCGCAGATGGGCACAGCGGTGGAGCAAGATAGGTAAGTATTGGGGGGCGAGCCAATAGTGGCACACTTTTTAGAGAGAGCAGAGCGTGCATTAAGGTTAAAAAAAGTCTTGTCTGTAGAACCACTTTAATTGTGAATTTTGGCCCTAGAATAATTGCTCGCACATTCCAGTGTACGTAGCGATATGTAACTTTTTTTGCAAGTGATGTTTTCGTACGTGGCGCCCCTGACAGGTGTTTGTTCGTGTGTGAGTACAGAAAAGGACGAAATGGTCTCAAAAGTGTTTGTGTAAGTCCTTGGGTGTAACTTCATTTGTTGACTTTTTATTTTTTCACTAAAACTTTATATTACATAGGGGACAGAAAGTCATTTAGACCCCTGATGTCCCAGCAGCCTTCCACTGAAGCTAATAGAGCGCAGGTCGCTGCCACCACCTTTTTATGGATGCACTTGCACACAGGAACTTGGCAGGTTGGTTGTTCCAAACATCTTGGAGAAGTAACCACATATCTTCTGTGGATGTAAGCTGCCTCAGATCCTTCTGTTTCTTCATGTAATTCCAGACAGACTTGATGATGTTCAGATCGGGACTCTGTGGGGGCCAAACCATCATTTCCAGGACTCCTTGTTCTTCTTTACACTGAAGATAGTTCTTAATGACATTGGTTGTATGTTTTTGGGGTCATTGTCCTGCTGCAGAATAAATTTGAGGCCAATCTCACATCTCCCTGATGGTAAGGCATGAAGGATAACTAACTGCCTGACAGGCAGCAGCTTTTGCACAGTACTGTATGCACCAGGCTTTTTTGATGACATTTTAATGAAATATTAATACATGAATTCTATAATTGCATAGTTGTATTGATACATTTACAGTTTTTTGGTATATGATTATGCATGTAATGATACTCCTTGTGAGAGATGTACCTTTGCCCCAGGCTTAGGAGCGTTGCATGTTTTATACACACATCAGTAAATTAAAAGTTATAGGGAGTATACTGTATGTTATTTTTAATTTTGTATGTATGCAATATGTTTGGATCAGTAGACCAGCCTTCAAATTTTCTACTGGCCGAGTGTAAAATGAGGGCTGGCAAGTGTGAGCTGCCTGGGAGCAGGGGGGGGGGGGGGGGGGCGCAGCACTGCCAGCAGGTGGGGTTGAATGGGAGCTCTTCTCCCAGTGATTGCCCAGAGGAAGAGAGAGCTGTCCGGAACATCACTGTAGCCGCTTTCATTTCAGTTGCTGTGTGTTCCCCGCGCTCGCCGTCGCATACAGCCCCACCTCCTGCCTGGGTACTTTGATAGACAGAACACCAGTCCAATCCCAAGACGTGTAACCTATATCAAAGTCCCTGGGCCAGGAGGTGGGGCTGTTTGTGACAGGGAGCGTGGGGAACACACAGCGACTGAAATGAAAGCTGCTACAGTGATGTTCCTCAGCGCTCTGATGATCTGGCTGGCAATCCTATTCCTCTCCTCTCTTCCCCCGCACTGGTAGGCTGCATTGTTGGGCACAGGTGAAGCAGCATTGATGGACACAGGTAGGCTGCATTGATGGACACAGGTAGGCTGCATTGATGGACACAGGCTGCATTAATGGACACAGGCTGCATTAATGGACACAGGCTGCATTAATGGACACAGGCTGCATTGATGGACACAGGTAGGCTGCATTGATGGACACAGGTAGGCTGCATTGTTGGGCACAGGTAGGCTGCATTGTTGGGCACAGGTAGGCTGCATTGTTGGGCGCAGGTAGGCTGCATTGTTGGGCACAGGTAGGCTGCATTGTTGGGCGCAGGTAGGCTGCATTGTTGGGCACAGGTAGGCTGCATTGTTGGGCACAGGTAGGCTGCATTGTTGGGCACAGGTAGGCTGCATTGTTGGGCACAGGTAGGCTGCATTGTTGGGCACAGGTAGGCTGCGTTGTTGGGCACAGGTAGGCTGCATTGTTGGGCACAGGTAGGCTGCATTGTTGTGCACAGGTAGACTGCATTGTTGGGCACAGGTGGGCTGCATTGTTGGGCACAGGTGGGCTGCATTGTTGGGCACAGGTGGGCTGCATTGTTGGGCACAGGTGGGCTGCATTGTTGGGCACAGGTGGGCTGCATAGTTGGGCACAGGTGGGCTGCATAGTTGGGCACAGGTGGGCTGCATAGTTGGGCACAGGTGGGCTGCATCGTTGGGCACAGGTGGGCTGCATCGTTGGGCACAGGTTGGCTGCATCGTTGGGCACAGGTTGGCTGCATCGTTGGCCACAGGTGGGCTGCATCGTTGGGCACAGGTGGGCTGCATCGATGAGCACTGATAAAGTTGCTGTTAATATTTATTTTTAGAACAATAAAACCTTTAAGTGTCATTTCATGAGATAATTTATGAGGGCGTGTTTAGGGGCATGTTTAGGGGCAGGGTTGGGTGGGGCAACTGGTGGCGAGTAACCCTTGAGACCTGGCTAGTAGCTCAGGAAAAAAGAGGCTTCCATCATACCAAATGAAGAGTATGGTAGTCCCATCCCATCGTGTTATAAATACTCTCCAAGGGGTGATGTACCCCAATACCCTTATTATGGGGTACATTACCCCTTGGAGAGTATTTTATAACACAATTATTATTCATTTGTATATCTTCGGTTCTGTTTCTGTATGGAATGTACATTTTTACATGTTGTAGACGTTTGTACGTCTTTTTTTTACTGTATACCATTAAAAATATATTTTTTTAACTCCAGAGTTGGTGGTCTGTCAAAGTCCCAATAAGGGGGTTATCTTTCTCTGGCTAGTAGCTCAGGAATTAAAATTTTTGAGCCCTGCAGTAGACTTTATAATAATGTGCCTTTTCAGTAATGTTTTTTTGTTTTGTCCCCCCTCCCGCAGTTGGGCTGTTATCTGGGATTTGCCTCTACATGGAGACACCTTCTTACCCCGGGCTCAGATGATAAGCAAAGGTTTGTCTTTTTTTTTTTTTTTTTTTGGCATTTTATATACCATGTAGTAACAATATATGTGCAATCAATAATAAGAACCTCATTCAGATATGAAATTAACAAAATAACCCCTTTCCACCCAGCCCCAGCATTCTTTTAACAGGGTCATTATGCCCGGGCGGTGGCTAGGACCTCACAATTGTCTGCCCACTTTAATTGGCCGTCACAGTGATCACATACCGGCTCCTGAGCAATAGACCAGAAGCTGTCTTTGACAGTGTGGTCACTGTGTTGGTAGCCAATGGATGCGTATGTGCAGCGTGTGGGCGTTACAAACCATCCTCTTTTCCCCCGCACATGGGCCGCAAGCGGTTAATGAAACCCTGTATTTATTTATACATCCTCAAAGAGACCTTTTTTATCAGGACACTCATTTCAAAAACAATCTTCCCATAAGATTATATGTGTGTTTATTGTATGTTATGCATGTTATTTATCTGGAAAAACGTCGCTTGTGTGGACATTCAAAAGCCCTGAAACTGCTGCTGGGTGCCGCCATGTTAGATGTCAGCAGGCTCAGAACTGTCACTCTACACTACAGTATTCTCTTTTACGTCTCTATCAGTAGCTACAAAAAGGCTTATAAAGGAGAGGGGTGAAGGAGCTGGGCCAGCACATATAGTGATTAGAAACACCTAGAAGAGGGGAGAGCTATGAGGTGCGCAGAAGGAGGGGGCTGTGCTAGGGATCTGACTAGTCAATTTTTCTAGCAAGTACTAAGGAACGCTGCAAGTGAATAAAAAAAAATAATTTTGGAACTGAGAAACACTGCAAATAAGCATTTGAAATGCTTGATTTTTTTTGTGTTTTTTACCTGCAGTTTTTAAGGTGGAGACAATGTCTTTTTTTTTAAATGTATTTTTTTAATTTCAAGCAATGTAAGAACTTGAATTTTACTTATTAACCTCTTGCAGTCCCCGTACTGCAAACTGGGGATGGAAGAAACAGCACAAGAAGCATGATAATAGAAGGAGAGCACTAAATGATAGAGAGATGTGCTTATCATCAATCTGCTGCCTCTCCTGTCACTGTCAAGTCACTTAAAGTGGACATTCACCCATCTGATGCAATAGGCATAATTTTAATTCTTCCCCTATCCCCAATGTCAAACGTAAAGAAAGATTCATTTTTTTTACGTTTTTTAAATTGGCTCTGTTCTCTAGGTGCCATTCCCACCTAGGCCAGAATGAATATGGACAAGTAAAAGCCTCTGGAGTACCCTATAAAGTCCAAATGAGTCCGAAATAATATGGAGTAGGTAGTGGATCCGAATACTCAGGACTGCCATCGAAGGGGACCAGAAGCCAAATTCCAGCAAGCTGAGAGAGAAACAAGGAGAGGGGCGCCTCTGAGTGCAGAATTAAACACTTTAATAGTAAAACAATAGCAACTCACATGGTGGAAGGTAAAACAAGAGCACATCTGTAAGCTGAGAAGTCCAGAAGCAAGATGGATGATCAAATCACTGTTGTTCCACTTTGCAGTGGTGTAGTGGGAGATATGGCAGGCACATCAGATATCCCAGGAAGGTGGGGCGGTGAGCTGTCAAAGCCTTGGCTGTCAACACTGCAGGTCCTGGAGTCCTCGCTGGGAACCGCTATAGATGGAAGACCTAAACTAAACAGATGGTGCAGCGCTAATATAGGACACAAAAATATATACATATAATCAATGTGAAACGGAGCAATATATTGATCAAATATCATGAAGTTCATAAAGGCACAGAGCAGTCCATAGATAATCCTTGTGTGAGGTCAAACAGCATGCTGTAAAAGGTGACAAATCGATGAGCCCACCACCAATGTTCAGAATGGCCTCTCACCTGATGATATTGACACTTTAATTACAGAGGGTCAAGATAAGCATTCTTTTAAGGTCATAAGTAGTACAGCATACATAAACATCCGTCAGGACACTGGATCAGGATATTCGGATAATGCAGTGCATAAATAATAAAAGATGGCAAAAAATAGTGCTCTCTGTATAGATAACTATTTATTGTAAAAGGTTTAAAATTAAACACTCACATATAAAGCACTCAACTAGTGCAAGTAAACAAGCTCGAGCGGTGATATCCAAAAGCAATGAGGATGCGCGATGGCCGCGGGTGACGTCACGCCGTATCCTCGTTCTGGACGCGTTGCGTCCCAGTGGGCGGGGACTTCTTCAGCAGATGAGGACACGACGTGGGCACCCGCGCTTTATACTAGGTAAGTAACCATGGCAATGCTAAACAAACCATGGCCGGCATCACAGAGACCCGGAAGTCAATCCGGAAGTGTCCCCTTGCCTAACAAAGTAAGACGAACGGAAACAAGTCATTATGCACCAATAAAACGAAAAATTGAAAAAAGATAAAATAGAATATATCATAAACAAATATATATATTATATGCATCAATCCACATAGGGTTTGTGCAATAAAAAGCAATACTCGATAAAAAATATCAATAATTCTAAAAATCCATTATATTATATAAATAAAATAGATCGAAATTGTGAGTCATTCGCGGCCATCGCTAACTCATGAATATGCGTACATCAACGATCAGAGATAAAACAATTGGTATCGAAGTCCACGTTTAACCCTTCAGGGCAAAGAACTCTGGTTTCAAAAATCCAGTAAGATTCCCTTTTGCTTAGTTGTCTTATAAAATTTCTTCCCCTCCAGTGCTTAGTGACCCTTTCTATGCCCCAGAATCTCAAACTTTTAGGATTCTGTTGGTGGTAAAGTTTGAAATGTCTGGATACATTGTGGGATTTAAGGCCTTTTTTAATATTACTTACATGCTCAGCAAGCCTAACATGTAGGGGTCTAGATGTTCTACCGATATACTGGAGCCCACAACCGCACTCCAGCATATACACGACCCCTACAGTGTCACAAGTGATTAGTTGCTTGATATCGTATTCCTTATTGGTGGCTGATGCCAGAAATTTTTTCCTTTTCTTAATATTCCTCTTAGCATGGCATGCTTGCAAGGAACACATTTTCCACATGCATAAAAACCTCCCAAAAAGGAAAACAGCCTATCAGAAGTAGGAACTGGAGGGTTTAAAACGCTAGGGGCCAGACGGTCCCTTAGTGAGGGGGCTTTTCTATAAATAAATTGAGGTCGATCTGGTAATAAAGGGCCTAGGATTTTGTCCTGCTTCAGGATAGACCAATTCTTTTGTATGATCTTCTCAAACTTACGGTATTGTACATTATAGTCAAGCACCATTTTAAAATTGTGACTTTCTCCATCAGAATCCCTGATAGCATTGGAAACCAATGTACTTCTATCCAGAGATCTGACTCTAGTCATTTCCTCCTCCAACATAGGGCGATCATAACCTTTTTGTTCAAACCTAGATGTAAGGACTTGGGACTGCATAACAAAATCATCCTCTGAGGTGCAATTCCATTGCAACCTAATATACTGACCCCTGGGTATGTTGCACAACCAAGAACGGTGATGACAACTTCCCAGGGGAATGTATGAGTTGCGATCAGTGGGTTTGAAGTAATTGGTCAATGTAAAATGGTCATATGCAATACTGATGGTCAAATCCAAGAAAACAACCTTTTCTGGATCTATCGTCCAAGTTAAGGATATGTTCTTTTGATTGTTGTTGAGAGATTCAATAAAAGTATCAAGTTTACCTCTATCACCTCTCCATACAAGGATGAGATCGTCTATAAATCTCCGATAGCAAAAAAGTTCTGGGGGTCGATTTAAAAATACAGCTTCTTCCTCCCAGTGGGCCATAAAAATATTGGCCACACTGGGAGCGAAGCGAGCCCCCATGGCGACTCCCCTTGTTTGCAAGTAAAATTCCCTATTATACCAAAAATAGTTCCTAGTTAAACAAAAGTCAAGACAACTCAAAAGAAATTCTTGATGTCTCCCCGACAATGAAGATGAGGACAGGGCCCATTCGACAGATGACATGGCATCCTTATGACCAATAATGGTATACAGTGAACTAACGTCCGCTGTTACCAAAAAAGTAGGGGATGAGCATTCAAGAGTTTCCAAAATCTGAATGATATGCTTGGTATCCTTTAAAAATGCAGGAGTTTTTATCACAAGCAGGTGCAAAAATAAATCAATTTATTGTCCAAGCCTCGCAGATTGGAGAGATGACCAAGAATGTTGAATCTCTTAAAGATAGTGAAGAGTTTATAAGATTGTCAGGGGAACTAAAAAATAAGCTCATTAAATGGGATTTGAAAACACAAAATAAAAAGAGGAAAAAATTCATCAGGGATTTTGAGGATTTTAATGGGGGGATCATTTTCAAATGGCAAAATACTCCAGTGCTGGAGGATCCTGTTCCAGCTACTGTGTCTACTCAAGTTAACACAGGTGTTATTAGAACTGATACCCCCAGAAATAATCCCGTTCATGAATATGATCATCCATATCCTGTAGTATCTGCACCTTACCAAAACTCCTATAGCCATAAGAAAAAGAGTAAAAAGAGAGGGAATAACTCTAGAGGGAGGGGCAGAGGTGGTAACATTAGGCCTCATAATCATCATGAGACACCCTATCGCCAGAATGGTCACTCAGCATATGAGGAAAGTAGGGATTATTTTGAAAGAGGAGGTCCCAACCCCCCCTATAATAAACCCATTCCCACATCCAATCGGTTTTCTCCACTTACTGACCACACACCCTACAATGACAGGGGTTTTTTAGACCAGCGGGGGGAACAGAGATACACCCCCCCCCCCCCCCGCCTTACCAACCTTACCGAGGAAAACCATGGAGACAGTCCGCACCATATACCCCTCCAAACGTTGGTCCTCGAAAGCAAAAAGAAAGAGAGGAAGGAGAGGGGGTAGGAGAACACAAAAGGCCCAAACCGCGTTAGGAGTTGGTATTTAAAAACCTTAGTCAAGTCACGCCTAATGAAGATGAAATTAAGGTTTTAGATCGAGGTTTGAAATTTGCGCCCATAAAAAAACCTCAATAAATTTGATACTTATGTCAACATTCAGAAATATGTTAGAACTCTCAACATGAAAAAATATTTTCTTGCTCAGCCACATCAGGGAATGAAACCTTTAGTTTCTAATCACTCCACCTTATGGAACAGATCCACGTTTAACCCTCATAATACAGACAATACGTTTTTAGAAGTGTTTAAGAACATGGTATCCCATGATTTGGATAAACTTCAGGTCAAGAAAATTTCTGACCCACTTTGTATTAAGCGTGGAATCCAATCTCTAGCGGAACGAAAAGACATTGTGATTCGCCCCGCTGACAAGGGGGGTGGTTTAGTTATTTTAAGTAAAGAATATTATCAAACAGAAATGAGTCGTTTACTCTCAGATCAAGAAACGTATTGCATTCCCAGTACAGACCCCATGTTGGCATTTAAGGATGAATTACATTCCATTATAGAGGATGGCAAGGATCAAAGGATCCTCAATAAGAAAGAAGCCATGTATCTAGATCCTTTGTTTTGTAGAACACCCATTATTTACTTTTTACCCAAGATCCATAAAGACACCACCAATCCCCCCCCCCGGTCGACCCATTGTTAATGGGATCGACTCAGTGACTGCGAGGCTTGGACAATATATTGATTTCTTTTTGCAACGGCTTGTGATAAAAAACTCCTGCATTTTTAAAGGATACCAAGCATATAATTCAGATTTTGGAAACTCTTGAATGCTCATCCCCTACTTTTTCGGTAACAGCGGACGTTAGTTCACTGTATACCATTATTGGTCGTAAGGATGCCATGTCATCTGTCAAATGGGCCCTGTCCTCATCTTCATTGTCGGGGAGACATCAAGAATTTCTTTTGAGTTGTCTTAACTTTTGTTTAACTAGGAACTATTTTTTTTTTTTTTCCTCAAACAAAAAGGTTTTTATTTCAGCAAAAATTATTACATACAGTTCCGGAACACATATGTCGGTGTATAAAGTAGCGGTACAATCAGACATGAAGACAGTAGATATTGCAATATAGATTGAAGGGTGCGGAAATCCGTCCCCCCTCTCTAATGACTGCCACCGGGGAAGAGTATAGTAACTGTACCCATTTAATGTAGTCCCCAATCCCAAACTTCTTCATTACTGCTCATAGGTAGTCCCATTCGACGCTATCAAATGCCTTATGGTCGTCCAGGGAAAGCAGGGCTCTATCCCCCCTATTATCTGACTGGGATTGTATATTGAGAAAAAGTCTGCGCAAATTTATCAAAGTCGATTTCTGGGGCATGAAGCCGGATTGGTCTGAATGTATTATGGTGGATATGACTTTGTTCAGACGTAACGCCAGTACCTTGGCGAGAATCTTCACATCAGTTTGTAAAAGCGAGATCGGACGATACGATCCCGGGTCCAGTGGGTCTTTGTTGGGTTTTAATATCAGGACTATGCTTGCTCTGGTCATTGACTGGGGGAGGTTGCCACTTTGTTTTGCTGCATTAAATACCTTCAGCAGGTGTGGAAGTATACATTCCCCATACTGTTTGTAAACTTCAATGGGGAGCCCATCGTCCCCCGGAGCTTTAGAGTTGGGGAACAGACTGGTCGCCACCTGTAGTTCATCAATAGTGATAGGGTCATCCAGCTCAGCACGAGATGCCTCAGATAAAGCGGGGAGCTGGATTTCATCTAAATATTCAGTGAGCGAGTCCTGTGAGTAAGTTTGTTTAGATTGGTATAAAGAGGAGTAAAATCTCACCAATTCTGCTAGGATCTGGTCTGGGCTATTGGTTAATCCTCCCCGATGAGAGCGTAGTGCTCCAATCGAAGAAGAGGTCTGATGGGAGTGGGCAATAGTTGCTAACAGACGACCAGTGTGTTCTCCCTCCTCATAGTGTGCAGTTTTTTGAAAAAACCTCTTTCTCTCCGCTGTAGATGATGTGACCTTATATAGCGCCTCTTGCGCCGAAAGCCATGCATCCTTATTAGCTTGGGTTGGATCAGCAATAAATCGCCCCTCTAATTCCTCTGCCATATGTTCTATTCCCTCCCTCTGAGCATGGGTCTTCCTTTTAACTGCTTGAATTTCAGCGATAAAAATGCTTCGAAGGACTGCCTTAAAGGCCTCCCAGGATAAAGCAGATGAAGCTTCATTGGCATGAACCCGCCAGTACTCTGCAATATGGAGTTCTATTTGCTCATGGGAAGGGAAGAGATTCAGCCAAAATGCATTCATCTTCCACGGAGCCTTAGCCGTCGTGGAAGGAGGACGCACCTCTAGGGTCACAATCAGTGGTGAATGATCAGATACACTTCTAATAGCATATGTCACTGTCGAGATGTAGCAGTCCGCTACCCCCGAACACAGACAAAGGTCTATCCGTGATAGAGAGGAGTGGCCCCTGGAGAAACAAGAGAACTGACGCACCTCTGGATTCCCTGCTCTCCAAGGGTCCTTCCATCCCACTTCCTCCATAAACTTACTGAGTGCTGTGCGACCCCAACCCCGCCCACTCGCTACTGGTGGGTGCTTGTATAGAAATGGATCAGTGTAGTTATTAAAGTCTCCGAAGGCATACAGTGGGACCTCAGGATATTTAACTTGGTATGCTAGCAGGGCTCTCACTACTTGGTTGTTATACGGAGGAGGCACATACACAAAGGCTAATATACATTTAAGAGTAGATAACCTACACAAAAGCAATACATATCTCCCTTCATGATCAATTTCGGAGCCGAGCTCCTCATATTCTATGGAACTATGCACCAATACACTCACACCACGAGAGTATGAGGTATGGGTGGAATGGTATGCCTTATCCACCCAACGAAAACCAATGCAAGACAATGAGTCCTTGGTGAGGTGGGTTTCCTGCAAGGCACAGATAGCCGGGAGACGTTTCCGAAGTAACGATGATACCATTGTCCTCTTCAGGGGGTCATGTAACCCTCTGACGTTCCATGAAAGCACAGTTACTGTTGTCATCTCGGATTGAAGAAAAAATGGCTGGTATAAGTAACCCACTGCTTACTCCTCCCATCTTCACAGGAGGGAGATAGGGGGGCTGCTATGTGACATCTGAGTGGGAATGTTGGGTAAGTGAGTATCTTGAGGGAGAGAAAAAGGGCCATGTCGTCACCCGCATGACAATGTAGCTTTACAGTTCCGGAGTAAGTCTGTATAGATAAAGAAAAACCCAAGACTCACAACAGTGCGTCAAATAAACATGGGGGCCTCTCCTGAGCCAGGTTACGCACCTGCAACAGCTCAACACGTAGAAGGGCCCACTTGCTTTGTAATCCAGGACTCCAAAGTGTCAAAGTAAATGACAAACCTTTGTAGGACAACTGGTCCCACAGGCAATCCGGGAGCTCCTGGACCTCCTGCCCAAAGTACCTGATGGGTACTGACATGTACTTCATCAGGGTTTAACTTGCATCCAAGCTCGCATTACTTGATGAAGAAATCAGTGTACGTTTCCGGCACTACCCCCATCTGGGGGAGGAATATGAAAAAGACCTGTACTGGTATTAATGGCGTCAATCAAGTTCCATGCCTGGTCTCCGCTCTTGTCTAAATTCGCTTTCGTTGGCATCCAGCCAGTCAGAGGCCTCCGCCGGGTGTTCAAAGAAATGTGCTTGACCTCTTAGAGTAATTCTAAGTTTCGCTGGATACAGAATTGCGTAGGAGGCTTGTAGCTTTTGTAAGCGTTTTTTAATTTCAGTGAATCGTGCGCGATTTTTCTGAACCGCAGCGGAGAAATCTGGGTAGAAGGAAATTCGGGTACCATTGTATTGGACATTCCTTTTCTCTCTGGCTAGCCGCAAAATGATCTCTCTATCCTGGTAATTTAGAAGACGGGCCAGGATCGGACGAGGAGGGTGCCCTGGGGGGAGGGGTCTGGTGGGTACTCTGTGCGCCCGTTCCACAGCATATAGGTGGGTAAAGGCATCCTTGCCAAACACATCCGTCATCCATTGTTCTATAAACTGCGTGGGATCACGGCCCTCTGCTTTCTCAGGAAATCCCACGATGCGCACATTATTGCGTCTGAGGCGGTTTTCAAAATTCTCAGCACGTGTGTCAGTGGCTCTTGCTAATCGTGTGGTAGCTTGGGATTCTCTGATCATATGGGGAAGCTTATCCTCTATTTCACTTATTCTGCTTTCTGCTGCAGTGGTCCGTTCTCGGATCTTCTGGATGTCTTGCCTAAGGAGACTAACCTCCTCTTTCAAGCCCCCAAATCGTGCCTGCAAGTTATTGACAGAGGCTGTGCATTTGTTTACCGCTCTCAGTATGGCTGCAAGTGTGGGCTGTTCACCCCCCTCCTCCTCCTCACAATCATCAGGCTCCTCAGCTACACCGCTGTTAATGTCTTCCTGTGTTATAATGGCGCCTGCCCCCCTGTGTTCTCTCCCCCTCCTCCTCATCAGGATCATTGTGTATACCAAAGTCACAGTGAGACTGAGCTGCCAGCAGACCGGATTTATCATTAAGTTTCTGGGTATAGTACCTCATGTCCTTAGGGTGTTCAGCGGAGCCGTCCTTCAGGCTTTTCTGCTGTTTGTTCTGTGCCTCTTTCAGTTTGTCAGCACCACGCTTCTGTGCTGATGGCGGAGCGGCGCCATTTTGCTGATCCATCCTTGATCCTTCTCCCTTCTGTCCTCGGGTCATCATACCCTCTGCACGGACCGGAGCAAGTGCGGAATGTAGCGGGGACTTTCCCAGGGCTGGTAAGTAGCTTTTGGGTCAGAATTAGCGCCGGAAACCGGATCAATTCAGGGTAACTGTGGGAGCTCTGTGACTAAGCGTCTGCTCACATGCCGCGCTGGCCACGCCCCCTAACTAGGAACTATTTTTGGTATAATAGGGAATTTTACTTGCAAACAAGGGGAGTCACCATGGGGGCTTGCTTCACTCCCAGTGTGGCCAATATTTTTATGGCCCACTGGGAGGAAGAAGCTGTATTTTTAAATCGACCCCCAGAACTTATTTGCTATCGGAGATTTATAGACGATCTCATCCTTGTATGGAGAGGTGATAGAGGTAAACTTGATACTTTTATTGAATCTCTCAACAACAATCAAAAGAACATATCCTTAACTTGGACGATAGATCCAGAAAAGGTTGTTTTCTTGGATTTGACCATCAGTATTGCATTTGACCATTTTACATTGACCAATTACTTCAAACCCACTGATCGCAACTCATACATTCCCCTGGGAAGTTGTCATCACCGTTCTTGGTTCTGCAACATACCCAGGGGTCAGTATATTAGGTTGCGACGGAATTGCACCTCAGAGGATGATTTTGTTAAGCAGTCCCAAGTCCTTACATCTATGTTTGAACAAAAAGGTTATGATCGCCCTATGTTGAAGGAGGAAATGACTAGAGTCAGATCTCTGGATAGAAGTACATTGGTTTCCAATGCTATCAGGGATTCTGATGGAGAAAGTCACAATTTTAAAATGTGCTTGACTATAATGTACAATATTGTAAGTTTTGAGAAGATCATACAAAAGAATTGGTCTATCCTGAAGCAGGACAAAATCCTAGGCCCTGTATTACCAGATCGACCTCAATTTATTTATAGAAAAGCCCCCTCACTAAGGGACCGTCTAGCCCCTAGCGTTTTAAACCCTCCAGTTCCTACTTCTGATAGGCTGTTTTCCTTTTTGGGAGGTTTTTTATGCATGTGGAAAATGGGTTCCTTGCAAGCATGCTAAGAGGAATATTAAGAAAAGGAAAAAATTTCTGGCATCAGCCACCAATAAGGAATACGATATCAAGCAACTAATCACTTGTGACACTGTAGGGGTCGTGTATATGCTGGAGTGCGGTTGTGGGCTCCAGTATATCGGTAGAACATCTAGACCCCTACATGTTAGGCTTGCTGAGCATGTAAATAATATTAAAAAAGGCCTTAAATCCCACAATCTATCCAGACATTTCAAACTTTACCACCAACAGAATCCTAAAAGTTTGAGATTCTGGGGCATAGAAAGGGTCACTAAGCACTGGAGGGGAGGAAATTTTATAAGACAACTAAGCAAAAGGGAAACTTACTGGATTTTTGAAACCAGAGTTCTTTGCCCTGAAGGGTTAAACGTGGCCTTCGATACCAATTGTTTTATCTCTGATCGTTGATGTACGCATATTCATGAGTTGGTCGCAGATGACTCACAATTTCGATCTATTTTATTTATATAATATAATGGATTTTTAGAATTATTGATATTTTTTATCGAGTATTGCTTTTTATTGCACATACCCTATGTGGATTGATGCATTTAATATATATATTTGTTTATGATATATTCTATTTTATCTTTTTTCAATTTTTCATTTTATTGGTGCATAATGACTTGTTTCCGTTCGTCTTACTTTGTTAGGCAAGGGGACACTTCCGGATTGACTTCCGGGTCTCTGTGATGCCGGCCATGGTTTGTTTAGCATTGCCATGGTTACTTACCTAGGATAAAGCGCGGGTGCCCACGTCGTGTCCTCATCTGCTGAAGAAGTCCCCGCCCACTGGGACGCAACGCGTCCGGAACGAGGATACGTTGTGACGTCACCCGCGGCCATCGCGCATCCTCATTGCTTTTGGATATCACCGCTCGAGCTTGTTTACTTGCACTAGTTGAGTGCTTTATATGTGAGTGTTTAATTTGAAACCTTTAACAAAAAATAGTTATCTATACAGAGAGCACTATTTTTTGCCATCTTTTATTTTATATGCATTGCATTATCCGAGTATCCTGATCCAGTGTCCTGACGGATGTCTATGTATGCTGTACTACTTATGACCTTAAAGGAATGCTTATCTTGACCCTCTGTAATTAAAGGGTCCATTTCATCAGGTGAGAGGCCATTCTGAACATTGGTGGTGGGCTCATCGATTTGTCACCTTTTACAGCATGCTGTTTGACCTCACACAAGGATTCTCTATGGACTGCTCTGTGCCTTTATGAACTTCATGATATTTGATCAATATATTGCTCCGTTTTACATTGATTATATGTATATATTTTTGTGTCCTATATTAGCACTGCACCATCTGTTTAGATTATTATTTTAGGGATTTGACTTTTGACCCTGGTGTTCAGCTGCTGTTCATCGCACTGATTTTACTCTCATATATAGATGGAAGACGGCCGAGCAGTGAAACATCCAAAGTGAGACTTGGAGTGCATGGGGCAGCGTGGCACAGGGCAATGATGTCACAATCATGCGATGCATTTCTGTGCGTACGCACTGCGTGTGTAGTGGCAGCTGCGCTCCTTTGTCAAGCATGTTTGACAAAAAAAGAGCGCGGCTGCCACTACAGCCAAGGCTTTGACAGCTCACCGCCCCCGCCTTCCTGGGATATCTGATGTGCCAGCCATATCTCCCACTACACCAGTGAAAAGTGGAACAACCATGATTTGGTCATCCATCTTGTTCCTGGACTTCTCAGCCTACAGATGTGCTCTTCTTTACCTTCTCCCATGTGAGTTGCTATTGTTTTACTATTAAAGTCTTTTAATTTCTACTGTCAGAGGCGCCCCTCTACTTGTTTCTCTCTAGGCCAGAATGAAGTCTTCTGTGCTCTTGTGCCATAAAGACTCCATTCATGTGGCTGGAGGAGGATGAACCTGGCAGCATGTCAGCAAATTGCTTGGCTGCTTGTTTTAAAAAAATAAAAGGCACCTGAAGACAAAGATGACGGAGGGGGACTCTGGCAGCAGCGTAGTGGATCACAGCAGGACAGTGCTGGATCCACTGGGCAGGTGAGTATATGAAAGACAGCTGCATGGCAGGTAAGGGGGAGAGGCAGACTGAAGTCACTTTTGTATCCTGAGTTTCTTATTTAGGCCTCGTTCACATGGGCACTGTGGCCCCTATAGCGTGTGAACAGGCCATTTTCTTTCTCGAACATCACGGGACACAGAGCCACAGTAATTACTGATGGGTTATATAGGTATCACTGGTGATTGGACACTGGCACACCCTATCAGGAAGTTCAACCCCCTATATAATCCCTCCCCCTTTGCAGGGATATCTCAGTTTTTACGCCAGTGTCTTAGGTGATGGACGTGTAAAGATGTCCTGTGCTGAGCTCCAAAGGGAATATCCTAAGATCCTATACTGGGGCAAGCCAGGCGAACCGGATCCATTCAAAGTGTCTTTTCATGGCCGAATTGAATGGTACCCGGGCCTCGTGTCCGAAGAAACGAGGTTTTACCCGTAACGCTTCTCTTTTTAGAGAGCTGGACCCCGCAGATCAGAAAATGGCTTTAAACTTCCTAATTTCTGGCGAGGTGCTTTACGGTCCCAGAACTGTTGGATCCCCCTATTCGTAGGGGGCCCCAGTCTCTGACGTTTTTTTCAAACGGAACCATCCCGTGAGAGGTGAAGATTGGGTCTGTGTAAACAGCACCCTGCGGCTGGATAAGGTAAGAGGAGATTCCACAGAATTTTTGAGTTCTAGTGGCTTTTCTCCTTTAAGGTAAATGCATGCTATGCCTATTGTGACCACCGGGGGCTGCCAAGAGCACAAACTTTCACATGCTGACTGTCTGTCTCAGTGTTTTCATCGCTGCACATGTCTCCCAGCGTCTCAGGCCGGCTGCAAGGTAAGATGGAAGGGGGGATTTCTCATGGTTGAATGTTCCCCCCAGGCTAGAGAGGGGCCACAGGGGTCTAGAAAGTGGTTATACCACCCGGCCTCTGCGGCCTAATGGCCACCATCTCTGAATATAGCTGTTCAGGCAGATCTTGCTACCAGCCTCTCCCCCCCCGCTCCCAGCCTTCCTCCAGAAGCATGACAGGAGAGTCGGCCAGCGCGGGAAGCGCTCGTTTTTTTCAAAACTCGAGGGGGGGCGGGACGTCAGCACAGGTGCTTAGACTCCCACTCAGGCCAGCTGCAGGCTATTAGAGGCACTCTGTACAGGTGCACACAGCCTTCTGAGAGACACAGAGCTGACGGTCGCATGTAAGGTGGGACACAGGCATTCTCCTAGGCAGCATTTACTGAAATAACACTGGACTGAGCATTGGGTAGCAAGGCTTTTAGCCAGACTACATCGCTCAGCAGGCAGTGTTCATTTGTATACCTCACACCTTGTTGCTTTGCACTATGGGTAGAAGAGGTTCAAGCACCCCAGGAACCAGAGACACTAGGGGATCTCGTTCAGGTTCTGAGGGCCCCCTGTCGGCAGCATCCTCCCCCCCTAAAGATGGGCCACGGACGGCTAGCCAGGGAGAGCCATCGGGGTCAGGGGCTACACCTGCTTCTGGCACTTCAGCCCCTGTATATGTTACACAAAAGGTTTTTTCCTCAACCATTAATGGTCTAGAGGAAAGATTAATGGCCGTGATTACGTCTTCACTCAGTGAAAGAAAACGCACTAGGCTTTCCTCTGTTCCCCAAGACCCTTAGGAAGAGGAGCTCTGGGATAAAGGAGATGAATCCCTTTCAGAGGATCGGGATGGGACGGATGATTCCTCTTCGGAGGAATCAGGTGGAGAGGGACCCTCTGCGACTTCCCAAGAGGAGAAAGTCTTAGTGCAGATCCTCACTGGATTGGTCCGCTCCACATTTAAGTTGCCCATACCTGAAACTGCTAAAGAATCCTCTTCTGCTTTGGGGTCACTGAAACCTTTCCAAGCAGCATATGCTTTTCCTGTTCATACTTTACTTGAAAAGCTCATTTATTCTGAGTGGGATCACCCAGACAAACGTTTTTTTTCCGCCGAGAAAGTTTTCAACACTTTATCCGATGGAAGAAAAGTTTATTAAAATGTGGGGAATTCCGGCTATTGATGCCGCCATTTCCTCCGTAAATAATAGCCTGACTTGTCCTGTAGACAATGCTCAGATGCTCAGGGATCCTGTAGATAAAAGGATGGAATCCCTATTGAAGGATGTTTTCTCCTTAGCAGGATCAGTGGCCCAACCTGCAGTAGCAGCGATTGGAGTCTGTCAATACTTAAGAGACCATGTTAAGCAGGTCATCAAAGTATTACCTGAACAGCAGGCCCAGGGGTTTGCTAACCTTCCAGCGGCCTTATGCTTTGTGGTTGACGCCATTAGAGATTCTATCGTGCAAACCTCCCGTCTTTCACTGGGGTTGGTGCATATACGTAGAATCCTATGGTTGAAAAATTGGTCAGCCGAAGCACCATGTAAGAAGCTACTGGCTGGGTTTCCATTTCGTGGTGCAAGGTTGTTTGAAGAGGACTTGGATAACTATATCAAGAGAATCTCTTGTGGGAAAAGCACTCGCTTACCTGTCAAGAAGAAGAGTAAGCGTCCCTCTTTCAAACTGACTCTTTCCCCAGCGCCGGGGGCTTCAGCCTCCAGGCAGTCTCGACGGCCGCCTCCATCGGGGTCCAGAGACAAGAGTCAACCCCAGGGATAAAAGAAGTCCTGGGGAAAGAAGCCTACTAGGCAAAACACTAAGACCTCTGCATGAGGGGGTGCCCCTGCTCACTCGAGTGGGGGGAAGACTGCGACAGTTCTCAGAGCTCTGGCAGGAGGATTTCCAGGACAGATGGGTAATCTCCACGGTAACCTTAGGTTACAAGCTGGAGTTTCAGGAATTCCCCTCTCCTCGGTTCCTCAGATCAAGTGTCCCCAGAGACCCAGAGAAGAAGCAGTCGCTCCTTCTAGCGTTAGAGCGACTTTTGTCGCAGGAGGTCATTATGATAGTTCCCGCAAAGGACCAGGGATTGGGCTTCTATTCCAACCTTTTTACGGTCCAAAAGCCAAATGGGGATGTCAGGCCCATTCTGGACTTAAGGGATCTGAACCGATTCCTAAGGATTCAATCCTTCCGCATGGAATCAATTCGAACAGTAGTTCCCACCCTGCAGGGAGGAGAATCTCTGTCATCAATAGACATCAGAGATGCATATCTGCATGTGCCCATTTTTCCTGCTCATCAGAAGTTTCTGCGCTTCGAGGTAGGAGGGCGCCATTTCCAGTTTGTGGCTCTGCCTTTCGGGATAGCCACTGCACCTCGAGTGTTCACAAAGATCTTGGCTCCTCCTCTGGCCAGATTAAGAGCTCAGGGTATAGCTGTCATAGCATACCTAGACGACCTGCTCTTGATAGACCGGTCGGTAGCCTCTTTGAATGGAAACTTGAGGACCACAGTCAGGTATCTAGAACACCTGGGTTGTATCCTCAACTTAGAAAAGTCTTTCCTAAAACCAGTAAGAAGACTGGAGTATTTAGGTCTGATTATAGATACAAGCCAGGAGAAAATATTTCTACCCCAGGCAAAGATCGCTGCTTTGAGAGAGCTGATTCTGGCAGTGAGGACCAAGAAGGGTCCCTCAGTCCGCCTTTGTATGAGGCTACTAGGGAAGATGGTGTCTACATTCGAAGCAGTTCCCTATGCTCAGTTTCACTCAAGAATGCTGCAACACAGTATTCTGTCGACCTGGAACAAGAAAGTTCAGGCATTAGACTTTCCGATGCACCTGTCGCATGCGGTGCGTCAGAGCCTCAATTGGTGGCTCGTACCCGAAAACCTGCAGAAGGGGAAATCCTTTCTGCCGGTTACCTGGACGGTGGCAACAACAGATGCCAGTCTGTCAGGTTGGGGAGCACTTCTGGAACAGGCTGCGGTCCAAGGGGTATGGTCCAAGGGGTATGGTCCAAGACAGAGAGGACCTTACCCATCAACATTCTGGAGATCCGGGCGATACATCTAGCTCTAAAAGCCTGGACTATCAGGCTACAGGGTTGCTCGGTCAGGATCCAGTCCGACAATGCCACAGCAGTGGCTTATGTCAATCATCAGGGAGGCACCCGGAGCCGAGCTGCTCAAAAGGAGGTGAACCAGATCTTAGTCTGGGCAGAGATGCATGTGCCATGCATATCGGCAGTTTTCATCCCGGGAATAGAGAATTGGCAGGCGGACTATCTAAGTCGCCAGCAGTTACTTCCAGGGGAATGGTCTCTGCATCCCGACGTCTTTTGGGCCATATGCCAAAGATGGGGGGTTCCAGATGTAGATCTCTTTGCATCCCGATTCAACAAAAAGATAGACAGATTCGTGGCAAGGACAAAAGATCCTCTTGCATGCGGGACGGATGCGTTGGTGATTCCGTGGCATCGGTTCTCACTGATTTACGCATTCCCGCCTATTCTGCTATTACCACGACTCCTTCGCAGGATCAGGCAGGAAAGGAAGTCGGTACTTCTGGTGGCCCCCGCTTGGCCCAGAAGGACTTGGTATGCAGAAATAGTAAGGATGACAGTAGGTTCCCCGTGTACCCTACCGGTACGCCCAGGCCTGTTATCTCAAGGTTCAGTGTTCCATCCTGCCTTACAAACGCTAAATTTGACGGTTTGGCTATTGAGACCCACGTTCTGAAGAGTCGTGGCCTCTCAGGTCCTGACATATCTACCTTGATTAATGCAAGGAAACCAGCTTCCAGGATGATTTATCATAGAGTCTGGAAAGCTTATATAACCTGGTGTGAATCCAGAGGTTGGCATCCCAGGAAATATGTCATAGGTAGAATTCTTGATTTTCTACAATTAGGATTAGAGATGAAGCTGGCCTTGAGTACCATCAAGGGCCAGGTCTCTGCTTTATCAGTATTATTTCAGCGGCCACTTGCTTCGCATTCTTTGGTCCGAAACTTTATGCAGGGTGTGATGCGTCTTAATCCTCCGGTTAAAGCGCCCCCAAACCCCTGGGACTTGAACTTGGTCCTGGCTGTGTTACAGAAACTAAGGAAATTAATTTTTCTGGTGGCCATCTCTTCTGCTAGAAGAGTATCAGAATTAGCAGCTCTTTCTTGTAAGGAGCCGTATTTGATTATACACAGGGATAGAGTGGTACTACGCCCTCATCCTAGTTTTTTTACCGAAGGTGGTTTCCGATTTTCATTTAAACCAAGACATTGTCCTACCTTCCTTTTTTCCAGATTCCTGTTCTCCGGAAGAGAGATCTCTACATTCGTTGGATGTAGTAAGAGCAGTTAAGGCCTATCTAGGGGCAACTGCTCAGATCCGCAAGACGGATGTTTTGTTTGTGCTGCCAGAGGGTCCCAATAGAGGACAGGCAGCGTCAAAAGCTACCATTTCTAAATGGATTTGACAGTTGATCATTCAAGCTTACGGTTTGAAACAGAAGATTCCTCCATTTCAGATCAGGGCACATTCCACAAGGGCTATTGGTGCTTCTTGGGCAGTGCATCACCGGGCCTCTATGGCTCAAATCTGCAAGGCCGCAACCTGGTCTTCAGTTCATACATTCACCAGATTTTATCAGGTGGATGTGAGAAGGCATGAGGATATCGCCTTTGGGTGTAGTGTGCTGCAGGCAGCGGTACAGGGTCCTCAGGTCTGATTGCACCCTACTTGGTCGTGGTTCCCCCCCCTCAGGTAGCATTGCTCTGGGACATCCCATCAGTAATTACTGTGGCTCTGTGTCCCGTGATGTTCGAGAAAGAAAATAGGATTTTTTAAAACAGCTTACCTGTAAAATCCTTTTCTTTCGAAGGACATCACGGGACACAGAGGTCCCGCCCCTCTTCTAATAATACACTATATTGCTTGGCTACAAAACTGAGGTATCCCTGCAAAGGGGAGGGATTATATAGGGGGTTGAACTTCCTGATAGGGTGTGCCAGTGTCCAATCACCAGTGATACCTATATAACCCATCAGTAATTACTGTGGCTCTGTGTCCCGTGATTTCCTTCGAAAGAAAAGGATTTTACAGGTAAGCTGTTTTAAAAAATCCTACTTTTTGCAGCAGGTCTAGACTCCAGTTGCTGCATGCAGGCAGCCTTTTGAAGTCTATTAGGACACAGCATTGTACAGGCCTCAGCGCCTCTGTGAATGAGGCCTTCTGTAGATCAACCATGAGAGTCTGCAACAGTTGGAAATGTGGGTGAAACCAAGACCCAGCTAGGTGAAGAATCATAGAAGGAGGGAAAGAAGCTGCATTATATTTGATAAAACGAACAATTCACAACAAGTACAGTACAGTAAACAAAAAATATTAAAGGTTCACTTGGGCTTATTCTGAGGAGGTTTAAGTGGGTGAAATCATTGAAGATTTAGCACTAGGAAGGATGTATATTGGGTGATTCTTCATACAATGTGAATATTTGTTTTACAGCAAGAAGATTAAAACACTGGACTCTCTAATCAAGATGATCCAGAGCTTTCCCTGTGATGACCCAGCAAGTGAAAAACTCCAAGAAGACATGGCAAAGATCCGGGGAAAGGTGAAGCAGGTCAGTATGGCGCTGTAGCAATTTTTGTAGCTCTTGATGACATTATGCCACTTCTCTGCTGTTTTATGAACATTGTCAACGTGGTGGTATATCATAGATGTGGATTTAGTCTGCCACCGTTTTTTGCAGAGATGGGCTCAAATAAAATGGGTTGTTCATTATACTTCACCTAGTATAACAACTCCTGATCTCCATGTGCAACTGTGGCCAGGTTATAGACAGAAATATATTACCGTATATTATTAGCAAACAGTAAATTGGCTTTAAAATAAGCCCTCGCTGACCTCTGTAGCTGCAGGCAATGAGCAATTAATCTTTAAATTTAACAGGAGAAGCATTGAAGTGGCTTTCTATGCCAGCTAAAATTCCCCTGCTCTCCCGCCCAATAGAGACCCAACTGCCCTCTATCCTCCAGTGTAAACACAGAGCAGGATCTCTAGGAAGGGATGCTGAATTTCTGAAAGATTGGAAGTGATTCTGCTATGAACTTTGAAGATGAATTGCTCCACAGTTCCAGAAGTTACAATTGTCAAGGAGGACTTGTTGTTTACTACTGTATGTAAGTATTAAATGCCAGACCAAAGCTATGTAACGTGGGGGCAGAGAGTAGCTTGTTGAGCCATGTGCCGACTTTCAGGAAGTTTAACTTGCACCTTTCTTGAAGAATTATCTCGCTGTACCACATAACAAGACAATGGGGGTTATTTACAAAAGGCAAATCCACCTTGCACTACAAGTGAAAACTGCCAGTGCAAAGTGCACTTGGAAGTGCAGTCGCTGTAATTCTGAGGGGTGGATCTGAAATGAGGGGAAGCTCTGCTGATTTTATTATCCAATCATGTGCAAGCTAAAATGCTGTTTTTTTATTCTCCTTGCATGTCCCCCTCGGATCTACAGCGACTGCACTACCAAGTGCACTTTCAAGTGTACTTTGCACTTGTAGTTTGCATTTGTAGTGCAAAGTGGATTTGCCTCTAGTAAATAACTACTAGTTTTCTAAATGAGAACCTTTTTGTAATCGTGTCATGTAGACGAATAAGCAATACCTTTTCAAAATGTGTCCAGAATCCCCCCAAGCCTATCTTCCCCATCTAGAGCAGTGGTTTTCAACCTTTCGGACCTCACGGACCAGTTTTTAATCCTGCAGACCACTAACATGAATTTTACATGCCTTATACACACAATGCTTCAGCTCTCTGCCTCCCCGCACTCTGCATCGCACTGTTGCCTTACACAGACTCATCATTGGATCTCACCTCCTTATCCAGCCATGTGCTCGAGCTCCGTGCTCCCTCCCAAACAGGGCTGGACTGGGACAAAAATGTGGCCCCGGACTTCATCCAGACCGGCCCAGGGCACAACACATCAGGGCACGGCACATCAGGCCACATCATGGTACAGGGCACAAGGCACATCAGGCCACATCAGGGTACAGAGCCCAGCACATCAGGGCACAGCACATCAGGGTACAGCACACCAGGCCACATCAGGGTACAGGTCAGAGCACATCAGGGTACAGAGCCCAGTACATCAGCGTACAGGGCACAACATATCAGGGTACAGTGCCCAGTGCATCAGCGTACAGGGCACAACATATCAGGGTACAGTGCCCAGTACATCAGCATACAGGGCACAACATATCAGGGTACAGTGCCCAGCACATCAGCGTACAGGGTACAACATATCAGGGTACAGTGCCCAGTACATCAGCGTACAGGGCACAACATATCAGGGTACAGTGCCCAGTACATCAGCGTACAGGGCACAACATATCAGGGTACAGTGCACAGCACATTAGGGCACAGCACATCAGGGCACAGCACATCAGGGTATAGCACATCGGGGCACAAGGCACATCAGGGCGTAGGACATCGGGGCACGGGGCACATCAGGGCACGGGGCACATCAGGGCACATAGCACATCAGGGCACATAGCACATCAGGGCACGGGGCACATCAGGGCACGGGGCACATCAGGGCACGGGGCACATCAGGGCACATAGCACATCAGGGCACATAGCACATCAGGGCACATAGCACATCAGGGCACGTGGCACATCGGGGCACATAGCACATCATGGCACATCAGGGAACGGGCACATCAGGCCACGGGGCACATCAGGCCACGGGGCACATCAGGCCACGGGGCACATCAGGGCACGGGGCACATCGGGGCACATCAGGGCACATGGCACATCAGGGCACATGGCACATCAGGGCACATGGCACATTATGGGGGACATGGCACATTATGGGGGACATCGCACATCAGGGCATGGGGCACATCAGGGCACATAGGGGCACATCAGGGCATGGGGCACATCAGGCCATGTGGCACATTAGGGCACGGGGCACATCAGGGCACATAGCACATTAGGGTACATCAGGCTACATGGCACATTAGGGCACGGGGCACATCAGGGCACATAGCACATCAGGGCACATGGCACATCAGGGCACATGGCACATCAGGGCACATAGCACATTAGGGCACATCAGGCTACATGGCACATCAGGGCACTGGGCACATGATGGGGCACATAGCACATCGGGCACATGGCACATCAGGCCACAGGGCACATCAGGCCACAGGGCACATCAGGCCTCAGGGCACGGGGCACATCAGGGCACATTATGGCACATCAGGGAACGGGCACATCAGGCCAAATGGCACATCAGGGCACGGGGCACATCAGGGCACATGGCACATCAGGGCACGGGGCCCATCAGGGCACATGGCACATTATGGGGGACATCGCACATCAGGGCATGGGGCACATCAGAGCACAGGGCACATAGCACATTAGGGCACATCAGGCTACATGGCACATTGGGGCACATAGCATATTAGGGCACATCAGGCTACATGGCACATTAGGGCACGGGGCACATCAGGGCACGGGGCACATCAGGGCACGGGGCACATCAGGGCACATGGCACATCAGGGCACATGGCACATCAGGGCACGGGGCACATCAGGGCACATGGCACATCAGGGAACGGGCACATCATGGCACATCAGGGCACATGGCACATCAGGGCACATGGCACATCAGGGCACGGGGCCCATCAGGGCACATTATGGGGGACATGGCACATTATGGGGGACATGGCACATTATGGGGGACATGGCACATTATGGGGGACATGGCACATTATGGGGGACATCGCACATCAGGGCATGGGGCACATCAGGGCACATAGGGGCACATCAGGGCATGGGGCACTTCAGGCCATGTGGCACATTAGGGCACGGGGCACATCAGGGCACATAGCACATTAGGGTACATCAGGCTACATGGCACATTAGGGCACGGGGCACATTAGGGCACGGGGCACATCAGGGCACATCAGGCTACATGGCACATCAGGGCACATGGCACATCAGGGCACATGGCACATCAGGGCACGGGGCACATCAGGGCACATAGCACATTAGGGCACATCAGGCTACATGGCACATCAGGGCACTGGGCACATGATGGGGCACATAGCACATCGGGGCACATGGCACATCAGGGCACATGGCACATCAGGCCACAGGGCACATCAGGCCACGGGGCACATCAGGGCACAAAGCACATCAGGGCACAAAGCACATCAGGGCACATTATGGCACATCAGGGAACGGGCACATCAGGCCAAATGGCACATCAGGGCACATCAGGGCACAAAGCACATCAGGGCACATGGCACATCAGGGCACGGGGCCCATCAGGGCACATGATGGGGCACATGGCACATTATGGGGGACATCGCACATCAGGGCATGGGGCACATCAGGGCACATAGCACATTAGGGCACATCAGGCTACATGGCACATTAGGGCACGGGGCACATCAGGGCACATAGCACATTAGGGCACATCAGGCTACATGGCACATCAGGGCACATAGCACATTAGGGCACATCAGGCTACATGGCACATCAGGGCACATAGCACATTAGGGCACATCAGGCTACATGGCACATTAGGGCACATGGCACATTAGGGCACATGGCACATCAGGGCACATAGCACATTAGGGCACATCAGGCTACATGGCACATTAGGGCACAGGGCATGGGCACATCTGGGCACATGATGGGGCACATAGCACATCGGGGCACATGGCACATCGGGGCACATGGCACATCAGGGCAGAGAACATCAGGGCACACGACATTAAGGCACAGCACACCGGGGCACAGGACATCAGGGCACGGGGCACATCAGAGCACAGGACATCGGGGCAAAGCACATCGGGGGCACAAGGCACATCAGGGCATAGGACATCGGGGCACGGGGCACATCGGGGCACGGGGCACATTGGTGCACGGGGCACATCAGAGAACGGGCACATCAGGGCACATAGCACATCAGGGCACATGGCACATCAGGGCACGGGGCCCATCAGGGCACATGATGGGGCACATGGCACATTATGGGGGACATCGCACATCAGGGCATGGGGCACATCAGGGCACATAGGGGCACATCAGGGCATGGGGCACATCAGGCCATGTGGCACATTAGGGCACGGGGCACATCAGGGCACATAGCACATTAGGGTACATCAGGCTACATGGCACATTAGGGCACGGGGCACATTAGGGCACGGGGCACATCAGGGCACATAGCACATTAGGGCACATCAGGCTACATGGCACATTAGGGCACATGGCACATCAGGGCACGGGGCACATCAGGGCACATAGCACATTAGGGCACATCAGGCTACATGGCACATCAGGGCACTGGGCACATGATGGGGCACATAGCACATCAGGGCACATGGCACATCAGGGCACATCAGGCCACAGGGCACATCAGGGCACGGGGGAAAACCAGGGCACATTATGGCACATCAGGGAACGGGCACATCAGGCCAAATGGCACATCAGGGCACGGGGCACATCAGGGCACGGGGCCCATCAGGGCACATGGCACATTATGGGGGACATCGCACATCAGGGCACGGGGCACATCAGGGCACAGGGCACATAGCACATTAGGGCACATCAGGCTACATGGCACATTAGGGCACGGGGCACATTAGGGCACATCAGGCTACATGGCACATCAGGGCACGGGGCACATCAGGGCACGGGGCACATCAGGGCAGGGGCACATCAGGGCACGGGGCACATCAGGGCACGGGGCACATCAGGGCACATGGCACATCAGGGCACATGGCACATCAGGGCACATGGCACATCAGGGCACATAGCACATCGGGGCACGTGGCACATCGGGGCACATGGCACATCAGGGAACGGGCACATCAGGGCACGGGGCACATCAGGGCACGGGGCACATCAGGCCACATGGCACATCAGGGCACATGGCACATCAGGGCACATGGCACATCAGGGCACATTATGGCACATCAGGGCACATGGCACATCAGGGAACGGGCACATCATGGCACATCAGGGCACATGGCACATCAGGGCACATGGCACATCAGGGCACGGGGCCCATCAGGGCACATTATGGGGGACATGGCACATTATGGGGGACATGGCACATTATGGGGGACATCGCACATCAGGGCATGGGGCACATAGGGGCACATCAGGGCATGGGGCACTTCAGGCCATGTGGCACATTAGGGCACGGGGCACATCAGGGCACATAGCACATTAGGGTACATCAGGCTACATGGCACATTAGGGCACGGGGCACATCAGGGCACATGGCACATCAGGGCACATGGCACATCAGGGCACATGGCACATCAGGGCACATGGCACATCAGGGCACGGGGCACATCAGGGCACATAGCACATTAGGGCACATCAGGCTACATGGCACATCAGGGCACTGGGCACATGATGGGGCACATAGCACATCGGGGCACATGGCACATCAGGGCACATGGCACATCAGGCCACAGGGCACATCAGGCCACAGGGCACATCAGGCCACGGGGCACATCAGGGCACATTATGGCACATCAGGGAACGGGCACATCAGGCCAAATGGCACATCAGGGCACGGGGCACATCAGGGCACAAAGCACATCAGGGCACATGGCACATCAGGGCACGGGGCCCATCAGGGCACATGATGGGGCACATGGCACATTATGGGGGACATCGCACATCAGGGCATGGGGCACATCAGGGCACATAGCACATTAGGGCACATCAGGCTACATGGCACATTAGGGCACATGGCACATCAGGGCACATAGCACATTAGGGCACATCAGGCTACATGGCACATTAGGGCACAGGGCATGGGCACATCTGGGCACATGATGGGGCACATGGCACATCGGGGCACATGGCACATCGGGGCACATGGCACATCAGGGCACAGAACATCAGGGCACACGACATTGAGGCACAGCACACCGGGGCACAGGACATCAGGGCACGGGGCACATCACATCGGGGCAAAGCACATCGGGGGCACAAGGCACATCAGGGCATAGGACATCGGGGCACATCGGTGCACGGGGCACATCAGGGCACATAGCACATCAGGGCACATGGCACATCAGGGCACGGGGCCCATCAGGGCACATGATGGGGCACATGGCACATTATGGGGGACATCGCACATCAGGGCATGGGGCACATAGGGGCACATCAGGGCATGGGGCACATCAGGCCATGTGGCACATTAGGGCACGGGGCACATCAGGGCACATAGCACATTAGGGTACATCAGGCTACATGGCACATTAGGGCACGGGGCACATTAGGGCACGGGGCACATCAGGGCACATAGCACATTAGGGCACATCAGGCTACATGGCACATTAGGGCACATGGCACATCAGGGCACGGGGCACATCAGGGCACATAGCACATTAGGGCACATCAGGCTACATGGCACATCAGGGCACTGGGCACATGATGGGGCACATAGCACATCAGGGCACATGGCACATCAGGCCACAGGGCACATCAGGCCACAGGGCACATCAGGCCACAGGGCACATCAGGGCACGGGGCACATCAGGGCACATTATGGCACATCAGGGAACGGGCACATCAGGCCAAATGGCACATCAGGGCACGGGGCACATCAGGGCACATGGCACATCAGGGCACGGGGCCCATCAGGGCACATGATGGGGCACATGGCACATTATGGGGGACATCGCACATCAGGGCATGGGGCACATCAGGGCACAGGGCACATAGCACATTAGGGCACATCAGGCTACATGGCACATTAGGGCACAGGGCACATAGCACATTAGGGCACATGGCACATCAGGGCACATAGCACATTAGGGCACATCAGGCTACATGGCGCATTAGGGCACAGGGCATGGGCACATCAGGGCACTGGGCACATGATGGGGCACATGGCACATCGGGGCACATGGCACATCGGGGCACATGGCACATCGGGGCACATGGCACATCAGGGCACATGGCACATCAGGGCACATGGCACATCAGGGCACATGGCACATCAGGGCACAGGGCACATTATGGCACATCAGGGCACATGGCACATCAGGGCACGGGGCACATCAGGGCACGGGGCACATCAGGGCACGGGGCACATCAGGGCACATAGCACATCAGGGCACATAGCACATCAGGGCACAGGGCCCATCAGGGCACATGATGAGGCACATGGCACATTATGGGGGACATCGCACATCAGGGCACATAAGGGCACATCAGGGCATGGGGCACATCAGGCCACGTGGCCTGATTTTAGGGCACATCAGGCTACATGGCACATTAGGGCACATAGCACATTAGGGCACATCAGGCTACATGGCACATTAGGGCACGTGGCTCATGGCACATCAGGGCACGGGGCACATCAGGGCACATAGCACATCAGGGCACATAGCACATTAGGGCACATCAGGCTACATGGCACATTAGGGCACGTGGCACATGGCACATAGCACATTAGGGCACATCAGGCTACATGGCACATTAGGGCACGTGGCACATGGCACATCAGGGCACGGGCACATCAGGGCACTGGGCACATGATGGGGCACATAGCACATCAGGGCACATGATGGGGCACATAGCACATCGGGGCACATGGCACATCAGGGCACATGATGGGGCACATAGCACATCGGGGCACATGGCACATTAGGGCACATAGCACATCAGGACACATGATGGGGCACATCAGTTCACATATTTAGGGCACATTGTGAGATCTTACTAGCCAGCATGCAGAGTAGCGCAGGGAGCTTCTGTAGTAATAAGTTCTCTCTCTCGTGTCATCACGCTGTTTCCCAGAGGCCCCTCCTCTCTTCTTGTCTATACCAGATGATCTTACAAGCCAATTGGTATAGACGAGAAGAGAGGAGGGGCCGCCGGGGAACAGCGTGATGACACGAGAGAGATAACTTATTACTACAGAAGCTCCCTGCGCTACTCTGCATGCTGGCTAATCTCGATCTACCCGTCAGACGCCAGCTGTCGGCGGTTGACGGGTAGATCGCCGCGCACCGCAGATGCGGCTGGAAGTGAAACTGGCCCAGACTGAGCCATCGGCCCACCGGGAATCTCCCGGTAGTCCCGATGGCCAGTCCATCCCTGCTCCCAAAGTGTGATCAGCTTTGCCATTGGAATTCCCCTCCTTCCTCACCTCCTGCTCTCCGCACCACTCCCGGCGCCCCCCTCTGAATTCACAGGAACATGATTTACAGATGAAGTATTGAGCATCAATCAATGACTGTCATTCACTGGAAACAACACTGGGTGGTATACATCCACCACAATGTTGATTTGCGGCAGAACCCCTGGGGACCACTAAAATTTTCTCGTGGTCCACAGACCACTGGTTGGCGACTGTTGATCTAGAGCATGTCCCATTTTTTTTTTTTTTTGTCTTTTACTTTGTCTCTGTAGTGAGAAGCATCTTTAATACACCCTGTGGCATCATCACCAGGCTTGTAAATTTTTTGCTGGGGCAGCTGCTGGGATGCTGGTTCTTATTGACTTAGTCACA